>JAWWLZ010000172.1:5097878-5112147 GCA_035041345.1 Poliocrania exsul | reverse complement strand
GGCACCTCCTCCTGCTCTGGCACTAACCTGAGGGTCTGCAGGGCAGTTCCTCTCACACATTCTCACTCCTGTCTCCAGCTGTAATTGCTGTTGCTCTGGTTTTTTCCACTTCCTAAATACATTATCCCAGAGGAGCTACCACCTTTGTTGATGGGCTCAGCCTCAGACCAGCAGTGGGTCCATCCTGGAGCCAGCTGGCATTGGCTATATTGGACATGGGGGAACCTTCTAGCAGCTTCTCCCAGGAGCCAGCCCTGCAATTCCCCTGCTACCAAAACCTTCCCATGCAAACCTAATACAAGCAGACAAGTGAAATCTTGGAAAAACCAAAGGCTGCCCACCCGTACATTGTATGCCTCTGGTGAGTTCTCATGCTAAGTGGATACACTGTATGCCAGAGTCCCACATGGAAAGGGATTGTCCATTTCACCTGCCTCCTTATCCCTGTGAATGCAAGAGTTAGTACAGAAGGAGCTTGCTCTCAGTACTCCCAGCTATACCAGTAGTGGGACAGATGCCCCAGTGCTGAGAATGTTTCACTTGGGAAGATCACTGTACCACATGGCTGTTTTCTGCTGGGCAGTTTCTGACATCTGAGCTAAGCAGGGAAGTGGTAAGAGTGACCAGGGAAGTCAGGGAAATAGTTTTAGAAATCTACATTCCCCTCGCACGATTTTTTAAAGCCCATCCTACTACACTTGGAATCTTTGACAAGGTTGCACTTTGTTACTGTCACAAATCCTCGGCGTGTATCACTCCTTACGTGCAATCCACAACATGAGCAAAGTAGGAGCAAAACATATAATTTCATTTTTTCCTTGTAACAGAATATATTAGAAGTGTGTAAGGTAAGGGTTGCACAAACATCAGTTCTTAATGCAGAGCAGGACGAACATACCAATCTCCCAGCAGTGTTCTGCTGTCCTTATCCCTTGGGCAGGGGTCATGGATGCCATGAAAGGAAATAAAAATGACCTCCTGTAGATTCAGAAGAGGTGTGGTGGTGGCAGTAGATTGTATCTATGCTCCCAGTCCTGGAGGCAAAACTCCTGCATACAAAGGTCCATTTTGTTTGAAACTGGATACTCCTCTCTGCTTGAAAGACAAGTGGTTCTGCTGCAAGCACAGGAAGGGAAGGGTGAGCAACTGCATGAGATACAAAGTTTTACGTCCAGTGAGCTCAAAGGCATCATCCTTCCCTGCAACAACTTTTGCTCTGAGCAGAGCTGGCCCCTAAAGTTTCCAAGAGTCATTTTCCCTTCTCAGGCTGAATTCCTGTGCATTGCGTGGCAGGCACACATAGTGCAGCCCTGAGGAAGCAGGTCAAGTGGCACGGTGACAAGGACTGAGGATGGAAAAGGATTAGAGAGGCTGAGTCAGTCATAATAGGCAATGATTAACTTCGGGGTTCTCTGCTTTTGGCATTCAGATCATGTAAAATCATGGGATTACTTCAGTGCCAGTCAGCCCCATGTCTGGGCCCTTCCCTTTGTAACAGGCATCACAGACAAGATGGATCAAACCAGCAGAGTAAAAAGCGAAAGCTGAAAATGCATGAAAGGTATTCACAATAACTTCTGCTTCAATGGAAACATTACTATAGCTGTAAACAAAGTATAAAATTTGGCACAAGAGGGGCCCAGGACTGGAATAGCAGGAATGTTGCAGATCAAGATTAATGTGCATTGGCAGAGCTACGTGGAGAAACATGCATGGCACCTGTCCCCATGGTGCCTGCCTTGAGCTAGTGACGTTCATCTCCTGGTTTCATAACCACAGCACTCAAACCTACATTTTAAAACAATACCTTGTAGATTGTAACGTAAACTATTGTGAGGGAAATTTTGCTGAAAAGAGAAAACGTGCATCCCTGGGACAAGACAGCTGAATAAGAAAGTAATATGTATCTATAAATGTGTTTGTAGAGAAAGGATATTACCTGTTCTTAGGAATATATACACGTGTATGTTTTATATGTTGGTAATAGGATAAGCATTAAAAGATGTGACAAGAAAGATGAAGACTTTCTGCAATTCCAGCTACCTGATGTGCTGCATAGTTCCTCTCAGAAAACCTTCTCATTTTCTAAGTTCCCAGAGTGTGCTGCAGCCTGGATTTATGGCAGGAATTCCTAGCCTGAATGGGATGCTGGAGAATCTGAAGCCTTGCTGACGATTATCAGCAATAGGTGTCTGATTAAGTTAGATGTCATTACATTATTCAACCCTCCTTAAATAACTATTACACCATTGCAGCCACTAATCCCTTCTGAGAAAGACAAGCGAGAAAGCATGAATTGGGTGACCAATACATGACTGCTGTACTTTCTTTAGGACTGAATGTACTGCAGGTTTTGCTGTGCTGTATTCCTTCCTGAAATATTTCTCACTAAGCCCCAACTCTATTAATGTCAAAACGCCTGCTAATTTTAGGAAGTCTAGGAACAATTTTTTTTCTTTAGCTCCCTCCAAAGATATGGGAGACAGTAGATACAGGATTTTGTAGCCATGTCTCACTTTAGGATAATATTGTGTTTTCACATTGCTCTCACATGATTTGTCTTGAAGACAATAGCAAGTATTTACAAACATACCAGCTCTCAAACCATAATAAACACCTTATGTAAAATATATTCTGAGAAAAACAATACCTCTGATTGTGGGGAGGGTACGTCAAGGCTGAAAACTTTTCTGTATTTTTCATTTCTTTTAAAACTCATTCAGAAAATTTGTGGACAAACCATCAGAGATATGTTAGCTTTTTTTAGACATAATGGACTCAGCATGCTCTGTAGTGAGAAAAACAGAGTATTCTATCATTGAAAGTCCATAATAAATATTATACACGGGTTTTGAATATCCATGTAAAATTTGAAATAATTTTACAGATAGTGGAGGTTCCTACTTTTGCCATTTTCCCCCAGGAAAATAATAGATGTGTAATTACAATGAGAACAGTGGGCAGGCAGTGTCATGGTACGCCAGAGGAGCGTCCTCAGCCCAGTCACACCCGCTAGATGGGGATATTTCCATAGGACACTCCTGGCCTTCCCAGTAGTGTTCAGTGCACCACTACCATACCAACAGCAGCTCAGATTCACAGTTAGAGTTTTGGACAGGATCAGAGTAAATTTGTTATAAATACTAATTCAGAGTAGTAATAGGCAGCGTGGAGCAGCCTGGGGAGATTTTCCCTTTAAAGAGCAGCTGATCCAAATAATTTTTTTCCATGAGAAAGAACAGATAAACACGTGCCTGTGTGCACACACACAAACACACACATGCTCATATAAATGTATTCAAAAGCCTACAACTTCTTAGTTGGACTAACTGCTTCTACAGCCTTTGAAAGTTAGACAACTCAGACATGCAAGACTTTGGGCACAGATTAATTTTTCAATGGCCTTATATGTTTGGTATTAGTTAAACTCACATATATTTTAAAAATATTTATGGTTTGCTTGAAAATCAGAAACCTTGATTTTGTTTCTGTGTGTATGTGACACACAAAACACTGCAGGATGAGTGAGAGGCATCTAGTGTATTGAACAGTCATCAATTACAGTCAAAAAGGTAGGAGAACACATTAATGCTGTTTGCTTTTTCTAATTTCAGTGGTCTGATTTTACAGGACTCCTTGGTAGAAACTATAGAGATCAACTCACCATGCTGAGTAACCAGTCACTAGAAAAATGGCTTTTCATATCTGGTACTCCTAGTTCTTTGAAAAGCAAAATTCTCCCCAAGTTAAATCTTCCATGGCTCACTTTCTCCTCTGTGTGTTCAGACAAGGTGGATTGGACTCTGTGTAAGATCCCTTTCTGCATCCCTGTATTTTTCATTCTGTAAGAATCCAGTTAGTACTTTCTATGTAATGGGGTCCATAAAGAATATGAGAGAGTCTCTTATTTAAGAATATGAAACTACAGAAATGCTGAGTTTTATGAGGTTCTTTTCTATTTATAGGTGCTAACATCAGAACTGGAAATATCTTTTATTTTCACTCCATGTTTCACACATTTGGGGAGCTTTGGGGATCTGCTGGATCCACTCACTTTCTGTTTGCAAGATGCACAGAATCATTTATGTTGTAAAAGATCTCTAAGATCATTGAGTCCAACCATTAACCAAGCACTGCCAAGTCCCACTTAACCATATCCCCAAGTGCCACATCTATACCACTCCAGGGATGATGATTGCACCACTTCTCCCAGTGGCCTGACCACCCTTTCAGTGAAGAAAAGTTTCACATAATATGCAATCTAAACCTCCTCTGCTGCAACTCGAGGCCACCTCCTCTCACCCTATCAATTGTTAACTTTTGAGAAGAGATTGAACCCCGCTCCCTACAGCATCCTTTCACGTAGTTGTAGAGAGCCATAAGGTCTCCCCTCAGTCTCCCTTTCTCCACAGATTTCTGTCTTCTTTTACCAGTATTTCATCTTTGCTATCTCTGCCTCTCTACCTCTCCATGTTCCTATGTGTCATACCCAAAATAACTGAACAAGTACTTGTTTGGTATTTTTTGAAGTCACAATTAAAATGGTCTTTCCCTGAACCTCAGGAACACCAGGTCGTGTGTGAACCCCACAGGTCCTGTATGAACTTTGTACACTCCACAGCACAAAGCAGATTCCAGAGACCTAGGAAACCATCACACATTCCACTGAGCTGAATCACTGTATAAATGTTATCTTTGTTAACTATTTATTCCCTTACTCTTACAAGCTGGATAAGAGCACAGGAACCCACACCTCGCTATCAACAGGGACACACTGCTTTTTTTTTTTTTTTTTTTTTGTCTCACCTCTTTTCCATTGCACTGATAACTGTGGAGTTTTGCCAGCTGCAAGTAGTTCTTGGCTGGCTTTTGAGAAAGACTTTGGCTGCTGGCTGGGAAAAGTATGTAGGGATGATCCACCAGAACAAAATAATTCCTTGCTCTCTGCTGTATTTCTTTGACACAGCTGGCTTGCCTTTAAGTATTAGGTGCTACTCAAATTCTCTGAAGTGCCTTCCTTTGTCCCCCTAGTAATTTGTTTATTAAGAAGTATTTCAAATGGCAAGTTAGAGGCATGTTTTAAACTGCAGTGTGTGACATATGGAGAAAAACACTTAGAACCCCATCTCCTCACTTGTATACATCATGCGTTAAAAAACCAACAATGTATCCACAGCCTGCATTTTTTTCTGAAACAGACCATCAGTCTGTAGTCAATGCAAATTTAATTCTGGACAACTTTCCAGCATCAGTGATACAACTCTGTGAAACTGCCAGAAAACATTGTCCAGGATAAGCTAAGTAAAATTTTTATTATAGGGCAAGGTGCTCTCTGTAATGTCATGTTTTCAAACAAATGTTTACTCAGTCTTTTTTTTTTAATCAGCAAATTGCTACTTCGTCAAACTGTACCATCCCATTAACTTAAAAAACCTGGTGTATTCCAAGTGTTATGGGCAGCATCTTGTGTCTCAGTGTGAGCACACACCTTTGCAAGAAAACAAACAGAAACTCTGTGTTAAAAGCTTTTCTTGATACTTACATGTTACTTTTAAAACAACGCCTAAACTCACTTCATGCATGTACAATGCTGAGGGCCTTTCTAAAATATGCAGAGTGAAAGGATTCCAAAGAACAAAATAGCATTGGTGAAAGCTTGCTGGGAAGTAGGTAGAGAGTATGAGGCATAAACTACAAAACAGAACATTATAATCACAGCCCAGCAGCTGTGACTGAAGGAAAAAAGGGTTAGCACCATGGGAACAGCAGGGTGGGAGCAGGAGGGACACAGTTCAGCAGCCTTTTCATTAAAGCAAGGATGAGTCTGTGCGTGGTGCAGACTCCCAGGTGCCGTGACACCCTCTGAGACATGCTCAGGCATCAAGGAGCTCAGCCTTGCAGTTCAACAGAGGTTACAAAATCCCCTAGATTAAAAACTACTTTTGTTTTCCAGTCCTGTAGAGCTGAGAAGAGAGTGATGCACAGGTAGTTGAGAATCTAGCCCAAAGCAGCATGTGAATTATTCAAACAACAGTAAAAACAGTAATTTCTAATGATTCATTCCTAACAATGTCATTTACAACAAAATATTAGTCACTGGAAAATGCTTTTGTTACAGCTTTGTTGTGTCCCACACTGCAAATATGACCCTGTCTTATCTTTTTATAAAAATGCCACCAGTATCACGGTTTGTGTTGTTCAACAGCAACTCTCATTTCCACAGTTCCTTATCACGCAAGGACATCTTTGTGCTTCCCCATCTTTCCCACCACAGGAGAGGGAAACAATTTAAATCAAACACCACAGATCCTACAACTGTTTTGACTGTCATTGAAAAGCCAGCCTCACCAGCTGAATAGCTGTAGAGATACCAATCTCATCAGACTGATCAGACCCCGTTCTGACCCAGGCTGAGCTCCAGGAGTGAGCTCAGTGTGCTCCATGGCTCAGTGTTCAGCCTGACCCTCCCACCCCAATTCCAGAGCCATCTGGCCATGCCAGTCCTGAAAGGGAATCTCAAACGAAACAAGAGGGAGGTTGTGACTGAAATCAGCACGAGGATTTAAATGTTGCTTAGTTTTCATGTGAGCTTCAGAATATCTCAAATGAAGAACTAGATGCCACCACAGAGAAAATTAATTGATTAGAGGGTAGTCTAGGTGTTCTATACTAAAATTATGGCTTCTGTTTTAAGGGTATGCTTTTTGTGCCTAACTGTACATCTAAATGGAGCAGCCAAGAGAAAGAAAGCAGAGTTTATTCAACACCAACACACATAGGAATGAGAGAACAGTCCAAGGAAACATTTCTATGAAGGACTTGGCAAAAAAGTACGGAGTGGTCTTAGTTAAAAGAATCCATATAGGTTAAATACAACATATCTGCATAAGTAAATAAAGAGGAGTGGAACCCTTTTCCTTCTACAACTGACACAGATGCATGTGCATGCAGAAAATATATACCAATCCACCCACTTGTGTGAATTATGTTGGAAAGAAACATATGCACCTTAAAAATTCAGAAGAAAACCTGTACTTTGCATAGTGTATCTTTTTACTGAAGTACATTAAAACTTCAAGATAGATGGCTTATTAACCTATCTTTTGACTCAAATAATGGCAATGCTGTAGCCTTCTGGGAAATGAGTCTGCCTCTTGCTATTTCATGTACATCACAGAAGGGATGAAGGATACAGCACAATCAGAAATTGTGTTTTGTTTTTGCAGGACTTGAGAGATCAATAAGATTGTGAAAGTATTTCTATGACTGGAGGCTTGGGAGCAGTCAATCAGAGATAAAAGAAAGGCTGCAGTCTTGTGAAGCAGAGAAGCTGAAGTATTAAGTGTTTTATTTCAGCTAAGGAACAGTGACATGCCTCAAGTCAGCTCCTGGCCTGCCTTAGGCTGTGTCAGTCTAGAAAAAAAAGAGAAAACTCAACTCACAAATCACAAGCCAGTTGCCTTGAAATGTCTTAGGATATAAAAATTGTTATTGTAAACCAGAGCAAGATTCTCTGCATGCTCAGAGGACTTTTTGTTCTGATAAGGAGAAAAGTTTTTAACACAGAATTGAATTAACTCAAATTTCTACAAGATTTTGCCCTCACTGTTATTACTGCACTGTAGAAATTGTTTTCTGCCATCTCTTGTATCTTGCAAGGTAAGAAAATTATATAAGAGTTTCAAAACAATCCTGGATGTTCTTTGTTTTTCAGTCAAAAGCAGAAATCTGTTAAATTATTAGTCACAGTGGGTAGCATACTAAAATCAGTTGAAAAAATCAACGGTCTATAAATTGATTTATTGGGAAAAATTGCACTTAAATACCTTAAAATACATGCAGTCTTTGGAATTGAATGTCATTTCCATTATGGAATGGCATTAGAACAGAATTATATTACCTAAACAAAACAGAAGCAGGCATACTTTCTTTTGAAATAAAAGTTATTAAAATTGAAATACAGAAGGAAACTGTCTCCAAAGTCTGATCTCAAATCCCCAGGGAGCAGGACGAAGAGAAACTGTAAGCTGACTTTCAGGCAAGTCTGAAACAAAGGTCAGCTCTGGTCCTGCTGACTGATGTCAGCTGGGGTCTTCCCTGGGGATGGCCCTAACATGATGCTGAGGGAATAAACACAGAGAATGGCACAGGGGTGTTAGGGTGGGCAAAACAATGAAAGCTTTGGAAGAAGACGATGGTCTGTCCCTTACTCAACCTGGCTCCCTGGTGCTAGGCACCTGTTTGACCACAGGGAGAAGGGTGTGATCCAGAAAAATTGAGAAATCATGTGAAAACTGGCCTCTGCCACATTGCATGGCATTGCCCTAATCCAACACTGTCAGTACAAGGGTTGTCTCGTAACCCTATTTGCACACAAATCAAAGAACCTCAGCAACTGACACACTTCACAAGGGACAACCTGTAGTCTGTTTGCAGGACGAAGATGCTGAAAGAGGAAGTGTGCTCTTGGAAGACTAACCTCCAAAAGCCAGAGGAGTCACCCAATTTGAAAATTTAATGTCTTCACAGGTGAAAAGAATGTGCTTTGTGTCACTGGCCTGGTACCTGACTCACTCATCCTGGGCAACCCTTCAGTCAATGAGCCCTTCATTGCCCTGTCTCTGGACAGTTGTCTCACGTCTGCTCTTCACCCATTATCTCACCAGAGCACAATCTAGAAAGTTACCACGACTTGTTTGGCTGCAGGCTCACAACCATGTTGATTCATTAGTTTATTTTAAAATATGACTGCCATAGCAGTCACTCATTGCCTGGCTGTGTCAGACACATCAGGTTCCCTCAGTTCCCCCAGATTCCCTCTGTGTTACTTCGAACCAATGGTAATTTCTTTAACCCATTCACTCATTTTGGGCAAATTGTGGGTGTTTCTTCCTCTCTAGCATAAGCCCCTATTAAAGTGGTCATTGTTAATGCTTTTGAGAAGTTCTTGGTGAATTTTAGTATACATCAGTGTAATTTCTTCTTTCAATAATTGCTTTCTCTCTACAACTCGTCCTTTCACTCCCAGTTGTTCCCTACAGCTAATGAACATGCTGTTTTTCAGCAGGCATTGTGATTCAGTTGTTTTTTCTTTGTTTAAAGCTGACTCACATCATTGGTCTTTTTTTACATTTTTCTGACAGCCTGTTTCTCAGTGATAAATTTGGTGTTGGGATGTAAACTTCTCCCAGCTATTCTTCCTTTTGCTGTTTGCACAGTATAAGATCAGCATCAGGAATATTTCTCCAGGGCTTGCAGCTTCCTGGCAAGTCATATCTGCTGCTTGTAAAGCCTCTCCTTTTAGTGCTTATTTGTAGTTTCTCATTATCAGTTTTAACAGCATTTTATGATCCATGACAACCTCCACATTTCTGGAGGTCTTGACTAGATTGTTTTCATGGTATTATTTGCTGTTTATTTTCAGATTTCCTGCAGCAATACAGCAGTTCTTGTTGACATTCCCATCCGTATGCCACTCCTCCAGCAGATTTTCTCTCTCCTTTAGGTCATTTCTGCTGTCAATGTCACCTAGTTTTTATTTCATATGGGGCTGGCAGCTCCTGTTCCTAAAATGTGACCAAAAAAATTCACTCCACAGTAGCATGTATTCAAGTACTTCAAAATAATTTGCAAAGCAAAGTACTTGCTGTAATTTGTATGTTTGGTCATGGCCTCTGCCCCCATATTCTTTCTGATTCTTAACTATCATAGGATTCAGGCCTCCATCAAAAGCAAAATCCTCCCTTGTGCTGAAGCACACAGAAGTATTTGATTTTTTAAAAATCAAGATGCTTATGAAAACCTTTTCCTGCAGGTGCTCCAGTCTCAATTCTGTTATTTTAGCAGGTTTATGTTTTTCATGTAAACAATAAAAATATATTTTCAAAATATACAAAAGACATCGCTTTGTTCTGAATCATTCAACATTTTCTTATGTACTTTAACAAAGACCACATGCAAGTTAAATATCAGTGTAGTAATGACTTTGTACTTCCACCAGCTACAGCTGAGAATACTGGCTAGTCCCAGCTTGAGCAAATGGATTATAGCATCTTTAGTTTATGAATTTTAAAATCAGACCATTCTGAATGAAGGATTCATATGGTTTTGTAGCCTTGGGGAAGAAACCAGCTGTAAATGGCTAACCTTTATTGTGGGATTTCTGTTCTCCTCTATTTAATACACAAACTTATTCACCATAACAACCATTAAAAACTGCCTGGCATGAAACAATAAAAAAAAGGTAGCAATACCCATCCTTGAAGGAATACTAATTCAAGGCACCATCAATTCCACAATGGAAAGATGTACAAAATACCACAGTTCAGAATGGTAGGCAATTTTAAAACTAGTGATATTGGAGCTGTTCCTCTTCTGTGGGTATAAAAAATGACAAATCTGCTAAAATCTGTAAAAGTACAATTCCCAATTTCAGCTTAAATTCTGTTCTGACTTTAATGAAATAAATAATGTGATGTTAGATACACATGCACAGGGGAAATACGTTCATAACATATATTTAGAATAGGAAATGGGAAATCAGAGTATGCAAATGACTGACTTTCTTACAAGCTTTTATCACATTGTTTGCATTTTTCTTCATTTTGAAATTACAATGACATTAAACTAAGCATTGAATACGTAATAAACAAGAAAACTTGAATAATGATGCTCAGATATTGTATTATTTAGAGCTACCTTGTTAAGTCTGAATCAACTATAACTCATGTCTGATGATGCTTGAACATACAGTTTTGTAATTCTCCTAATCCCATCAAAGTTTACAATACATGGCCAAACACCATCTAGCCCAGCACTGACACAGCTTCACTAAAACTATGAGGAAGATCAAATTGCTTGTGATTAGGCAAATCCTAAAACAGTCTACTGGCTAGTGAGCCATCTACAAAATTGATGCTGTCCAGCTGTGAACTTCACATGTATTCTGTCATTGCATACTTGCTTACCACTTTGAGAAAGGCTTGAGGAATAAATCATTGTGTGACCTTTGAGGATTTCTTCATGTCTAGAATCTGCAAAGGTCGAAGTGGGTGGCTGATACATGATGTTTTCCTAACACAACTATTATCTTTGTGGTTTCTGGTAGCAGCAAGTGCAATTTATAACATAAAAGAGGAGAAAACTTGCTATATGACACATACTCTTGACCAAGGGATGAAAAATATTTTATCCTCATTGTGCTGATGTTGGTTGAGGTAGAGTTAATTTTCTTCACAGTGGCTGGTCTGGGGCTATGTTTTGAACCAGTGTTGAACGCAGGGTTGATAATACAGAGATGATTTTGTTATTGCTGAGCAGAGCTTGCTCAGAGCCAAGGCCTTTGCTGCTTCTTGCACTGCCCTGCTGGCAAGAAGGCTGGGGATGTAGAAGGAGCTGGGAGGAAACACAGCCTGGACAGGTGACTCAAGGGACATTCCAGACCATGTGACATCATGCTCATATAAATCTGAGGGAAGCAGAAGGAAGGAGGGTTTGGAGTGATGGTGTTTGTCTTCCAAGTCACCATCAAATGTGATGGAGCCCAGCTTTCCTGGAGATGGCTATGTCTGCTAGCCCTTGAGAAGTGGGGAATTAATTCCTTGTTTTCCTGCTTTGTTTGTGCACATTGCTTTTATTTTACCTATTGAACTGTCTTTATCTCAATCCATGAGTTTTCTCGCTTTAACCCTTCTAATTCTCTCCCACATCCCACTGCAGGGGAGTGAATGAGTGAGCAGTTGTGTGGGGCTTGGTTGTCAGCTGGGGTTAAATGACACTTATGCACAACCAAAGAACCACTGCAGATTAGATTCCCATTCTCTGTTTCTCACCATGCATTTCGTTTGTTTTTCTCCTATGGCTTTTATTCCATGTAAGCACATTTTCTATTTTCATTCTCTCTTAAATTAGCTTCAGGCACTCCTACTCCAGTAATTTTCTTTTCTTTCTTAGCTTTTTTGTTTCCCTGCTAAAGCTTCACTGTCTTGTCCATGTGACTTTCTTTCATACCATCACTCCCAAGTGCTTTTTCTCCGTATTTCTTCCTTCACACTGCCTCTGTCTTCCCACAGAAGGGCCAGTCTTCTCACTATCACTTCAAAAAACCTCTCTACTGCTCTAAATTCTCCTTCTATGAGTTCCTGTTTACCTTACTCCAATTCATTTAATCTCTTACTATACTTGGCTGCTTCTCTTGCAGGCACCTTCTTCACTAAGGTACTTCTTCATGGGTTTGCCTGATTCTCACAGCAGCTCTTTGCCCATTTCTTGATTCATTTGCCCCAACTCTCATATATACATCATGTTTGTCCATAGTACAATTTCCAGAAGCAGAATAGGAGACCTGGAGCTGGGAGATGAGGTCTGCACCAAGACTTAAAACATACCTAATTTCATGTTACAAAGAGATGAAGCTCTTTGACAGGACTGGTCAGCAAGTGATGCCATGAAATAAGACTGAAAAATTTTACTCTAAGTTGGCTTCTCTCTACACATATCCCCTCCAAGGAAAAGGGGACCTACCTCCCTATGCTATCCAGGCAATATGATTGAACAGAGGCTTGGAAGGATCCCCTCTGATAAGGAGAGAATGGCTTAATATTTGTTGATACCCAGCCTTCTTTCTTTTCAAAACTAGTATCAACAAACCTATCAACCTGCTGCAAACTGATTGATTCATTCATTTCATAGGAATTACTAAAAAACTTCTAGCCACCTCTTTGTGATTTGAAATGCACTCCAAAAAAGAGCAGGAGGAAGAGATTCTCTATTTCACTCCCAGTTTTCTTAATCCCAAAGTCTTAAAAGCATGAAATACTGTGACAGTCCTCATGGGAGTGTTTGTAGCTATAGACTGTCAGCTGACACTTTCCTCCCTCCCCAAGAAAAAAACCATCTGTACACTTCTGTAAAAAGGATTTACATTTTCATTTATCAGGCAATATTGCAGTTCCTGGATAGTTAGAAAAATTTGGCATGCTGAATTTTTGAAGTGCAAATTGATTGTATAGAATCATAGAATCATTTAGATTGGAAAAGACCTTTAAGATCATCAGGTCCAATGATTAACCTAACACTGCCAAGTCCACTGCTAAACCATGCCCCTAAGTGCATGTCTGAATGCACATGGACAATGTACTTGAGAAATAGAAAGATTCCCACCCACTGCCTTGGACTTATGCATTACAAATAGAAATAAATACCTTAATACTTCTTTATAACTTTCACAACCTTATTGCCACATGATATTATTTTAAATGGAGGCAATGTCTGGGAGTGGCATTTGGAGTGTGTAGGCCAGTACAAGAATGCAGCCATTTGCCTGTGTACATAATTTGCACTTATGATTGCAGGAAAGAGTCCTTACCAGGCTCTGCAGTCCCTGTAAGTCACAGCAAATTCAATATGCTGTATTTCTGTGGTCTGGGAAGCAGATACAGTTTAGAGGTTTCATCTGCTTTCTTGTCACAACTCTAAAAACATCAGGTAGGTGACTCACTGCTCCATCTGCTCTGGGCAGATGCAAGGCATGCTGTAAAAAAAGGCATTGTTGATTAGTTAAGTTCTCACCAGTTTCTCACAGCATTCTCTACAATGCAATAAAAATGAGATCAAAGTATGTTCATATTCCAAATATAGCTGCTATCTTGCTAAATAATGTGCCATTAAAACTGAACAATATTTGTATTTGCATAATTCTATTTTTTTCCTGGGTAAAGTATAGCTGTGTTTGAAAAGACTGTTAAAGACATCCTGTGTGCTGATAGATCAGTATCTCATGACTCCTTGGCATACAGTAATCTAACTACTGGAAAATTTAATGATCATCCATTAGAAAGCCAAAAGGAGGTAATAGAGCTCCAGTCTCAACTCTGCAGCTGTGAACATAAAACTAATACAAGTTCTCTTCTCCTTCAAGAAAATAAAATTAAGTGAACACCAAATGTTTTCTGCAATCTGTTAAATAAAGGCCCACATGATGTACACCTACACCTGAACATTACTCTGGTTCTGACAAGGTGTGAGGATAAATACAATAACTGCTCATAATCAAACCTATCTGTGATACTTCTGTATGTTTTTAACAATATCTTACTACTTTGTAATTTAATCACCTCACAAAGCAAGTTAATTTAAACAAGAATGAGGCACAGGCATTCTCAAAAAGTATTAAATTAGAAATTTTTCTGGGCCCTTATTTCCAGGAAAACTCAGTCTGTTACCCTTCCTCTCGTAGAAGTCCAGTTTCTCTCAAACAAATGTTAGCATT
>JAWWLZ010000172.1:5079749-5097778 GCA_035041345.1 Poliocrania exsul | reverse complement strand
AATCTTTACATTTACAAGTTTCCATGCTGTAAAACCTCATGTGAGTGGAAAAACATTTATACTACAACTTGGAGCTTTATATGCCCAAGCAATCTGATACAACAAATTACCAGTAAAAAGAGTAGACAAACAATACTGTTTTCATGTTTTAATCTGTTTGGAGAGTGTCTCTTCCATGGAAACCCCTAACTGATACTGTACTGATAAAGCAAACAGTTTCATAAGATAATTATACTTACTGCTGACATCTGAACATCCTGGACTGACTCCAGCCATGTGGTACAGTCTCTGGGAGGAGATTCCCATGAACAGCCTGGACACACACAGCTTATATGGTAGAAACTGCAAACTTCACTGGTGTTAATTCCCTCTCTTAATTCTGCTCTCCCTCTCTCATGCTCTCCTTCCCCCTTCAGTGGGGAATTAAAGATTTGTTTCTGGAATTTTTGCCTGCTGGTGATAGATTTTTTCTTTATTGTACAGATGTTTGATGTTGTTTATACTCACATACTTCAGAAGGCTGCCTTTTCTTTTTATATCATAGGTTGTATATTAGCCAGACATCTTGCTATTCTTTTTTTCTGCAGCTAACTAATTGATTGTTCACAGTACAATGGCTGTAGAGGGAAGGGATCTCTATTAATTAATTGGTAAATGGACATGCAAAATAACAGATGTTTGAAACACAGAAAACATAATATAATATACTGCCTTTAAATGAATAAACAATGTGTGGGAAAAAAACAAATCAAAGATGCACAACCCCCTACCCTGCTGCTTTCAGGAACAATGGTCTTTTGTCTCAAAACTCATCCAAGCAGAAGGTGGTTTTTGTTCTCCAGAAGCACTGATTCAGATGATGTCTGCTTTGACAAGAGTTCATTCCCCATAACAGGGGGCCTGCTTTGCCTCAAAGCCACCTTAAGGGTCTTGTATTGACGCTGATCTAAGTCTTACAAATACCTTTTCTGTGCTATCTCTGGAATTTGCTTTTTCTAACTATGTATGTATGTCTTCCAAAATTCCATCTCATCTTGTCCAAAGCCTAAGAATAAATTATATCTTGGCAAAAGGATTGTATGTGTTTTTGTGTAATGTATGGGGGTTTTGTGCAATATGTATGTTCAGGGAGAGATGCTTTTTAGCTATGTTGGTTTGTCTCAGAAAATGATGAGCTCTCTAGGTTGCACCTTAGCTGTGAAAATTTGTTATAGTCCAAAATATATTCACTCACATCTTTGAGCTAACATAATTTAAACAAGACTTTGCTCCAGTCTGACATAATACCATGCTATTCATGGTTAATCCTATGTCCCAGCAGCATGCTTTTAAACAGAAGCAATATGTTCCACAGACATGACTTCCTTCCTGCTGTAAAAATACAGCAGAGAGATTACAGGGTTCTGTTACATGGGATACAAATTAATTTTTACATTTTTTTGAGTATTTTTTGTGGTTGTCACTGTTGCTTTAATCATAGAAGATAAAAATAGTAGAACAAATGACCAGAAGAGGTGATCAATACTACAAACTCCTTCTGATTCTCTTTGGAGTGTAAGTCCCTCTGAAATTTATGGGAATTTTCCCACTAACCTCAGTGGGAGATAACACAGGTTTAACTTTCTCAGTATAAGTAATTAAATACTTAAGCTGAATTAAATACATAATTAAAGTATGTAAGGCCCTGATCTAGGTTGTATCTCAGTACAACAATACAAGCATAGCTATTTTCTGCACTATTGCACACAGACTATAAAGAGGCAATTTTCTACCTGAGCACTCAAATTCTGATGAAAAAAAATAAACCCATGTTACCTGCACACTCTACTATAACTTAACTACTAGAATAGGAGCACAGGCTTGGTGGTTGATCATAATGCAACAACATAAGCATAACTGTGCACCATCAAAATTGTGGATAAATCATTTTGCAGAGGCACTCGGGACTGAGCCATAAAGGAAGGCAAATATTAATCTTTATAAAATCTAATTTTTAGGTGCAGTACCATCTACATCAATTTTTTCCTCTTAGTTTGCAACACCCCTATACCCAGCAAGGGATACTGAAGGGAAAAGCACAGAGCTCCAAAGCCAAGGAAGAGCCTGATGATGCTGGGAATCGCATCAGGCTGCTGGCGTAGCACCATGCCCTCATGTATATACCTGCCTGTCAGCAGGGCTGATGCACTCAGGCACATCATGGGAGCACTGTGAGCTAGATCTCCTTTGTGATCACCTGGCTCAACAAATGAACAAAGCATGTCACCCGTGGCTGTCCTTGAAGACATAGTTACAGGGGCAGTTCAGCAGCTCTGGGGTGAAGTGTAAATGTAAGGAGGAACTGTAAGTGTCTTGGGGGTTCAGCTTAGGAGACATCATTTGTCTTTCCCAGCTATAATCATATTCTGACTAAAGCCTTGTGTGCTCAAGGTGAAGCAATCCAAGGTGACAGAGGAGAAACAGAAGAGTTATTCTGCACTGACTTCAGGTGCAGATCTTCCACTCTGGCATACAAGTACATCCTCACCACTCAACTTAATCCCTGTTCAGAGAAAGCTCGCTTGAAGGAGCTAGAAAAACTGAGTTCAAATCCATTAAAACAGCCAGAGTAACTGTGATTGCAGTGTAAGCTTATACCACAGTACTTCCCCATACTGAAAGATGAATGTAGTCTTGATTCACTGCATTAATACTGAATAAAGTGTATGCTGCAGCTTCTTGATAATTGGCCAAACCATGCATGACTTCATTTCCTGTCAGTCCTGTCAATGTCAGCATTGGTTTTCCTAAGCCACATTCCTTGAAGGCAACATGGGAGAGTCTTGCCAAGCCAGAGTTTGGGCCTGTGGCCCTTGTCTCTGTGCAAGAGAGGGAGACTTTAGCTCTTTAGACCTACCTCTTCTAAACTGTTTAGGCAAATAATGCTAACATATGTTTGGATTGTTTGCAAAAGTGGTTTGAGGCCCAAATTTACAAAAATATTACAAAGACGTATCGAGATTCTAATCTACTTCCTTGAGAATCTGATGACTATGTGCCTTTGGGAATTTGGGCCTCAGGTGTATTTTTAAAATGTTTTTATTGTACCCTATCTAACCTTCAGCTAGTCCTTAAGACTAAGAAAATTAACATTCTAAATGTTACTTACGTGTCACCTCTGCATTAAGCTGATTTGAGGCAGTGGATGAACTGGAAACCTAACCATATAGACTGAGGTGGAAAAGAGGAGTATCTTGGCTAAACATTTCTCTACCAGTACAGGATTGTTCCATATGCCATAACTTCCTGCAATGGGATGGAACACAGTTCAACTATTGAATGATTCCAGATAGTTCTTAACGTTCTGTATCACTTATATTGTGTAATCCAAGAGGTTGGCAGCAAGAAAACTCAAACTATTGTACCAGTACACTAAGATTTATGGTGTGTCCAGAATGAAACCTTCTGTTGTACTGAACAGAAGCATGATGTGCTGTGGCTGAGAGACTGAGGGAAGGCTTTCCCTCTGTGGACGCAGAGGCCTTCCCATCTCTGCTGCTCTCTACTGCATTTCTGCCAGCATTCAGAGCTGCCTGAAGCTGCCTTAGCCTGCCAATAGCAGTGGGTTTATACTGTTAGTTATTGTAATAATGTGCTTGCAGGAAATTTTCCTGACTGAAATAGTTTACTCACCATTACCTCTCACCCAGGCTCCAAAATAAACTGAGACTTACAGGACAGTTCTCTCTTGGCACAACAGAGCTGTCCCAGAGCAGTGAGGTGAATGCAGCAAAATCTGTCCATGAAGTTCTTGGGGTGAAGCACAAAAAGGAAAAATAATATGGAAATTGGGGAAGATACACACAGATACAAAATGATTATGTTGTTCGAATATTTAAAAAAAAACCAAAAAACTTTGAAAGGAATCAATCAGAGAGAGCGGGGTGCTGGCCAGCCAGATGCAGGACATGTCACTGCTCTGAGACCGAGCTGGCCCTCGAAGCTGAAAGCATCTTTTGAGAGCCTTCATTGGAGGCTGGAAAGCAAAACACATTATGGAGGTGCTACTCAGCTCCCACTGGCCCCTTCGCATGAAACCTGTTCAAAACACTGAGAGAAGGAGGATCTCGGGTCTGACAGGAAAACTCGCACAGCTCCTTTCCCTCAGCATTTCCCCCTCTCTCAGCATCTTCTCCTTCCCCTCAGCATCTCCCCCTTTCCCTCAGCATCTCCCACTTTGCCTCAGCATATCCCCCTACTCCTCAGCATGTCCCCCTATCCCTCAACATCTCCCCCTTTCCCTCAACATCTCCCCCTTTCCCTCAATATCTCCCCCTTTGCCTCAGCATCTCCCCCCATCCCTCAGCGTCTCCCCCTCTCTCTCAGCATCTCTGCCCTTCTGTCCTCCCCGCTAACCCCGGGGTGAGTTTTTCTGCCCAGGACCCCGCTCCTGGCCCTGCCTCCCGCACGCCCAGGGCCGGGGGCTCCAGCGGGGGCTGCGGAGCCGGACCAGAGCTGCGGTGCCGCCGCTCCCGCCCCGCCCCGCCCCGGCTCCGCCCGCCAGCCCGCACCGCGGAGCGGCCCCGGCGGGAGCGGGAGCGGAGCGGCAGCAGCAGCAGCAGCGGGATGCGGCGGCGAGCGGGGCCAGGGCGGCGATGGGCGCTGCTGTGGGCATTGCTGTGGACTCTGTGCTGCGCCGCGGCGGGCGGCGAAGGGCGGCGAAGGGCCGCCAGCCTGGGCGAGATGCTGCGGGAGGTGGAGGCGCTGATGGAGGACACGCAGCACAAGCTACGCAACGCGGTGCAGGAGGTGAGGGGGCGGCAAGGGGTGGGTGGGGAGGCTCCTTCGTCCCGCACCTCCCCGCACCTGCCGGCCAGCAGCGCCGCCAGCATCACCCGCGCTCGGCGGGTCCTGCCAGAGCCGCCCGATGCGGGGACAAAAGAGCCGGCCCTCGCCCCGCCGGGAGGAGCCGCGGCCCGGGGCGGGACCGGCGAGCTCCCGGAATCCCCCCAGCGCTGTGCTCGCTGTCCCCAGTTGCGGAGGTCCCTGGCAGCCTCTCCGCCCTCTCCTCGCATCGCGCCCGGCTCCGGACTGCGGGCATCGCGGGGCTGGGGTGGCCGCGCACAGCCGCCCTCCCGCAGCCGTGTGGGCGCACAGCGAGGCGAAGGTGCGGGCAAACTGTCCGTCTGGATCCCAGGGTGGGAAAGTAACAGTACGTGGCGAGGGGAGGAGTGAAGGGAAGAATTGCTTGTATTGTCTTCGTGCAGCAGGAACTAAGGCGTGCGAGGGTATCCCAAACCAGATTCAAAGCTGTGAGACAGTCCTGGAAACACGTGTGGAGAGGCAGCTCACTTGTTATGTAGTCCGTGTCTTGATCTCAAATTGCTGCCCCAGAAACGCACAGGACTTGTTTCAAAGCCGAGAACTGAGAACAGACCCCAAGACATTGTCTCATCTCTTGTCAAAAGATCTTGTCCCTGCTCTCCTCCTTCTTGTGTGTTTTTTTCCCCTTCACGTTAAGAATCTTTCAGGTTCTCTTTTCTTCTCATTGAAAAATACATAGTCAAAAAACTTTGTCACTGGCAACCTACTGGGGAAACAGACCCTGGTTTATTATAATTAGATAATTTCTGAACTGTTATCTGGACAGTTGCTGAAGTGTGCCTCTGTCAGCCACTTCACTTAGACTGCAAACACATGGAGACAAACCATTCTTTCCAGTGCTGCAAATATGTTTAGTTATAAATAAGGATGGTGTCAAACTTACTGCCTGCTTTACTTTTCCTGCAGTCAGTTCTGGATTGAGGAATGGCCTCTGTACAGCCCAAAATGTGTACTGTTTGAGCCGTGTCTTAGCAGATGAATGCTTTACACTTTAAAAGATTTGCAGCTGTTGTTTAAAATAAACAGACACACCAAAAAGAGTTTTGTCTTGAGAAAAATTCAGTTGTTTGGGCTGGCTGAACTTGTGGCCCCCTAGCTCTGTTACAGTGCTTGCAAATAACAAAGGGATACAATTTATTCAGTTTGTGTTGTTTGCAAGACTCATGCCCTTCTTCATCTGGCAAACAAAGACAGTGGGAACTGAAACAGAGAATGAAATTCTCGATGTATGCACCCTCATCTATAAGACGGCTTCTGTTGATTTCAAGGGGTTTTGTATAAGTCTCTGTCCCGCTGAAGTATTTTCTCTTCTTTGTCAGATAGGAAGGTGTGTCTTATGTCTCCAGTGATCTGGGAAACATGGAAATCTGGGCTCCTGACTGGCATCAGCCTGTGCAGATACCAGTTGTGAGTCTGCACACTTTTTCCTTACAGGACAGGCTTTGGCTTAAACAGCCCAGAGCTTAAGGGTTTAGCTCGACTCTGTTTTTCTAGTCCATTAGAAGAGCTGCTGTGGTCAGTGTCTGAAGCAGCTGAGTAAGCGTTCTCACCCAGGGGCATCTGTGCTATCAGCAGCACGTAATTAAACAGCGTGTTATGGAGAGTTGGACAAAAAGCTTTGCTTCTTCTCTTTTGTGCTATTTTTGCTAATTTTCAGTTCTTGGTTTGTTTTTTTGTTTGTTTTAAATTTGGCAGATGGAAGCTGAAGAGGAAGGGGCAAAAAAACTGTCAGAAGTAAACTTTGAAAACTTACCTCCCAACTACCACAATGAGTCCAACACAGAAAGCAGAATTGGTAACAGAACTGTTCAGACTCATCAAGAAATTGATAAGGTATGAGAAAGCATATATGTGGTGAGCTGTTCATTCTTTCATACCTTTTCTACAAAAGTAAAAACAATTTTGCATGTTTTGGGGAGGAATAAAGTAATTGGGAGCATAAACTTTCCTGATGATAATTACTTTAGGGTTTTATTGTATCTTACGTGCTTGACTGGTCACTGTGTAAGGACACGTCATAAAAGGTTAATGTGAAATAATAATTTATTTTGAAAAAAATGTGCCTGCTAAAACCAGAACACAGCTACAGCTATTACATGGGTCATAAAAGAATGACCGTGTCCTGCTCAGTTAGCTTCATTACAGTGACATTTTAAATAGATAAGGAGGTAGCCTTGTCATCTACATTTCCCCATCAGATTAGTATTTAATACAAGTGACAGCAAACTGAGGAAAAAAGGAGGGGATGGGAGTGGGTTAATTATTGCAGAATGTAGGACTGAGAGTAACAAAGCACTAATAAAAAATACAGTTGCGTATTTCGTTCTTCTTTTGTTGTATCAGGTTACAGATAATAAAACTGGATCAACAGTTTTTTCTGAAACAGTAATTACATCTGTAAGAGATGGAGAAAACAAAAGAAATCATGTAAGTGAACACATTTTTTCCTTTTGAAAATCCAACAAATACTTGGGGTTCATTGTTCAGAAGATAATGACAGAGTTCACCTAACAAAATTTCGGAGCACTTTGAAACACACAAAACCATTGGGGCAAGTAGTCAAAATTGTTTGTGTTTTTTAATTAATTTAACTTAGGGATATTAAGAATTGGAAGCAGAGTTTCAGTGAGGTGTTTGATCTGAATATTCAATTTGTCTGTCAAATGTAAATGTTAAAAATAGCAAAGACAGTTATACAGCCCTTTCCAGTGAGTGTGACTGTAACACTTAGTATAACAGTGCTCATCTTTCATTAAAGAAACTGCTTTATTAACTTTTAACACTAGAAAATAAACCCCAAATCTTCTGTTAGGGTAGGCTGTCTGTGGAACAATACATGGCTCTGTTTGCTTTTTAGCCTAACACAGAGATGGACACCTGGTTGTGAAATGTCACTTTGTGGAGGGGAAAGAGAGGTGGGACAATAAATCCCCATCCCCTTGGGAAGTACAGTTGTTTAAGTATTCTCAAAGAAGTTTAAAAGATCAAGAATATTATTTACCTGAGTCTTGCAAATAGAGACACTTGCTACACATCAGTAGTCCCATGAGAAGTTCAGCAGGTACCACTACTTAGAATGACTGCTAGGTTTTCTTTGATTACAGTCTTACCAAAATGAACTTTTTTTTGGTGCTCTTACTAAGAGTGGGCTTGCCAGTGTTTCCTGGGAGAGTTGGTTTCATCTGACTAGTAGTCTGTGGTTTAAATTTAGTTTAACATGTCCTAGATTTTTTCAGTGTAACTTGTAGATCTTTCACAGAAGAAGCTCTGTAACTATTTTATAAAACACTGAAAAAAGAAAAGAATTATGGCAGTAGTTCCTATTTTTAATGGGCATAAACCCTGAAATTAGTGCAAAGTTCCTTATAAGCTTCATATGTCAAGGGACATCTGCATTTTCCATATGGGAAGGTTTCCTCACTTACCAAGCCAGTGCTCCATCAAGAACTAATACTGTTATTAGTGTTCCAGCTCAAGAATTTGAGGGCTGAATGCAAATTTTTGTCAAACTTCATGGTGGCAGTCCTTACAGAGGAAGCATAATCAGAAGTGATCACGTTAGCTCATAGTCACTTAAATCCTGGGGTGTGTTATCCATCAACATCCTTACTGCAGCAGCTGCTGAAACAAAACTTCATTTGTTAATGATTTTATCCCCCTCTCACACTCATTTTGAACTTTTGACATGCCCATGGTACAAGCACCTTATTTAGAAGTTGCCAAGTTAGAGAAAAAGCTAAATGGGAAAAGCAACCTACAGACACACTTGGTTGTTATTTAAGGAGAGCGGGCAAACACACAGATTTAATTTGACTAAGAAATGCCTAACAGAAGTAAATCTGAAGATACTTGAAAACCTTAAACATTAGGGAGGAATTTGAATTGGTTTTGGGACTAGAAGGGTGGAGAACTATTGCAGAAGTAATGCAATTGAGAATTGGAAAATTTGGGTTACAGCAAAAAAAATGTTCTGCTGAGGAGATCTACCACATGGAAGAAAAATGTTGTCCAAAATAAAAGGCACTATTGCTTAGATCTGTAAACTTAAGGCAAAAGTATTGGGAAATGAGTTGCAGATATCTTTGCACTGTCTCCTTAGATTATTTGTATGTACATGAATTTTCATACTTGAAGTCGCCTGTGACTCTGTGGGATGTCCCAGTCACTTCCCAGGCTACAGGCTTTACAGTAGCATTCAGTAATTCTGCTTCTCTGCTGCTAATTTCAAATGTGAGCAACAAAGTAATACATGTGCAGGTTTTATATTCTCCAGGGAGTTAAAAAAGGAAACCTTTTGAGATTTGTTTGGAGATTATCTCAGTGATGTTTAAATACAGCTCATATGTACTGTTCTGTAGTACACACCCTTACCAGCCATTAGTGATTCATCCTGCTGGGCACCTCAACACAGCAGGAGGTTTGTGCAATTGTAGTTGTGAGTAGTGACAGTCATTTGAAAAGGGTGATCCTGACATCTCCGTCTGGGTGTGGAGACTGTGGTAGCAGAGGCTGTAGGGAGCCAGCCCCTGGGAACAGCACCTCTGTTCTGGTGCCACCCCCAGAGCCTTCAGAATGGTGTCTCCTTAGAATAGCACTCTTGTTTTCAGTTTTGATCTGCCAAGTAAAATAAATAGCCACATGCTATGACAACCACCTCATCTTTTATGCCTGTAGGGAAGCAATGCTGAAAACTAAACCAGGTTCAGTTTATAGGCTTAGCTTATAAAAGTTAAGGATTCCCACAGCTCCTGCACTTTGGGTACAAATTTGGGTGGTAAATATAAGAATTTTCCACACACCTTCAGAAACCACCTGCTCTGAAATTTAAACTCTATATGATTTATTACTGCTGTAATTTATAATAACTGGAACCCTACAACCCTCAGTTTACTTTTATTTTCTGAGCTGAGTTATAAGCCTCTGAAATCACTGAAAGTTTTTCATATGACATTTTTGGACTTTGAGACATAACACAAAAGCTTCACAAGAAGGTAAAGATGTGTCTTGTGACAGCTCTGCATTTCAATAATAAATCTGTGTACTGGCTGGAATAATATTCAGCACTGGAGAAGCAGCTTCATGGAAAATAGGTTGTGCCTGCTTTTTAAATCACTTGTCCTCCTGAGGCAGGTACAAATACACATCCATATAGTGCATATAAATATATATAAGCATATACACATAGTGCAGATACACTGTTATAGAATCACAGAGTCATTTAGGTTGGAAAAGACCTCTGAGATCATTAAGTCCAACCTATGACCGAACTCCACCTTGTTGACTAGACCATGGCACTAAGTGCCACATCCAGTCGTTGTTGAACACCTTTAAGGGATGGTGATTCCATCACCTCCCTGGGCAGTCCATTTGAATGTTTAACAACTGTTTCCATGAAGAAATTGCTCCTGATGTTCAGCCTGAATCTCCTGGCACAGCTTGAGGCCAGTTCCTCTTGTCCTGTCACTTTTTTACCTGGGAGAAGAGGCCGATCCATACCTGACTACAGCCTCCTTTCACGTATATGTAGAGAGCAATATGATCCTCCCTGAGCCTCCTTTTCTCCATGCTAAACACCCCCAGCTCCCTCAGCTGCTCCTCATAGGATTTATGCTCTAGACCCTTCACCAGCTTCATTGCCCTTCTCTAGATTTGCTCCAGCACCTCAGTGTATGTCCTGAATTGAGGGACCCAGAACTGGACACAGCACTTGAAATATAACAGAAACATAAGGCCTAATGTTACACACACACATTTTCCTCTCCAACAGTATTTCTCCTTGGCTTCTCCTCACAGAGTTATTCTCTTAAGACTGTTCTTTGTTACTGGATGGCTCGCTTGACAGTATTTGTATGACCAGAGGGCTATTGGTATTTTAAGTCTCTAGAAGAGGAGTTGGGCTGTTTGCCATTTCTGGCAATGCAGTCCAGTTCCTCAGAGGTGCTGCATTACTGGGAGGCGCCATTGACATTCCCAGACTCACATTCACTTTCTCAGATGTCAGGGAGGACTGGCAGTCACCCCCATAGATGTCAGGCTTTGTTCCAACAGTCCTGTGTCTTTAAAGAGGCCAAGCACAGCCAAGAGGTAGCTGGATGGGCATAAAGTCTGAGCAGGGTTTTACATCCATTTGTTCCTGATTTTAAGGCTCAATTACTCTATAATTTACTTTTCCAGGGAACACTGGTTAGCTTGCAAATTATTAATAGAGTATTTTCTGTCAGAACCTCAAGGATAGAACACAGCAAAAATAAAAGCATTCCTTATTATCCTGTGGAAATCAAAACCTTTTCTACCTTGTTGACTAGACCTATTTCAGTTGTGATACATTAGCCTAATCAATGAAAAGCAAGGATGAAAAGTAAAAGGAAAGAAAATGATGCTGGTAAGATTTGCTGCACAAAGATTAGTTCCATTTTTTCTCAGTTACATTCAGAGTAGTATTTTATGTAAGAGAGCTTCTAATTAAAAGCTAGTGTACCTGAGCTCTTTTCTTTTCTCTATTAATTTGATGAATAAAAAACCCCAATACCTACTTTGTAGCAAGGTGGGGTTTTTTTTCTTTATTCAGATTTTAATAGAAGTACATGTGGTAGCTTTCAATTCTCTTTCTTGAAAGAGGTTTTTAAAGATGCTGGTAACTAGGGAGAGTGGACCAGGGAAGTGGAAGAGTATCCTGCATTTCTCATTGGACTTTGCCACTATGGAACCCATTCCTTTCTTTCGCTTGTCCTTGATGGTAGAGGCTCTTTACGGCATGGGTGCACCTTCTCCTTGGTTACACCATACAAGTCACAGTTTCTTGAGGGAGGGTAAGGAGAGCTGCCTTCAGTGTGATTCTGTGCAAGGTGCTTGCTCTTTCTGCACAAAGGCAGGTGTGTGCCTGTATGAACACATGGATTTGGCACACACCTTTTGCAAACACAGCAGCTGGTTAGTAAGTAATTTCAAACACAAACACCATCAGGTCCTCAGGAGAGAGGTCTCATGATACCAGGCCTTTTATTTCCAGGGGGAGAGGCTGCTGTTTGCATCGCTGCAGCTCTGGGCAGGGAAGACGGTATCACTGTAAAACTGCTTTTACAAGATGACTTGGCAGGTTCTGGAAGTGACCATCAGTCAGGTCACTATGTAAATAATGGCCTTATTTAAAGCAATTCTCAGTCTTTATCTTTACTCTCACAGTAAAGAGAAAGAAAATAGTTCAATTTCCCCCTTTTCTAGAAAAAAAAAATCTGATTTAAATAGTTAACCAAGCTTCAACTTCCCTGCAGATATCCAGAACTGCTAAACAAACTGCTAGATTCCTGTTTGGGCAACATGATTATGATTTCACTGAGCATGCTTTTAGCCACATTTACTGGAGTTGCTGTCTTTGAGGTTCATACAGCTCCAGGGAGAGGAGTTCCTACAAGTGCTGAAGAGAAAGGAAACGTCAAAAATTGAGAAGGAAGCATTAATGGAATAGAAATTGCAATTTTTTCATCAACAGCCCTGCAGAAGAGAAGTTGATAGCAGAAATTTGAAAATGCAGCATCTTGGTGTTGACTTCTGCTCCCTTTAGCATGCTAATGTTTCAGGGAATACACTTATTTTGGGCAGTCTTACATTTGGGTCCAATTTTTGTGTTTCATTTTTCACAGAACTTTTAGTCCCTGGTGACTTGCACTCAACAACTGTAAACTATCAATAGACACAGTAAGTGCATTCCTGGGTTGAAATCCTGGTCTCTGTCTAGACAAAAATCACATAATATCTAAATCTGGTAGTTTTTGTATATTTAATAATTTAATTCCTTAGTACTCTAAGTTTGCTTCCCTGTTAACTGTCCAGCCGGCTCTGTTGACATAATGTGCTACATGAATCATGTCTGGACTAGTACAGTTCTTTCCACAACACCCACCCTTTAGGTATTTCTTAGTGCAGGAGTAGATAAGGCAAATTGTACTTGATAGTTAATGCTCCAGGAGACAATTGAGAGATCTGAACCAGCTGCATCACTGTTTTAAACTACACACTACATGGTAACTTGAATAGATTAACAAATGTATAACACAGGCTAAAGGTTTCTGAAAAAAACAAAGTTTGAAGAGTTTATGGTGTCAATCAGTTAAAAAGTGAATCCTAATTTCACTAGCCTTGTGTAAGCAGAATACCTGCCTGCATGTTATTGTACTCTCTTTTGTCACATTCGATTCATAATTTCAAAGTAGTGAAGTCTCAAGTGTTTGCAAGTCACAGCTTACACTTTGAAACAGAACACCTCTTGTAGGTGTAGGGAAGCTTCTCATCCTAAAAGGCTCTTTTATTTTAATCTTTCCTTACATGAATGACTGCTTTTCAGTAGCATATCTCCCCTCAGTTCTTTCAGCTGCTTACACAGTCTCTCCAAGGCAGTGTTATGTTTGTTTTGCCCTTCCAATGTTTTCAGTTTGCTGACCTAATCTGTCCCTAATCTACACTTCTTCCACTGGAAAAGGTAGGAAGTAGCCATGCAAACCGAATGTAGATGTTGAGCTTTTTGAGCCCGGTTAGTGAAGAGCATTCTGAGAGGCCTGGTACTTGTGCCCTATTTTGAAACAAGCAAATCCATCCTCTTGTTTTAGAGAGCCAGGGCTCCTCAAGTAGTCAGGGTTTGACATTCTTAATGTTTTACTGAAACCTCTTTTTTCCCCTTTTCAGTTTTGAGTCTTGGCAATGTAGAATATGAAGCTGAGGGGCAAATGCAAATAGCTCATGAGGACAAGTAGCTTATATTTGTTAGAATAGAAAATGATACAGAGAAGGGTGCAAAGGGAAAGAAGATTTAGCCAAAGATGAGAAGAATTGTTCAATTAGTATTTTGAATTGCTCTTACTAAGCTGGAATACTTCTAGATTATGAATCTTCTTGTAGAGAGGGACATATCCTTCTTACATGAAAGGTGTGACAGAGTGTATGCATATCTCTAAGTCTTCTTATATAACTCCATGAGCAGTAAATGCTTCCTAGGGATGCAAAAGCTATTAAGAGATTCAGTTTAGCTCATGGATGGTAGGATGGCCTTACTGTCAGTCACAGTGTATCTAAACCCAATGTTTTTGACAGTCTGATGTGCACTGGACTATGGCCAAAAAAATCTAAATGTTAGCCTCAGTGAATGAGCTAAGGAGTCATAAAGAGTCACCTCTGATCCTGGATGAAGAAACTTATCAGAGAAAGAAGGTGGGAAATCTCAGTAATGTCCAGCTGTATAACACACACCTCCATGTCCATATCTTCTTTTACTAAACTTAGTCCATCCTGAGTTGTCTTGTTTTGTCTTAGAGAATGCTGTGTAGAAGGTTATGGATCCACACAGATAATCAGGAGTGGATGGTGTGTACAAACACAAGATGCTTTGGTAATACTATAGTGGTGCAATTGCCATGATGTGGAGAAAAGTGAGACTGCAGTTTCCATGGACTCAGCTATCAGGGCCTGGTGACCCTGAACAAACAAGCAGGTGGAAACAGCTGCTAGACCTTATCAGGGTGAAGAGAAACAAGGTGCCTTTTGCTGAGAGGTGAGGCAAACCAGGCAGGTGTTCTGGCTGAAAACACAACAAGCAAAGGTCAGAGAACACAGATCAGTATCACACTTTTTTTAGTCTTAAATAGGGGCTTAGATTTCCAGGCAAATAACTGATGCAACACCAAAGGGGTTACTCCTAATTAAAGGTATCAAATCCTGCTCTCGTGTTGGTGGAAGTCTGAAGTAATTCAAAAGCTTTAGTAAATTTACTTTGTTAGTAACAAAAAAAAAAAAATTGAAAAATTTGAAAGATTTTCTGGTAATAAATTTCTCCTTAACAAAAACAAGCTATTACTGTAACACAGTGAGAGTGCCTGGAATTGATTCCATCTTCCAGGGGATGGTTGGTAAAAGCACAGTGGTAAACCAGTAAGTTCTCCAGAAGGCTACAAAACAAATTTTCTCTTCGAGAGTCAGCACCCACCCAGTGCTTCATCAGTGTCCACCTGAGAGCTATGGACTGCTTCTAAAGCTGACAGCATTCTTGTGAGGTGTGGAAATAAATTTTAGCTTGTCTGCCACTTTTCATGTGTGGGGAGGTGTGTGCATCATGCTCAGTTTCCTGCTTCTCCCGTGTTTGTTGCTACAACTCTTCGGTCAACAAGCCATGGTAAGGGAGTAGTGTAAGTCAAAGTGTGGTTGTTCACATTTTCCCTGGTTTTCATTCAGTCTTCTCACACATAACATGCTGAGTTTAGGGATCCAAGGCTGTCTTCTACAGAGCAGGTCCAAGTTGTAAAGAGATTTAAATCACCATGAATATTTTTACTTTCTGCCTCTGCTAGAGCTATCTATTTATTATAAGAGAAATGAAATGTTTTGTGTTGTTTTCTTTTTTTTTCCATCCTCTCTGAGGTAACAAGAGTCAGGAGAGTGAATCTTTTATGTAGGCTGGTGACAATTCAGTGATTTACTGACATCTGGTAAGAGATCATAGCATGGACTGTCTTTACTGAAAGTTCATCAGCAATGTTTCTTTCATCTTGTCAGACCCATGTAGCAAATGAATCATGAGAAGAGAAGCTTTAAGGCAAAAGAGAAATTTTTTCCACTGGTTTTGATCATGTGGCTTAATCCATTGGCTCCAGCAGCTGCTTATTTGAGATTTTAGCTGAAACCATGTTATCTAGTTAAGCAGTAAGCCTTAACTGGTAGGGTAACAAGAGTATCAAAGGCTTTAGGAAATACAGGCTCTGGTACTGGATGTAAAGCATAAATATTTTGTCCTTTTATTTTTTATTTACATATGTCTAAATCTTAAAATGGTTGAGATGCAAAGGACACAGTTGAATGGGTTAAATCTTGCAGCTGGTTACATCTGTATTGTCACATGTAAGGTGGCAGAATGGTACCAGTTTGCCATGGCTGGCAGGTTGGCCCAGTAACACATCATTCCATCCACCATGAGCCTAAGTCTTCTCTAACCTTTGCCTGGACTTTAGGAGGGATAGATTTGATAAAAATCAGTAGAATGATACTGGGGAGGTTTTAGCCAGTGAGTAGGAGGAGAGAGAATGAATGTGATCTGTGATTTTTTATAGTCAGAAAGACGTGTAAGATGCTTGTAAAATGCACTCAGATTGAGGGTGTTTTAGATTATGATTTATGAAGATAAACCATGGAGATTGAAGGAAAGGGGTGAATGGAAATCTGTTTCTGTTTAGTTCTCTTTCATCAAAGGTTTAGCAAATGTGAGGGGGAAAAACCCCACTGTAAAATGGTGGCTTCAAATGTATTCCCTTCAGAAATGCATTTCTATGTCAGCTACGTCTTAACTTTGTCCTTCCCCCTGTCTGATTCACAAACAGCATTTTGGCATCTTTTGTGGAGTGAGTGTCTGCCTGGCCTTTGGAGGGACTGAGTCACTGTGATAGCACTGAGGAATACCACACTGGTGAATGCACCAGCTGCCAAATCAGGGTTGTTCACCACTGCAGCTTACAGAAAGAACCCTCCTCCAACTATTCTACCTGCCCTGATTCTTGCCTTAATAACAAGTCCACTCGTACCTTCCAATTAGTAATATATTATAATATGGCATAATTGTTAAAAAGATGTTCAGGATGGGGTGGGAATGTTGGATCTGTTTACTTGTTATTCTGTCTGGAAATGACTCAGAGCCTGTTTGTGAATTTATATCACATGAAGAATCCCTCAAACTTCTTTCCTTAGAAAGTCCAGGGGGAGGAAGAATTATATTAGGGCACGTGGAGAGGCTGACATCATGGTGTCAGGCAAAGGGGAACCTTAGTGGGTTTTCTGTGTCCAAGATACTTCCTAGCTGTCAACAAGGGCAAGTTTTCATCCCCTAGTAGGTGTTTGTCTTGGAATTTGTACATAATAGAAGTTGGTAATACATTCATATTCTGTTGTCCCTTTTGGAAGGACATAATATGTTGAACACCCTTTTTCCTTTCTTCCTCACTGGAATTTAGGAAATGGAATAAATATTCACAAATAGTCATCATCTCATGTTGTTGATATCCTCTAGAGACATGATTTCAGATGGAAAATTAAATTAAGGGGAAAAAAAAAGGCTCTTTTGTAATCCCAACAAATGCCCCAAACAAGAGATCTTGAAGAAGCTTCAGAGTCAACACCTACTTCCCGATGCCGACTCCATCCTTAGGCAGACATTCATCTCCTGTTCTCAAAATCCTCAAGTGCTGGAGCTTTTCTATGCTCACTCTAAAGTCTCTATTGATGTACTTTAAACACCTTCTTCTATCTACAGCTCATGGAAAATAAATTATTCCATTTCCTCTACTGGAACAGCAGTCTCCTACACTGTCACTGTAGGTGAACCCTACAATGGTATTTCTTTTCCAGTATTATTACTTTTGGCTGGCACCTTAAACACAGTCACTAAGTCTGTTGGAACTGTAACTACCAAAGCAAGTATATAAGAATAAAGCATGTAAGATTTAGAGTTTCACATAAGTTCTGTGAGTGATAGGCCACAGGTTGGCATTTTACAGTGTACTACTCTTAATTTAGCAAGCAACTATTAAGTACAGAATTCTTGTTTTCAAACATTTTTCTTTTTGTGCAGCTGTTTCGCATCCTTGCCGGGTACAGCTACTCCGTGTTGTTTTGCTTTTACAAATTTACAAAATTTACATAGTTTAGTAGTGAGTCATGGAGACTTTGTAGCTGCCAATTGTAGAGAAAAGAGCTGCCTGAATTAAAATTCAGCCCCCAGGGAACATCATTACATGAAAGCTGTATCTTTGTTTGATTACTGGCTACTTACAAATAATGGCCCTTTGGAGCTTTGAACACAGTTCTGCTCTGCTTCCATAACTGTTACTGGATCTCAAGTCAGTCAGAATAAAACCAAAAGTCTTTTAGCCCACCAGTGTTTAGACACCTCTTCTGCTTATCAAAGGTCAAAGAATTGTTCTCCAGTTAACAGATCCACAGGTAGATGCTTTTCTCTGGTAAGACAGTTAATTTCAAAATCGTGAGGAAAACTTTACTTGTAAACATGCATCAGTATTTTGACCTTACTTGATTATGCATGTAACAATTGAGCATTTTCACATGGATATTGGGTTTGGGTCTCACATGGAGTAACTTCAGAATATTGCTTCTCCAGTTATGGATAGAGAAGATTA
>JAWWLZ010000172.1:5061282-5074375 GCA_035041345.1 Poliocrania exsul | reverse complement strand
AGTGGTTACTTCAGAGAATTCAGCGATTTTTATGTAATTTCCTTCCCTTCTTTTCCCTTCTTTTCCCTTCTTTTCCCTTTTCCCTTTTCCCTTTTCCCTTCCCTTCCCTTCCCTTCCCTTCCCTTCCCGACTAATAGCAAAAAAGATAGCACAAAGCCATGATGGAGTACAGGTGACTCAGAACAGTGCTATTTTATTTTCTCTTGACTAAATTGTTTTTAGTCTGAAAAAATAACAAAACATTTAGAGAACAGGGTCAATCCCACAATTTTGAGGAGGTAACTTTTAGATGGGAAAACAGGCACTCCCTGAGAACCAGACACATGAGGGGTGTACAAAATACTTACTTACCCTCTGTATTATCCTCACTGCCATCCCTGCAGAGTTGTGTTCTGGGAAGAATTGCTGACCAGTCTGTGCAGCAGAAATGGAAGGGGAGCTGTCTCTTCCATGGTGCTTGTGGGACCTATGGGGGAGGAAACTTCAGTCTGAGTTTGTGGTACAGGTGGAGATCAGTTGTCCCTCTCTCAGGAACACTTTTGTTCAGGCCATGAAGTGATCCCAGGTTGGAAAAGCTCAGGCACCTTTGCTGGCTTGAGGCCTGCCCTGGTGTCCAGGCTGGGCAGCAAAGGCAGATGCACGAGGGAATATGGGGCTGCTTTTCCCTAGGATGTCTGTGGCTCTTCAGTACTTGTCAGTCTTCTGTTACTAAATGTAAATTAACTCCATGGAGAGCAAGGAGATGCTACAGCAATGCTGTCAGCCAAGAATCTGCTCCTGCATATTTTGCAATATACAACTTAAGGATTTAAAAGGTACATATGTAGGTATTTAGACATTTGCAGCTGTGAGGCTGCAAATGGTGGGCTATGGGGACAGGTGCCTGCCATCAGCAAAGAAAAGGAACCCAAATGGTGTATGACATCCATGCTTCCCAGTACTGGGTGTGCAGTAGTGCCATTGCTGCCACAAAATCCCAGGGATGCTGAACATTACCAGTCCCACAGAAGGAAGCACTGCATTTTTCAGCATAGAAGTCATTGCTGACGAAAGTACTCAGGCACTGCAAAGACTGTCTGAGAAGAATTTGTGTGCCCTTTGCAAAGGGAAGCAGAGGAACAGTTAAAAGGAAATACATTCCCCTTCTCCCTTAGGGATGTCCTTGCAGGTTTAGTGAAGCCAAGCGTGCTGGGGAGGTTCTGATGTCGGCACTGATATTGCTGGGGAAGAGGAGGGAGGACAGCATAAAGCTACCTGGCCTGGGATCCAGAAAGTTGGTGCAGAATGGTCTCCCACAGAGCACAAGGATACTCCTGGCTGCTGTAGTGTAGCCTCTTTCCTTCAGTCTTACCCCCATCTGAAAAAAACAGCCAACAAGTAATAAATCACAACAGTACTCAAATAACAGTCTGACAGATTTAATACAAATGTCTTGAGTGTACCCCCACCCCCACCAAAAAAAGGCCCAAACAAAAAAAGCACAAAAACCCTACAGAACTAGATAATTTCTCTTCTCGAGGTTGCTGGTATTAATATGTACACAGGAAGTGAATTTGAGGCCAGAGTATTTAGATAAGCCAGGGAGGGAGCATTGGCCTGTTGCAGAACTGTGGTTGTATGAAGAATCAAAGCAAGCTTTTTTTCTTGGTTCTCAAGTAAGAAATATAATCAAGGAAGAGCTTCCAGTATTTCAAGAAGAGGTATGGATTTCTGTCCCACAGGCAAATTACATTTTTATCTTTTTCTTCAGGAGTGTATCATCGATGAAGACTGTGAAACAGGGAAATACTGCCAGTTCTCCACCTTTGAATACAAGTGTCAGCTCTGTAAAACCCAGCATACAGTAAGTCCTGAATGAGATGTGATTTTATGTGATCTTTACAAACTCAGTGTAATTGTTGTTAATGTCAACAAATCAAAATGGGTAAAAAAGAAGCTGCAAAGCTTTCTGCATGAGGGTAAAACATGGGTGTGTAGAGTTTTTTGGGTTGTGTGTGGGAGTTTTCTGCCTGTTAGCAAAACTAAATTTTAATGTTTCTGTTCTCATATGCTCCAAAATCTGCCCTAAGCTCCTCCTGCCTCAAGCTTGTTGGGTGGCCTAAGGACAGTGTAAACTAACCCGTTGTAGGCTGCCAGTGGAAGGGATGGAGAGGAAATGCTGGGCAGCTCCTGAGGCTCAGCTGCCTGTCGGTCCTTTCCAGCTGTGCATTCACCCAGGGAATTGCAGCAGCCTGCCCTCCTCCCTTCACTGACAAATTGTACAGTGCTGTAGTGCAGTGAGTACTGTACCTGATCCTCTTGCATTACTTGAAGCTGTGAACCTCAGGAAGCAGTCAGCTCCTGTCTTTTGAGCTAAAAGATAAATGGTGTTGGTAGTAGCTATGATTAGATTATCTTCTGTAAGGGACAGATGCCTGAGAAGGTCAGGCTTTTTCTGTGCTCAGAATCCAGTTGAGCAGCAGTCTGTCGTTATAGGCCTTCTATCTGACTGTCGTTTTTCAACTGAGACTCTTATAAAACACATTAATTCCTCAAAGCATTTGCAGACAGTCCAGTGTACAAGCAACTAAACGTTGCTGTAAAGTCATGTAATCAATAGGATTGTTATAATCTGAAAGCACCAGGTTGTTCCTGAAATGGTTTAAATACTTACTTATCTTGGTAACTTCAGGGAGCTCTGTTGACTTCAGTGGACTGAATGCTTGCTTAAACTCAAGTCCTGAAAATATGCCCATGTGTGATTAAGAAAGCTTATTCTTTATATATCAGAAAATGTTAGACTGACAATTTTTCATGATAACATGGAATAATTCCAAATCAAGATTGGAATGCCCCACACCTACTCCCCTCCCCACCTTTTCTTTGCAGTCCTCAGTAGAAAACTTGTAGGATAAAGCAAGTAAAAATGGGGTGCTAGCTATACTTCAGTTGTAAAGTGAGCTCAGACTGAAGGAGGTGGGATCAATTCCCTGAGCTAGAACCCCCACAATTACAAAGCATTTTTCTCCTTAATTAGCAGGTCTTAATAGTACCAGTGCAGTCCTATTTCTTGCCCTGTGTTAAGCACTTCCTGTGGGATCCACTGGAAAAGAAATTCAGATTTTATATGGCTGCCCAGACAGGGCTTAACACAGACAGGAAAGAGCTGTTAAAGCACTGACCTGCTAAGAATCTCTAAGATGTTAATCAAACTACCTAAAAAAAGGAACCAAGTGAGACATCCTTTTTATTAGGTTGATTTATTAGGTGTGTATAGTTGAAACACTGGGGCAGTTGTCATACAAAGCTATCTTTAGCTAGAGATTTGCATTTCTGATTTTCAAAGACTTTTTTTTCAAAGAGATTTTTTCCACAATTCTTGGTTACCAGTGAGATCTGGTTCTTATTAAAACTGCAAATGGTTTTCAGTAAGTTTTTTTTGTCATGCTCTTTGAAAACAATCCTTCTGAACAAATTGTAAATTCCTGACTGTATTTAACAGTGGAAAAAATTAGTAATGTTTTCTGTTGATAATGTTTCAGTTAATAATTTTTATTTCCCTTGATTGCAGAATAGAAGGCTCCAGGGAGAACTTAGAGCAGTCTTGCAGGTTGCCCAGGGAAGCTGTGGCTGCCCCATCCCTGACAGTGTTCAAGGCCAGGTTGGATGGAGCTCTGAGCAACCTGGTCTAGGGAAAGGTGTCCCTGCCCATGGCAGGGGAGGTTGGAACTGGATGACTTTTATGGCCCCTTCCTACCCAAACCACTCCATGATTCTGTGAAATCCATGTCACACTGTAGGATGTCTGGCTGCTGATCAATTCTCATGTGAATGCTAAAATAAGAATTCAGGTCTTGTAGTATGTTAGTGTAGAAGGGGTGCTGTTACTCCACTGTGGAGGTTCCTGTCTGGCAAAAAGTTCTCTATATGTTTAAATTGAGAATCTAAGCAGTTCTATTTAAACAGTGGGAAAATGACTTGTATATTAAAAGCACATCCATGCAGTTGTCTTCAGGACCAGGGTTAATCCTGTGTTTACCTGTCTGTGATATATACAATTAGTGCTAAAGTGACAGTTTTCTCACGTGCTTTTTGCATTTGCAAGCCCTGCTCACGGGATGTTGAATGCTGTGGGGACCAGCTTTGCGTGTGGGGCGAGTGCAGGAAATCCACTTCAAAAGGAGAGAACGGCACCATTTGTGAGAACCAACAGGACTGCAACCCTGGAATGTGCTGTGCTTTTCAGAAAGGTACAGAGGGGCTTATCCTATTCATTTCATCATAGAGGAGCGTTAATATTTAGCTCTTTTGCCCAGGGGAAGTGGTTAAACCTCTACAGAATCAATAGGTCATTCTCCCTGGGGCTGTGGAATGCACTGTAGTAACCTCATTATTAAACGGTGATAGAATTAGGAGTGAGAAACAGTCTGATGGGGTGTACAATGGTGAAAGAAAAGCCTATTGCATGCTAGAGATAAAACCAGCATGAGAAGCACAAAACCTTATGTTTCTAAAGGGGAGTCTTACACATTCAAAAGTTGCAGAGCTCTGTGTAAAATTTTCACCCAATGGAGCAAAAATAAGAGAATGAAAAATATACAGAAGAAATTAAGAGATGACTGAAAGTAGCTTCCCTTTCCTATCAGCAAGCAAACTATCAGAATCAGATTGCAGATATGTTTCATACTCTGAGTTTTATGTGAGCCTTCCAGGGCACCACACTGTGCAATACCAGACAGCCAAGAGACATAGAGGAACGATGTCCCAGATTATGTTGTCAGTCCACACAGCAATGTGAAACTTGATTTACAGAAGGGAGGACAGGGGGAGAAGGTCTCAGGCCTGAAATGAATCCCAATGAATCCCAAACTGGCTAGGGTCCAGTTTCTTCTACTGTTTTATACCCACTAGTTCCTCAGTGCATTTTTCATTGTTCACCCTAATTTTGTAGTGACAGGACAATTCCAACCATCTCCCTCCTCCAGGTAGACACTTCTCTAGCTTTCTTCCTGGCTCTTGCTATGAGCAAGACATGACCTTATACCTTCATTGATTGTTGAGTTGCCTGTCCCTCTGTCAGCTTGTTGGTGGACAGGCTGCCAGGGCATTTCAGGAAAACAAAGGAGATGCTCAGCTTTCCCATATTAATTTTGACTATTACATAGTGGACCTTCAATGTTAAGTAAGTTTGGTTTCAACAAGTTTTGGTTGGAGCAGTTTTTTCTGCCTAAAGCATTTACAGGTTTTGGCAAACTCTCTCAGAGATTTCTTTGCACTCTGATTCTGAAATGAGCCAAATAAGAGCACTTGTAATACATACCTAGTACTTTCACTGTACAGGACTCTGAATCTGCTTATGCTGCAGAGATGAGTAAATTAGTGGTGTGCATCCCACTGGTGTCAGTAGCACCAGGCTGCTCTGCTGTGAGAGTTTTACTGCTTGTGTAGCCCTGATTTCTTATGGGGTCTGAACAAGCTCTGTCTTCATGATGGATTACTTCAGCTGTGTGAGTCATTCACACAGCTGGATCTTGACTAGAAATTTAATACAAACCTGTAACTCAGGAAGGAACAACAGATATCTAGAGAAAAAAATACAATTTATATACATATATAAATCAATAGATAAGAATATTGATGAAAATTGATAGAATACACTTACTAGAACTTAAGGCTATTGATTAATATCAATGAATTTTTGTTCTCTATGGTTGTCTGCTTTAGCAGAGTTTTTCAGGTTAGGCCTGCTTAACTTCAAGGCCTTTCTCCATCACTAGAGTATTGCAAAAGATTGTCCTAATAAAGATGTGTAATTTTTTTATATAAAACTGTAGTAAAACTATGGAGTAGTCACTGCTTAATATATTAATCTGTTCTGAAATTGGGAACTGGTACGTCATATACACTGAATCATATGTGTCTGTGTCTACACACACATATATGTGTATTTTGACCAAGTCTGTTTTAAAAACTTAAATTTTGAATTCCTCTCCTATTTTATTCTGCCATATGAGGTAAATGAAGACAAGAGAAGGAAGGGGGGTTGCATAGGAACATCTGGAAGTCGGAATTCCAGACTGACAGTATAAGTTACTAGCATCAGGAAACCCAAAGGATGTGGCCTTCTAAAATAATTTCTTACAGAAGTTGAAATTCAACCCCGTGCAGAAACAAGGGTGCCAAGCCCCAAATGCCATCAGACAGCTTTGTGTGTAACAGTATTACTATCATAAAGACTGAGTTGTAGTTCTTGTAACCTCATTTCTTAGTCTCTGAACAGTTGCTCTGTAAGAACCTCTGCAAATAGGAAGAGGAACAGAATTCTAAAATAGAGGTATTTCTCTATTCAGATTTTAAACCATTAATGCCATGCATTGCAAAAGAGTCACTGTAATGTTTTCTTGGGTTTAGAATAGTCTTCTGAATCTCCAAGGGATGGAGCTGTGCAGTACTGCTGTCTTGACAGCTGCTCTCCTTGAGAAGAGCAGGAGTTTATCTTGCTCATTAAGCATGAGCTTCAAATGTCTTACTCCCACCTAGTGGAAAAAGCATTAAGTTATGTCTCCCTAATTTGTAAGGGGACTTAAAAAGAGGTCAAGTCTGTCTTTTCATCTCATGCATACAGACTTAGAGATGAGGTCACCTCAGTTCAGCAGACAGCTAAGGACTTCTCATAAACTGGCTTTCCTTTGGCACACAGAACTGCTGTTCCCTGTGTGCACGCCCCTACCTGAGGAAGGGGAACCCTGCCATGATCCTTCAAACAGACTTCTCAACCTCATCACCTGGGACCTGGAACCTGATGGAGTGCTCGAGCAATGCCCATGTGCAAGTGGCTTGATCTGCCAGTCCCAGAGGTAAAGAGCAAAACTGGGCAAACAACCTGCTTAAAATATTTGAGGCATCTATTTCTGTGGTAAACAGCCACAGAACTTGCAGAGACTGCCTCACTAGAAAATGTTTTGACAATTTTTCTCATCAGTAGCATTGCAGCTCTCTGCTTTGTCCCACACAAATGTGCCTAATTGAGTTTGGCAACACATTAATCTGGTGTGAATTAAGTCTGTGAGTTAATCAGGCTGTTACTGCTTGTTTTTTTGATCTGTCAGTACTAACAGCTGTTGAGATATATCACTCCAGTTTAATTCTCTGCATACAGTTCTTTGGGCTTATGTTAGATGTTTTGCTTGCTTTCATATTTAAGACACATTAAAGATACTTTAATGCATGCAGTATTTCCTGTACTACTGATCAGCTTTACAGAGGGGCACATGGAGCAAAGAAAAAAAATAAATCTCTCTTGGTTTGCACATTCCCTCAGTTTCAAACTAAGGCCTAAGGAGCAGTTTCCCTACAGCCAATTTACAATCTGCTCTCAGACCTGAAACACTTCCAGCTGTGCAGACTTCTTCACTATCATCGAGTTTCATGGGATAGGAAACAGGTTACTCTGTTTGCTGCTTGAAATTAGAACTTTTCATAGATAATGCCTTTAATATTCTTTAAAAGGACAGGTATTTGCATAATCAGCAGTTTCACTGGGAGAAAGTGAGATCATTTTAGTTTTGCACTAAAAGCAGTTTTAGAAAATTTACATGTTTTCTGTGAAATTCTCCAAGTTTGCTCCTACACTACCAGCACCATATTAACTTCCAACAAGGCAGCATAGCTGGAATAGAGATGCAGATTAATATTTCTCTCTTCTGTGTCCATCTTTTTCTACATTTTTTCATGCATGAAAAGGAATTGGGTAACATTTTGTTTCATAAATGTCATCTAAGGAAGCAAGCAGAGTTGATCCCATCCTTTCAGCACCAAAATTTTAGCTAATGTGCCATTAACCTCAGGGAAGGTCTGTCAGCAAATGTCATGTCTAGTTGAAAGGAAGACATTTCAGATGAGGATATAGAAACACAGAAATTACTTAGGGTGTGAATATAACTGAAATGTCCAGCTATAGTCACAAGAACTTTTTATCTGAATTTTAAGATTCTGATAACAATTTTTTATTAAAAGAAACAGCCCATCTCTGCTTGAAATGGCCCTCAGCTAAGTGTTATGAGGGAGCGGTAAACACTGAAACTATGAGATTATATCCAAGAGAATACAGGGATAGTCTGTGCACAAATGCAAGTCTTAAAGCTCCTAGAGAACAAAAGAATTCAAAATATACACAAAGTAATCTTCAGGAACATCTTCAGTTCATTTGTGCTTTGTTTCCACTGGAAGGGGGTGCAGGTCTCAGCAGCTGCTGAGGAGTGCCTGGCACTAGTAGTGCTCACCTTGCACTGTCACAGGGACCTGTAGCCCAGTTCCATCCCATGCAGTGCAGAGAAACAGCACAGGAACTTTGATCAAGTTCTGTTCCCCTGCCTCCTGACTACAAACATATGAAATTCTTGTACCCTTTCATAGTTCCTACAACAAATGTGGGATGTGTGTTTGCAGACAACTGAAGCCACTTTTCAAAACAGAGAGCAGCAAATGTAACAATTACATTACTCTGCTTAGAATCAAATGTATACAGCTCACAGTTTTCCATTATTTTTAGCTGGACAATCATGTTTCTTAACTCGGTATTATGACACAAACAGCAAGGTGTAGTCAGCCTCAGTCCCTGAAGAAGGGCCAGGCTGTGCTGAGGGCCACTGCCATCTTGTGTCCCAGGAGCAAACATTTTTCTTGCTGTTAGGATCTGTTCTAGCTCTGTATGTGGAAATCTCATCTTTAACTCTCCAGCTGTCAAGCATGTGAAAACCCAGACCTTTATGAAATCAGCTAGGGTAGATCTGTTATGCATTTACCATGTTTTCATATGAGGGGAGGAAATTGTATAAACTAGCAGAAGAACATAAAATGATGTACTGCATGATCAGACATGTCTCTCTTTTCCAACAGCCACAGCACTACGTCTGTGTGTCAACTGTCTGCCAATGAAACCCAGACTAATGAAAAAGAAGATCCCTTGATCATGGATGAGATGCCATTTCTCAGCTTAATCCCCAGAGATATTCTTTCTGATTACGAAGAAAGCAGCGTCATTCAGGAAGTGCGTAGAGAATTAGAAAGTCTGGAGGACCAAGCAGGTTTGAAGCCTGAGCCTGACTCAGCTCAGGACCCAGTTTTGGGAGATGAAATTTGAAGTCCAAGCACCAGGCAGTTAGTTAGTTATTTCTAGAAATTTTTTGTCTAGTGTCTTGCTTACATAAACCCTAAACACACACTGCTGGATAGACGTGCAATAAACAAGGTCTTCAATGAACATCCTTCTCTCTGCACCAAACCTGCATGTTTCAATTACTGTTGAATTCATTCAATCCTTGGACCAAACCTTCTGTCAAATGAGAACCGTATCATTGTTTCTTCTGGATTAGTACTTTCCCTGTGTACATCACAAATAAACTTATTAGTACTTGTACTCATTACAAAATACACAGAAGTGTAAATAATTTTAAGTTATGAGTAACTCTAGAAGTGACTTTTGAGTAGGTATGCTTTGAATTTTTTAATTTTTCTAGGGTAAGAACCATCTCCTTTGAACTGTTGTCATTGATTTTAAGGGATATTTTTCCTTTAGAAAATATGATCAGTGAAGCTGCAACACAGATTGTGGGTGTCACAGCACCACAGCAGCACTCTGCACTACACCAACATTCTTTCTTGGGTGATGCTGTTGAAGGACCTGTTGGCCACGTTCCATCAGCACCTGCCCTTTGTGAGACACAGAGGCAGCGAATACCAATTCCTTCCTTCAGTTTAGCAGAAGGGATGAGGAATGCTTTATGCTTTTAATGCAGTTGATAGGCATAAATCTGTGCATATTACAAGATGTGCTTATTGTGACCATATTAAGAGGTCATCAAGAAATCAATAGCAAGCCAAGAGCAAAATCCAATCCACCAAACTCCCCAGCTCCCAGCTGTCTCACCAGTTTGCTACAATGGCTCTTCCACTATGAGTGGTTTTCTAGGGTATAGGTTTCACCATGTTACTACACATGGGAAAACAGGACATGAGGTTTCAGCAAAGTAACTTTTCATGGCACGTCTTCCCAAATAATCTCTACTACTTATCTCTAGTTTGGAACAGTAAAGCACCAACAGGAGCAGCCATAAGACTCTACTGCACATCTTGCACCACATCTGCTCTATGAAATCTTTTCAACAAAATCCTTGGGTACTAGAATTAATAACCATTATCATTATGAACAAGGAGGATGTTTCATCAGAACAGTCTGACTTTAAGGATTCTGCAACCAATTCTCACACCAACACATACACCCAGGCACCTATGCTCACTGCACCTGTCCTTTCTATTCCTAATAACATTACTCTGCTTTAGAGACAGCCCATCTGTACAAAGAGAAGGAATTAAATCTGTTTTAAAAAATAAGAGAGCAGTAATTGTCTGAAAATACCTCTTAATGATACAGCAATTCCCAAACCTCATCTCTAGACTTTTGGCTCTCCAACTGTCTTGAGTTTGAAGAAAATTCAGGATCCATTTAATAGGTGATTTCTTTCCTCTTCCAAAAGCTCCAAGGATCCTTTAGCAGTCTGTATGGATGGTAAAGGGCAGTTTAATGATGTTCTCTGCTCCCTCTGCCTACACTTCGTCCTCATTTTCGTTAGACAAGAGGCAGCACAAACAGAAGAGGAAGAATAAGGGAGTTTATCTGTGCAGTGCCTGGTTCTCAAGCTGCAAAGATTCCTCAGGATTTTTAGGTTGCTGTGGCTCTGCATGCAAGGAAGAACTGAAGGTTCGGTTACTGAACATCTTTGTCCTTGCTGGAGCAGAAATCAGCTGTCAGTTATATCTGGAACTTGGAAGTTTTGCTGCTGAGAAATACAGTTCTGGAAAAGGAAACTCTCAGCTGAAATAAAAAATGGGTGGGAACTTGAAGAGCAGCAGATAAGCTATAAACCACTTTCTGAACACTTCATACATGAGAGAGGGTGTGCACATACAAACAAACACACAGCCTTACAATTTCAGCACTGCCTTGGGGAAGTCTGTATTTCCAGGAAATAATGCCATAAATTTTTTAAAATAAAAAACACAGCATTTAATGATTAAAATAACACAACAGAATGAACAAATGTTTTATTGGCATGTTCATTGTTGTAAACAGCATCTGGCATGAAAAAGTTTACCAAAATCTTTTGATTGTTATAAATTAGGTGGTTTTTCCCAAAAACTATGGAGAATTGTTCTCTATTGATCTTTATGGACAAAAGCAAAAAATTGCTGTTCCTAGGCTTTGCAATGAAATCATGTTGACTGCATCAGTCCTTGCACCACAGCCTGAACTACGAAGTTTGTACGTTGAGGTGTTAGAGGTTGCCCCAATAAATTTGACTACATATAGCTATGGAATCAACTCTGCGAATAATAAACTGACTTTCAGTGGGTGAAGAAGATGCAAACTTGTAATAGTCTTAAAAACAGAATGTACAAAAAGTAGCGGAACAAAACAAACTCTTCATTAACAAGGGGAAGTACAACCCTACAGTACCCAGCATCATCAAACATAAAATGAATACAAATTTAAATAGGCAACTATACTTCCAAATGTACACAATGAATGTTGATATGTGAAAAGAAATAGCATGGTAAATAGCTGAACTGCAGTTCTGGTAAATGGATAGGGCAAATTTTATTTACACATTGAACGCAATATACTAGAGCTGCTCATAGGCTTCTGTAACCTATCAAAAAACCCAGTTTACCTTCCAACAGCACCTCTGCAAACAAACAGCGCCTGCTGGCAGCTTTCTGCAGACACCTCTCAGACCACCTGTTTTATGGAAGAATATTCTAAAACCTTGCGCTTGCAGCACTTCCATCTCTGGCCCTTTTCTGCCGCTCTTCTAGAACCCATGTGTTAACATTTACTTCAGACTCTCTGATGAGGTAATGCGTGTATCAGTGAAACAAACAGAGAAAAGGATTCTTTCATGGCCTTTGCACAGCTTTTATTATTAAGCTATGAGTATCCTGTTTGAGGCTGGTTTCACTAGCTACTATGTGCACACTGTCCTCAAAAAATTTCCACTCGTTTCCCTCCCCGCCCACTTTTTAGTTCTAATCTTTTATTTGCACATCCCTTTTAGCTTTACAGTACATTTGACTATAGTGCACAACATGATTCCAAGTCAAGCAGTGACCCAGCGGGGCCCTGCGCTGCGGCCGCCTCGCCCGGCCGGTGCTGGTGTCAGCGCTTTACACCTAATCAATGTCCTGCCGTAATGGCACTACGCAGTAGTAGTGAACCTTTTTATTGGAAACAAAAAAAATTCCCCAGGGAAAATGCTATAGCAAGTATCAGTCTTGAGTCAAATCTTTATTTGGTGCTCCATCCAGATAAATTTTTAGTGCTTTTTCTTTACGGGGAGAGTAGGTTACCCGGTGTCCAGTTTTCTGGAGTCTGCTGCTTTCTTTTTTCATGAGTTCATTTCTTTGCTCATCTGTTAATTCCATTAATTCTTCAGTTTTATCCCTAAAATGTTAACATATGTTAAAATTCAGATCAGTACAGTAACCATAACTAGATGCCTGCATTTTTTTTTCACTTGGAGTAACTTATTGAAACCACAGCTAAACGTAATACTGCTTAGGGCTTGTTCCCTCCTTCTGCAGAAACTAACAATCAGTCTAAACCTGCTTTTCCAGCAGACACATTCACCCAGGGGAAGAAACAAGCCCGTACTCCTCCATCTCCCTAAGCCCGTACTCCTCCATCTCCCTAACTTCTATTCTTTACAGCCAGCTATGGCTCTGCTCTGTATTTGGTCACTGTGCCAACAGCTGGGAGCAATTGTGTCAGCCAGCCCCTACCAGAAGCTATCAGATGTTCTCCCAAATAGTTTTCAACCTGACTAGCACTTTACCAACCAGCTGTTTCCCCCACAACTCAGATGCAGTTATGAAAAATATCACAGAAGCAACACATGTCCATGAGGTTGCCCCACCCACCAAGTTTAGCAGGAATGTCAATACTCAAAGCTGTCAGTCCTCAAATCCTGCCTGTGGGCTACTGCCACCAGCTGATCAGTATTTTTCACCCTAACAGAACTTTTATCCTGACAGCCTTTTTTCCAAAGAAGTCATACTA
>JAWWLZ010000172.1:5042080-5053616 GCA_035041345.1 Poliocrania exsul | reverse complement strand
AAAATTCTATCTAAAGAAGTAATTTTTAAAAAACTCTAGTAGATGCAAATCAATTTCTCTGTGGTTTTAGTATTTACAAAAAAAAAATCAGCAAAAGCAACTTTACTCCTTATTACATCAGGATTTCTGGATGACATGAAAACCTTCACCTTTCAAAATATTTATCTTACATCCTGCTATTTTTTAATTTTTATTCTGTTACTTATAAAACACATGCAGGTAGGTACAGAGCATTGTTTAAATGATTTATTTTTATGTCAATTATATACTGCTTAGGCTCTTATACTGAACTTGTTTGGACATTTTCATGTCAGCCTTAGACTTCATTGTACCCACCGTACTTCAGTCAGTGAAAAACAACTGTCTACTGAATTAAATGGTCAGTATTGAGTGTATTTGAATTTCCTAGTCAAAGGACCAGGATTTTTCAGGTTTGTTAGTCTAAATGATAACAGAATTATTGCTCTGTTAACCACAGTAAATAAGTAAGTGCATTCTGGAACAAGTGAATCAGCAACAGCAGCTGCAACTTGTTCCTTTCACTGGAAGAAAACTCATCTTGCTCTCCAGAGGACACTTTCAATACACGTAAATAGATGCTCGTTTTCTTAAAAACAAAAAAGCAAGACTCTGTTCAAATATGTAATCACCTACTACAAGATCAAAATTAGGCTAGATTTTTGCTGAACACAATACCATGTCCCATGTTTGCACTTTTGTTAGCTTTAATTTGACATTATAATCAAGTATTTCAATATTGTCATTATTTTAACACAGCATACGAATGGAATAGCAACAAACACTGGATTATTTTAAGGCACTTAAAAAAGAATACCTACATTTTTGTCCTTCTCCCGAACCTTCATCTGCAGCGTAGGGTTCTGATTTAAAGTACATATACTGTGCTTCTCCTCTGCTCTTGCCACTTTCATCGTACTCGCTATCTGTTCCAGAATCTTCTTCTGCAGTGTCCCAGGTTTCCTTCTTCCCCTGATTTGCTTTTGATCGCCTACTACTTGTGATACTGTGAGAATCAAGTCCATTGGCCAAGGGAAGTGGGGCATTGTCCACGTTGCATAATGTGTCACTGCTGTGACTGGAGCTGAGGATATCACTGTCCACTGAGCTTGTACTCCTGTCATTATTTACATCGGAATCTGATCGTTCTTCAGACTGAAGATTTTCTGGATCAGAAATCTGAATTTGGTTTTCAAGTTCTCTGTTTTCTGCTGATGCTGAGGAATCTATTTCATTTAAAGGTGATTCAATGTTTTCAAAATCACTGGCTTCTGTGCTTTTGCTGCTGTCTCCATTATCTCCCTCCTGCTGCTGCTGCTGCTGCAGGGACAAGCTTTTAAGTTTTTCAGTGCTTTCTTCCAGAATTGCCTCTACAGATTTCATATTACCCACAGGTCCTTTAACTCTTTCACAGGCTTCATCCAAGTTGCCTGTCCCTCCACTGGACTTCTGATACATCGCTCGTCTCAGCTGAGATCCAGGCGCTTGCTCTGGCAATGCAACATACAGTCTGATTGTGTTTGCGTGACGATCCAGAAGTTTCCATAAATGAGAATCTGTGTATGTCACGTGACGATCTAAAGACTCGGAGCTTTCAATAAATACCTGAAACATAAAATAACGGTATTTTATCATGTAGTGTCATTTTAAATTAAAAAACCAATAGCCAACACACAGGATTGAGCACATATCAGAAATAATGTCATCAAGAAACATCATCTTTTATAGTAAAGTTAAAATACATGCTTAGAAAAAGATAGACTAAGGAGTTTGTAAGTAAAAAGACTTTCCTTTTCTGTATTTTCATAATCATGTTAAGACTGTAGTGAGCTGTGACCAGACTGACCAGCTGCAGTAAATGCTTATGTTCAGAAGGATATTCACAGATCACCTCATGTAGTTCTGGTACCAATGATGCCCACAATCCAGCAGACAGTCTTCATTTTCCAGTATAGCATCATAGGAAATGTTTAAATGTATACATGGGTAAGCAAGAGTACAAATTAAATATCTCTTTTCCCTTTGTCAAAGGCCTCTGTATTCTAGTGACAATGTGAATGGGTTTGAAGTAACTGAATGGGTTTGAAGTAACTGAATAACAAGTGAATGCCACTGTTTTGCTCATCATTAGTAAAAGCCAAATCTTTCTTCATCAAGACTTGATATTGAGCTAAAACTTTAGAGACAGAGGACATGCAAAATGTGCTAAAAGATGTGTTATTACTACTGTAATAAAAAACCCCAATGTATAAATTTAAAGTGTTAAAGTTACTCTTTTTCTGAATGCACTGCACAACTATTATGGGAAACATTTATTAGAAGTCTTTTTAAAAAAGAAATATAAATTGTCTGGGGGGAATTTGCATAGTGAAAATTACTGAATTGAAGACAAAAATCCACCAAAAAAATTTTAGTTTTGACATTTGTTTTTTAAGAGGTTTAATACTGAGAGCAGGTGCAGTTGATCAGAATGTTTAGAAAACAAATCAGGTAGGTTTCATAGCAATATACCAATCTTTGTTGCCTAAGAATGGTTGACTTTTAACAGTCATCATCATAAGGCTGTTAACCTCATCACCATTTGAATCACTGAGTAACAACCAGATTCTCAACCCACTCTCTAATGCACACTTGGCACAGTATTCATCAACACCACAGTATTTGGCACATAAAACCCCACACAGTACACAGCAAAGTATGTGATGGTTACCCATTGTCAATTCTATACAGATATCCATGCCTTTTACAACACAACAGGAAACTCTACAAATACATGAAAAAGAAACAGCTTAAAAATCAGAGCAGGTACCTTGTTGCTTCTAAAAAAGCCTTCAGCTTTCAGTGTTTTGCTGGAAACGTTCAGAAGACGCAGGTCATTGTAGCAACGTTCCAGCACAACGCGCATTGTTTCAGCAGGCAGGTGTGTGGCCTACAACAAGACATGGACAGTGAGGTATGTGCAGCTTTGTAGCTTCAAATACTGAAGTAAGTGTTTCTTTTTTAGAGATTATCCACAAGAAAAGGAGAAGGTTTGTTTATGGACATATAAATTGCAAGAGACAACTTGAGGGGGAACCTCCCAAACCTGTTTGGCCCCAGTGCCTTTCCTCTACCCTTTGATATGTAGCAAATATTAGTTTTTCTGAAAAGTCAGATGACTAAAATGGGCTGGCTTTGCAGAGAATTGGCAAATTGTTAATGAAGAGTAATCTATGAAATCGGTGTTATAATTTGGTGTATAAATCAACAGAGAACAATAAATATTCTCAAGCATCAGGTTTTGCAGTGTTCACTTAATTCTTAATTAGACTGAATTCAAAATGCTGGAATCATGCTGTATAACAAATATTATGAAGTTACACCAACCACTGAACTATTTTCCACAGAAGTAAGCACAATGTCCCTCTTCCAATTCAATGGAAGCAGTAACATCCCATGGTTTAATCCCATATTAAAAACAAAAAAAAAAACCAATGTGCATCTTAGTAACAAATAGCTGCTGGAATGAAAAGGAGAGTTTGTAAGGAGACTGTGGACAGCTTTGGATGTTAAATTTCAATTACCAAAGCTGACAGGGGAAATAATATATTGGTTCAGTTATACAGTAACAGTTCACTAATTCTGTCACTGACTGGACACTCAGTGAGGTTGTTCAAGTTACTAACCAAAAAGAACATGAGCTCAACTCTTCAGCTTTCCCACAAAAGTTATTTTGGAGTAAGCTAACAAGTACAGACAGTGGCCAGACAGTGGCTAAGCTTGTGCAGAAGCCAGGGCAGAACTCCAGATGGAAGCAAGAAGCAGACTGCTGCTTTTAGCACGAGTGAGCAGATACACAAGCTCAACTCTAACAGCTAACTTAACCCTTGTGGACATGAATGATCAGCAAAGGCTGCAGGCTCTCACTGTAGGCATTTCAATTATGACACACTTTCACAGCCAATATGAATGGAAACTCTGTAATACAAGTCCTTAATGACTGTAAATTACCTTTGAAATTAGCTGTTTAAACTCTGAAACTGTTTGATTCAAATAAGCTCGTACACTTATTGGAGGAGCAACAGATTCAGTCTTTAGGTCGACCACGTGAACCTTTACCATGACCTCTGTAGGGAACAGGAAAAAGAAAATATCACATATATATAAACAGAAAATTCAAAAGGTAAAGAAAACACATAAACACCTCATGTACTGGTTAAGGGGTTGCATTAAATACACAGAAACAGTAGGAACTTGAAAAGCAGTCCAATTTCAGAATTAAATTTTCCAATCAAATGTAGTGCCAAAAAAAAAAAAAGTTCCAATTTGAGAAATTTTAGTATACCTTACATCTACTTCAATCAGAAACAAGTTAGCAACACTGCACAGAATGCAGTTCTGAATATTGACTTTGTAAAATTCAGTACAACAAAGTTTTGCTTCTTTGGCACATCATGCTGAAACTCTGTGTTTTACAAGTTTTATGCGTGTGCCATCACAGAACATAAGACTTCAGTCTATCCTTGTCTATATGTAAGTTCAGATCTTACCACCAGGTTTATAGCACTGGAAAATCTGGTCGGGTCTTCTTGTTTCCAGCAGTAAGTCGAACATGTATGTTGATTTGACACCTCCCAGTAACAAACCCATTGGTGTGTCCTCCTCTCCTTCATAAGATCGTTCCAAGTAGTCATGAAACTCGTCGTATTTGACAAGACGACAGCAATCCAAAGGAACAGCCTCTTCTAAATCCATCAGCTAAAGCATGCACATATAAACCCCCCCAACATTTAATAATGGTTTATTTGTGAGTTTATTTTTTTAATTGTAAATAGAATTATCTCACTCTGTGTACATCCAGAAATCCTTTGAATTCACTAATTTCAATTTGATTTAACACATACATCATAGGTATTACATGCCCAGACATGCAATATACACATTTCCAAAATCAAGAGAAGCCTGCATCAAAATGCAGAAAAAGGGAATTTTGAGAACTATGTATAAAGCACATGAAGGCAGACCCCAGAGGTACTTTCAGAGGAATACACTACCTATCAGTTATACCAAACAGCTTCTTAGAGGCCTGAGGAAGTCATATCCCCTAATTATCTTCCTTGCATCTCAAGGGGATGCTAACACATTCCAAACCTATAACTGCCCACCTGGTACTCTCCCAGCCCAAGACATATGGCAAGAACCAAAAAGTACAAGTAGGTAACCAAGAATTGAAGATTTTAACTTCTTCCTCTGTTTGTGGAAGGCAAAGATCAATATATCAGCCTTGGTGCTCACTGATGTTATTGTACTGGCTACACAGGAAGACTCTTGAAAGAATTCTGTTATTACATACCTAATAAAGCATTTTTACTGCAATACAAATATAACTGTTCAGAATTCTTTCAGCTTGCTGAGGTTATGGTGAGTCCTACAGCAGTTCTCACTGCCTGATTTTAAAACAAGGGTATGTAGAACATGCTGCCTTTTAGAAGGGCAGGCTTTATCATTCCAATCATACATCATCTGATGGCTACTGCCAGAAAACTCGTACAATAATGGCCAACTAGAACACCTTTAAAAAAAACAACAAAAAAACCAACAAGCCCCCCCATAACCATTACACAAAACGTTCTCAGAACCACCCCCCCAACAATAAACACCAACAGCCATGCCCTCCCAAACACCCCCACAGCATCAGGAACATAACATGAGAAAAATACATCTAACAATTAAAACCACCTTGTTGTGCACAGCATACCTTGTAAGCTATTTCCACAGCTTCCTTCAGTGTCCTATCCTTATGAACCTCCAGTTTGTTCTCCATCATTATTTGTTTTGTGGGATGCATGCAGAACAATTTAATCTACAAAATACAAAAGGAAGATAAATGATCATGAAGGTGTTTGCAAATGCCTTTCATATTACAGCACATTTGAATTTACTACCCCATACTCAAACAATCTAACATAAAATACATCTTTAGCTCTACTTCACCTTTAGGACAGCTTCCTTTCAGCTGGTTACACAACTGCAGATAGAAAATACCAAAGGCACATGAGGTATATATGTGTATGTAAAGCTTTTTGCAAGTTAGGGTACAATATCTATAATCAAAACATCTTGTAACCACAGGCAGTGAGCAAATCCTCCAAAACCAAATGCACATATGAACAACTAATGCGAAATTCCTTTTCACACAAAGGATTACACATTTTGCAATGACAGAGCACTTCCTCATGAAACAATCACTGGATTCATAGACAGAGCAGCTGACTGCCATGCTTCTAAGTCAGAGCTCCTACTTTGTTTGTTACTGTTGAATCTATGGGTGGAAAAAATTCTGCTCTTTCTGCCAAATGACTATTTAAAATTAGTTTAAGAAACACAGTTTCAAAAAGTAAGGGGTTGCAAAATGCAAAGATTTAACAGTACAAAACACCTAATGTGCAGCATTACGTACTCTCTGGTAATTTTGCTGTAATCAAGTGATGTCAGATTAACCAGTTTTGTTTTGGTTTTAACACCAAATGGAAGATATGAACTCAGCAAAAACCTTTGGTAAATACCTCTAACAGGTACCTAATACCTTCACTGTCTACAGATAGGTGTACAATTAATTTAAAAGAATAGTTAATACACATTTATCACAAAAGAGTCCTTGTCTTGTAGTAAAAAAATACTGTTTCCTGTAGAAACATCTCTTCCTGGCAGTGCAGTGTTATTCCACTCAGCAGAAATGCTCACCTTGCAAGTGTTCCGCTCAATTTCACGTTGCCTCTTTTCTTGCTCTTCCAATTCTCTCTCTTTCTGTACCAATTGTTTAATGTGCTCTGGATACTCATGTGCCTCCAAAAACTCTGTAAAAACAAAGTAATAGTTTTAAAAAATACACTTTTCTGTGGTGGGCAACATCTTAGACATTATAGATATATTTAACAGTTACCTTTCTCACCTTTTCCCCCCTCTCTCTTCACCCAAATCTCCCACTACAGCATGTCCTGCTCTGTTTTTCATTATTTAAATTAAACTGAAGTCAGACTTTTATTCCCCCTAGTTATAAATCAGCAACACAGAAAAATCCTTGCAGCAGCTTAGTATTCCAGTATCAGTATGGGGAGCTTTACTGTTGTAAAGAAATACACTAAGACTGGGCCTGTTTTTATAATAAAGGTAAATCCTCTCCTAGAAAGTGAATTAGTTGGTAATGGAACTCTCAAGATATCACCTATATCGTGATAAAATAAGTATTGCACTTCATGCAGATTAGTGTATTTCATGACATTCTGTTTCATAAAGACAAGCAAAACCAAAACATGAACTACTTAAGTTTTAAAAAAAATCAACTTTTGCTGACACAGTTGTCTAACTTACTTGCATTTCTTGTTGGATCCTTCAGTCTATATATCAGCATGTATGCATTTGTGGAGCTGAGGGAGAAAATTAGATATCAATTTATCAGACAAGAGACAATAGTGGCTTCAGAAGCTGCTTTTTGTTTTTTTCAGTAAGGAACTAGGTCATATATATCTTAGCAATACACTAAACCAAGAAAATTTTAAAAATATATACCACATTATTTTAATGACCTGAAACAGCAGTCGGGAGTTCTTACAACTGTCTGAAGTATCTGCTACTAATTCAACATAAACATGTTAGGCACATGCATCTTGGCCGTTATTTGATGACACTAAAACAGTGGCAGAAAGAAAAGTAGTATGACAGTACTACTAACCTAGCAAAAGCACTGGAGTAATAGCCTCTGCTTCCAGAAGATCCACCGTAGGTTTTCTTAATATCTTCCTGAGTTATCTAAAAAAAACCCCAACCAACCAAACAAGAAAGAACCAAATCAATTTAATGATTAGTTGAGAAAATTGCACTAACTGGGATGCATTTATTTTCATTAGGAAAAACAGCATGACACAATTAACACACAATAGTAACAATTTCTATTTTTTAAAAATACTTCCACTTATTTGCTGACTGCTAAAAAACATATTTCAAAGTGATCTGTCTCATCATTTTTCAATGGATGTAAATATACTTCTTTTTATTTTTTAAAGTGGGAACTTCTTTGAGAAACAATATACAGCTTCTTGATGGCAATAGTATCTGTGGATACATGTAACACCTGCATCAGCAGGACAAGTTTAAATGCACAGTTCCAGTTGTAGCAGATCTACAGATACACTTCTTTAAGCAAGAAGTGTTCTTCACATCTACAGAAGGCAAAATTCTAAATCCAGCCTAGTCTGTGCATGAATAAAGGCTTCTTTATGAACCATCCCACCTTCCCCACCCAAAAGAAACACTCCACCTGCCACCACACAAAAACAGACACATGAATTAAAAAAAACCCTCAAGAAATCAGTTAAGCTCATGAGTGAGACATATGTATATGGCAGGACATCAGGGTGAGAACATAAAACAAAGTAAATGTTTGAAATACCTGCACATAAAACCAGCTTCATCATATGTAAGTGAGAAAACACAAATCAGAAACGTATGTTCATCTGTGAGTATAAAAGGTAACAAAAACACTATTTTTACCTTGCTAACATGCTGATCATTAAAGCTGTACCATTGGTCATCACTAAAAGATTTTATACAGGCATAATAATGGCCACCAGCAGCACTTCCAGAATGAACCATGACAGAAAAGAGCTCATAGAGTGAAGAACTCTGTGGAGAGAAGAAAAAGGTGTGACATGTATAAACTAAAGCAAAGCTGACCAAATGGTCATTTAAAGAAGTTTAAAAACAATGATAGGAACCCAAATATGTAAATAGCTGGATGCTACAAAGCAGATCTGTGTAACAGAGATTAATTACTGCAAAAGGCACTGAACAAAATCAGAGCTCTGATATGCTGAGTATTATAGAGGAGTTTGTAGCTACAAAATTCATGTCTATTTGCTACCACCATTCTTTGAATTCTTGAAGATTGCATTTTGCCACCTGGTGTATAGTGCACCCCAGCCACACACCATTCAATGCTTATGAGTCTCTGCATTATTTCTCTCTCACCACTCCAAGACTGCTGTTAGACTTTTTTTTCATAGATAAATGGATGAAAATATAGTGCCCTATGGACATAGTTTCAGTGTTTCATATAAATTAAAAAAATAAAACTGAACAATACTGAACCATGACTGTTGCAAGAATATTTTTAGGGTATACAGAGAAATGCTCTGTAAATTCTTAGCATATCCTGCATCCACTAGAAAATTAAAACGCAAGTCCATCTTTAAATATTTATGAAAGTAACAGCTAAAGCCCAATAGCTTTCTAACAAGCCTGAATAAAAGTTATTGGCCAGGTTACTGATAAGTTCACTGGACAATACAGGAAGCACACGCTGTAGGTATTACCACAAATCCCCAAATTTTTGCTGCATTTTGTATCAGCAAGAAAACTCATTCAAGTTTATTGAAGATATCTGCTACCATCTGTGTCCTACAGGAGGATGACTGCTAGCCCAGACTGACTTGCTGCTCAATTCCTTCAAGTTAACTTAGAACGACTAAAGGAATACTTTGCATTTAGATCCTTGGCCTCATCTGTTCAACTGATCAAACTTTCCAATCTTCTTCCACTAAGCTGCAAGATGTTTTTGCAACTAAAGCTGGTAGGCCTTTGACAGCTGGCCTCAAATAAAAACCACTGCTCAGGAGACAAAACATTCTTCAGTCTGAGGGTCTGCTGCCAAAACAATTTAGCTGGGAATTCTCAGTCTGACAAGCTGGGAAGAACTTTATTCTCAGGTGACTTCCAAATCAGTTAAATTCTTTCCTTGTACTCAAATTACAACAATTGACACTAAAGCAAACACACACTCCTGACCTCTTATCCCACCTTCAATATCAGAATTCATTTTTTTTCATTTACATTTATGATGGGTTTACCTTGGCCATCTACCAAGCACCTCTTCAGCCAGTCACTCCCTCCTCCCCTCAAGGGGGATGGTGGAGAGAATCAGAGGAGCAAAAGTGAGGAAAACTTGTGGTTGGACACAATGACAGTTTAATAAGTAAAGGAAATAGGAAAAAAGAAAATAACAGTGTAGTGATGCAAAGGTATTACTCAGCATCCCATACTGGCAGGCCAATGCCCTGACAGTCTCTGAACAGCTATTTTGGAAAGACTCCAATTTTTACTGCTGAGCATAATGCTACACAGCAGGGAATATGGCATGGAATATTCCCCTGGTCAATTCAGGTCAGCTGTCCCAGTTATGTCCCTCTTCCAGGCTCTGACCCGCCCTTAGCCCGACAAACCCACCCTTTACAGAGGCAGAATGTGAACCAGAGAAAGACTCAGTGCTGTGCAGTGCTGTTCAAGCAAGAGGCCTGGCAACACACTGGTGTGCCATCAACACTTTCGTGGCAACACACTGGTGTGCCATCAACACTTTTTGTCACAATTCCAAAAGAGAGCGTCATACAGGGTGTTATGAAGAAAGTAACCCCATCTGCATCACATTCAATACAGCATTTTTTAAACATACCTTTTCACTGCCAGCTTTAGAAATTCTTTCTGCTGAACTATTGCTTTCAAGGCAGATTCCTTCATCGACTCCGTCATCATTAGAAAAATCATTGCTCATCTGATCACTGTGACAACTACCTTCATTTTCAGCTCCACTATCAGTGCAACTCTCAGTCTGAGGAGACTTCTTAAAAATAAGACATACATACTAACATTATAAAACATTTAAAGTTGCATGAAAAAGAAATAAGCAATTGTGAAATGAAAAAGATCCAATCTGGAAAACAATTAAATTCCTCAAAGCCTGGAGACTAATTTAGCACCAAGAACAGACTTGTTTCTCTTGGTGTATTCAGTCCACCTCTTTGACCAGTATTTCTGGGGTTTGTGTGCAACTGAATGGTAATTAGCAGGCTGGCAAGATTATATTTGTTACCAGCCTATTCCACGTACTTGTTAACTCAATTCAGTACCTGGAAGTCTAACATTGAATAACAAACCTGTTGTAACATGTGTCTGCTTATCAGCATTGATTTGATTGTAAATATTTTCAATAACAGTCAAAGACCTTTTTTTTTTTCCTTTCCAACTCATTGGATGAGTCAAGGTACTACAGTAAGACTAATCAGTGTTCTATTGGCTTAAAAGCATGATGGCATCACCACTACGAATGCAACTCATTAGGGGCAAGTCAGTATATGCATCTGATCCTCCTGCCTCTGGATAATTCTTTTGATTTTCTGACAGTTGTTAATTTTACCTGAGTTCTATTCTCCCAGATTAATCTTCAGTGTCATTTATTCCCCCACCCACAAACACTTTGAGAGATACCAAATTGCATAAATGGCATAATTCATAAAACAAAGGTTTGATGGAGTCAGAAAAGCCTCTTGATATGCAGATCATAATAATAATGGCCAACCTTTCGGGAAGGGCTCTTCCCCACGTGGGTGTGCCCTTCCAGCCTGTGCAGAGGATTTTTTTTAGGTGAGGCACAGCGTGCACAGAACTGGCCCCACCGTTTAAGTCCTGAGGTTCATTTGCCACGGCC
>JAWWLZ010000172.1:5007623-5041753 GCA_035041345.1 Poliocrania exsul | reverse complement strand
GTTTTAAGCCTTCAAACTATAACACTGTGGTGGCTAAACAATGTTTTGTGTAGATGAGTAGTGTTAAAATGGGTTTAATTTTAATTTTAAGTAGTGTTAAAATGGGTTTAAGATTTAATTTTCTTAGTAACAAACTTTAAGAAAGTTGAATAGTTTTCTCTGAAACCAAAAACTTTACCTCATCCTCAATGTCAATGAAGACACTCATGTCTAACTCCTCAGGGAAAGTCATGCGATCATTGAGTTTAATTCTGTGCATAGTGGTGTAATCGAAGTCAAACCTCTTCAGCTGCAATGTCAGCAGATACGGAAAATGCAAGAACCGTAGACCCTAAACAAGGCAAAGACAAGATTATGCTCCCATGATCAGGATTGGTATTTACCAAAACTGACTTTTAGAAGTCATTTGGACAGTCTTTACCTTCCGTGCATCGCATTTCTTCTTGCATCGTTCACAGAAGTACTGATTTGGGCCATCAAGGATCTCAGGCTGAATGAAAGCATGCAGTGCTTCTTCCTAACAACAAAAAGATGTTAACCAATTGTTAAAAAAATATTCACTATGTAGGTATAAATCAGAATGAAAAATTGACAGTGAGATTACAGACATATACTTCAATTAAATCTACCCGCAATATTTGATTGACATAAACTTTAATACAGACACAAGAGTCAGGAAGACATGACGAGATACCAAACTTTCTAACCAGCCAAGGTAAACAGTCAAACCACAAATACTGTTAACAGCATCTCTCTCAGCATTTGATGAATCCCAATTGTCTTTGTTTTAATAAACTTTCAGTATAAAATTACATTTACTCCTGTTACCTTGCACATCACATTTAGTCATGTCTGTAAAGTCAACTGCTGTGAAAATGAGCATTTTTAACCCTGTTCTGCCCTCTGTTCTCCCTAAATTTTGAGATGGTTCTTCTGCATTTCTGAAGGACTTTTTTCCAAGAAATACCATCCAATATTTACAGGGCGAAGAAGGAGGTGGCAGGAAAAAGTGTTACTCAGTTTGTCAGTGCTCTGCATGAAGACAGCCTTAGTCACATTCTACAAAGGGTCTTGGGAAACTACAATTGAAGACGCTGTTTTCACATGAAAGGTGGGGAAGGGACGGAGGGAGAGTATTTGAGTTTTGCTCCCAAAGGAGTGGGAATCAGATATGGCCACCTCCTACAACAGCAAAACTAGTTTCCTAGCACAAACCTTATGAAGCTACTAACAAATAACTGACAGTTGACAGTTTGGGGCAGTTGAAAAAAACCCAAAAGTTCTCTCACTAATGCTTACATCCAGGCATTTAATGATTTCTACTTTTCTCCTCTCTACAGCAAACAATATTTAAAATACAGCCACACTGACACTGCACATAAGTTGAAAATACTTGAGAACAAACTTCCTCAAACATCATTCACTGAGAATATTGTGATGGGCTCAGTGAAAAAATTTACTCAGAGATCTTAGATGGTAAAACCTATAACTTGCAAGCTGACAGGCTCTGGGGTTTCTGAACTGCAAAGGGGAACCAAAAGTTCTCTGTTCAACCACGGAGGTGAAAAGAAATACAACTTGTACATTTAGACATTTAGTTTAAAGTGAGTATGATCAACAATGTTTTTAACATCATCATGTCCTTATGAAGAGCTGCAGCTGTTCCCTGAAGTCTCACTAACAAAGACGGGGCTTGACAGGGCAGAGTAAACTCACCAATTGTAATGGGACTGTTGCAGAACTTAAGACTGCTGTCTAAATTGTGTAGTTTGGCAAATCCCACAAGGATATGACAAGTTCTTCAAAAAGCCCCCAGTTCTTCCTTTCACCCTTCTTTCTCTCCAAGAAGCCAGGCAAGCAGCAAGAAGACCAACACAGCAATTATTTTACAAAAGCTCTGTTGCTGCTCTAGGAGAATGGACTTTTAAAACAAAGACTGTATTTCAGGTGACAACTATTCACAAATGAAAAACCTGCCAAACTCAACAGAACCACAGTACAATGAAGGCAGTCATCTCAACTGACCATTTTTGGATCCAGCCAGAAAGGCCTTTGAGCAGCCCTGAAATCACAGCTCTTGAGCAGAGACTCTCCAGATACATGAAAACTTTTTAAGGGTTTGAACTGAATTGCTGTCTACATCATCTTTACTCCTAAATGCTACAGCAGCTGAGCTGCTTTTCACTCGAGGGCCACAAGTAGCTTATATTTGGTAAGATTATGCACTGAAATGTGAGGAATCTTGTTATAAAATACAAGGAAAGAGACCTAGCAAGTTATAACCCTGCTTAAAAAGGGGAAGAAATGGCTTACTGCATTTTGATTATTATTCAAAACTATTTAAATTAAAGCAAAAGAAGTTAATAGCACAGAAAACATGAATCAGAAAACATCATATAATGAAAGAACTATAATCACACAATGACAGAAGTATTTCTTATGAATCAAATACCAGTTAAGGCAATAAAATATATTTTGAGTGTAAGAAAGAAATTGCCATTTATGCATCAATATGAATATAAATGGGAATATATGAAGGAGGGGACAGAAATGATTGCATAATGCTTACAAAGACTCATGTGATGTGCAATTTAACAAGGAAATATACTGTAAATTTTTACCTAAGGCAAAAAGTGATCATGTTTCAGACACTTGAAAATGCAATGAATTATTATTAAATTACTCTTGTGGTTTCACTGCTTACCCCACATAGTGAGCTGTGGTTTGAAAAGCCTGATTAAAACTCGTGGAAACTCCATTGCTTCTGAACTATATAAATACCCATGCATTTTTCAATGCTTGTACAAAAACCATTGCTGTTCCCCAGGTTTGCTCATTTGTCTCCTATACAATCTTTACACCAAAGTTAGTTCTGCTGATTAGGACGCCTCTTAATACAATTCCTATTCTAGTGCAGTTCACTCTGACAGTTTACTCAGCAAAACCAGTGACAAAGCTCCTCTGCTGCACTGCCTATCCCATCACACACCCCTTGCCAGGCAGCTCTGCCTGAGAGTCATTGTTACCTTTCAGGTTACCTTCAAAGCGTAACTATTTACGCAGCCTTAGAGTTACTACGCATTTCCAACACTCCCTGCACGCACTTCACAACATACCATAAATGATCAAGCTATAGATTAGTGTGACAAAAGCTACTTAAACTTTAGAGTTCAAAGAAAGAAAAGAACAATACAGACTGAAAGAAACTTCTGGGAACATCTGATCTTAACCCTCTGCTCAAATCAGACCCAACTTAACATATATTGCTCAGGGCCCTGTCCAGCCAAGCTCTGAGTATATCCAGTTTTTAATACTCTGAGATTTCTATCACTCACTATACTAAAATGCCAAAAGAAACAGTTCAAACTAATTATTGTCTGGCTACAGAGGCACTTTAGACACCTCCTCTCCACAAAAACACATTATGATCTAGCTGGTAGTTCAACAGATATACTGCATCTGTAAATGTGCAAATTTGTAAAACCTGTGAATAGGATCAGCAAAACCTTTATGAAAAATTACAAAACAAGAGCATTTAGGCAAAACAGCTCTTGGGAAAAAAAATAGAAACTAACTGCCATCTTGGATTTTCAGAGCTCATCAGTTTTCCCATGTACATAGAATACGCTAAACTAAAAATACAAGACCTCATTGTTACTAATCTAGCTTAAAACAAAAACTAAATATCACATCATCCATATTCTGCCTTCAGTTTGGCAAGGACACCATAAAGTAAGTTCACACAGAGGTCAACATTAATTTCTGCCAAAACCAGGACTACTTGTATGCATGCTTAGCAAACAGAAGACCTGGAAAAGTAACAACACTTAAGAAAACACAACTGTACTTGCTACATCTCCAGGATACTTGTATTACTACTAGTTTCCTGGTATTACAAAGCAACTTTCACTGTTTTCTAGTAACAGAATTTCAGCTTCACTGCTAGTTCCCTGTTTTACTTTTCTCTCAGCTGTTCATCTTGCAAAGTTTTTAAGGTTCTTTTTCTACTGCAAAACATTTCAGCTTATGTCTAAGGCTGTTAAATTCTGGCATCTATACAAAAGATACTAATACCTGCAAAAATCACTATGTAAACTGCTGCTCCTGTTTACATCCCTGAAATAAGCTATATATTTTTATGTCTGCATTTGCACTGACCTCAAGACTCTCTTTTTTTTTGATACTGTGCCCTTGAGCAATGCAGAAAGCATAAGTACTTTTTCAGAAAACACTGACAGAGTGCCAGATCTCAGTGCCCCAGAGCTGCACTAATGAGTTTGCAGCTACCCAGTGTTACTGCATAAACTTGGGGGATGGAGGGGGGAATCAGAAAACACAAAATTCCAAACGCAAACCTTAAGATCACATTGAAGAATTTCAGAATTAATTCGTATTAGGAAATAAAGCAAGCATAACATTATCCTTCCCAGCTCTTCAATGTTCCCATGTATTGAGAAGTAAGACATATATACTTATATATAAATGCAACATTTGAAGTATCTACATTTTTTTGGTAGTACACAATGTCGAACAGTGGGATAATACTCTTTATTAGGAATTCTACAGATTAACCTTTAAGGCTCATCCATCCATTCTCAGTTATTAGAAAGTAATGGAAAATCACTTACCTCTAACTAGAGTTCTTTGAAGGTAGTATCCTCCTTAGATCCCCTATCTTGGGTTGTGTCGCCTGCTGCAAGTTCCCTCAGGAGCTGACTAGCAAGGTCTAAAAAGTTTTACATTCCCTTCTATAAGCCCTATTAGCGCATGTGTGAAGTTTTGGATGTCTCATTGATACCCTTTTACCTACACCTGCCAGATCACCATCATTCTATGGATCAATGGAGGATACTACCTTCAGAGAATTCCATTTAGAAACAGGCGATTTTTCCCTTCTCCAAAAGCAAGTATCCTCCATATCTCCCCACTGCTGAAGACTACAGAACTAAAAATTACATCTGCTATAGATAATACAAATGCAGGGAGGAGAATCAACTGATCATAATCAAGTATGAATTAAAAAAGCTCAAAAACTGAAGCATCAATACAAGTTGCAACCATGTAAGTTTGTGTAACAAAAATCTTAAAATTCTTTTCCTCAATGTCGAAACCCAGTAAATGCTGATTTACAGGAGAAATATCAAATACTGCTAAAAGTAATCTGATATTTAAAATCTTATTTTTCACATTTTCTGTGTTTTTATGAATAGACAAAGGTTTTTGGTTGGTTTTTCTTTTTTAGCATTCCACTATAGACTTCACTAAAGAAAAAAATTTCAATTTGAGACACATGTACAATGCATTGTTAAATGTAGAATACAACTACAAGAACTGAATAGTTTTCATTACTTTAACAGATCATACAAATCTCACTATGGAATAAAAATTGCAACAAAAAAAATTTGGGTTAGGGAATATTGGTAGAAATAACCTTTAAAAGGTGAAAAGGGAAGCCATCTGTATAAAATATCTATCTGTATCAAGATAGCTTCAATTAGCCAGACAGTTCTAAAAAATTTTAATGTAATCTTAAAAAGAAGTCAAAGGACTTTATTAACTTGAATCCTTTTCCTGAGGTCAAGGTCTCTCACTTTTACTACTTCTCAAGATTGGTATTTGAAGTTTTAACGTATGAAGTAGTTTGAACCTACACTGCAGTTTCAATTAATTCTAACAATTCTGAACAGAATTACTGTTAAGAATTATGGGCTATTAGTGCTTTAAAAATATTGCCAGCATAGTAAGTACATAAGGAAAAATACTTAATACATAATGAATAAGCCAATTACAAAACTAGTGTACTGAAAGACTTGCTTGATTTATTCTTCTTTCTCACAACTTCATCCACAGTACAGGCATTCTAAGCCACAACCATGGAATTTCACAGTTTGAAATTACTTTTTTTCCAGAGAGGTGGTAAAAATAAACCAAAAGAACTTCCACAGATTTATTAAGCAATATATATGCCTGCCAGCATCAGTAATGCTGGAGCAAAAGTGACCATGAACTCTGATAGGGTCTTTAATCAGCATCATATTGCTTGTTAAAAGCATATGGTATTTAAGAGCTAAACTTTAAAAGGCACAGTAACAACATGGCAATTAAATTAAAAATTTTAAGTCAATGTTCAGTTCTTTCACTATGATTTTCAACAATGCTATAAAAATTTAGCAGATGTGCCAATAAAAATAACAATCCAAATAAAACTTTGTGATCTCATAAAAGTATCTTGAGTAAATGCTGAAGATTTTATCAGGAAGAAAATAATTGATTACTGCAGCCCTAAGGCAATAAAGTTGCATTTCCCCTCCCCTTATACATGCACCAGTAGGACTCATTGAAGGGCAAAAGAAAAAAAAAAACCAAAATAAAAAATAAACCAAAAAGCCAAAAAAAAATAATCTTCTAGAACTTGCTAGCTGGTTCACTGCACAAAGACGAACACCCCAAGATGGAGTATCTAGGATGATACTTACCACGTAACAAATTATACCACTGTCGCATTATGTATTCTATGTGTGTATGGATGCACTATTAGTCAGCATAATAGTACACACCACGCTAGCAAATGCCTGGCTGGAGCCGTACGGCCGGATGACCAGCGGGATATCCAGGTAAGTGTCGATTCGCCAGCCTTCATAGCCACATTCCAGACATCTCACATAGTCCTTCAGTTTGCCTTGATACAGTTGATTTATGAGATCAGCCTGAAACAAACATATTCAACAGAGACTTAAACAAGAATGAACCATGACATATTTCTTTCCTTTAGTTTTACAAGAAAATGTGTTTTTATTAATTACAACTTAATTGCACAGCTACACATTCAGAATATCCCAGCAGTACATCAACCTTCTGATTTATTTTCCCCTGCCCAAAAGAGGTATAAAATCAGCTTCTCAAACCACATTATATTAGCTTTACCATGTTCTTTACAGTCACATCTTAAGAATGACTACAAAACCACCAAATTGAAGTAACTTTTAAAACAAGCCTGGCCTTCCAGACATTGTTAACAGACTGATCCAGCAGTCCCTCCCTGTGCCTCCAGAGACAGGCGCAGAAAGAGAAAGGAGTATGTGCCAATCTACAAATTTCAAAACTAGCCTGTAAAAAGCTGTCCACTTATCAGAATGCATCATGTACTATGAATATATTCCTAACTTCCTCCTACATTAGAAGGGAGAGCTTCAAGAGCCCACAACAAAGCCTAACAAATACTGACAGCCAGGAAGCCATCACAGGACTTACACAATCACTTTCTGTGCTTCAAATAAAGACTAAGCATCCAGAGTTCAGAATGTTCCACTTTTAATTGGGAGAGGAAAGCATATGCAACACACTCTTGAAAGTCATACACTACAGTAGCTTAACTATTGCATCAAACAAGAAAACTGGCAGTTATCACAGGTTTTCAATAACCTGGTATTTAAAATTCAGTAAACATTGTTTACAATCATCCTTCAAAAAAACCCAGTAAAACCCACACAATACTACACCACTGAAGGAAGTTTTCACATGCTTACCTGCTCCGTTTGCTTCCATTTCTGCTCCAAAGCATCAAACATGACTCTACAAAGCTCCTGTACATCATGTTGCTGCCATGCTGTAAGAAAGAGAAATTATTCTTAATTAAAACAAGAGATGTTATTAGACCCAATACTAACTGTAGCCTGAGATTGCTTCCTAAAAAGCTACCCATTTCTTAAGTCTATACCTACTATTTACTAGTTATTCATTACTGGGCCAGTTGTTCAATTCCACAAGCAGCTGCCTCTCAGGTTAAGAGAGAAAAACAAGCACCCAGCTTGCTCACAGTGTTGATGCATAGACAAGAACTGTGTACATAAGTAAGAATATGTAAAAAAATACAGAAATGCTAATGTACACTTACAAAATAAACTGCTTCAGACTTATGTCCCACTTTATGCTGCTTCTCCAAAACTCAACTTCCAACTCCTTATCATCATGTGATAAAGTAAAAATCAACAGGTTATGGGGCAAAATTACACCATATAATTGTCATAAAGACAAATACAGTGTTTTATTTGAAGCAGACAATAATATGGGTAATTTCATAAATGCAACACATGCATTTATCATTTGTGATTCAAAACAGAAGCAAGTTTCTCATAAATAGTTACTTTTTTAGAAACAAATAACAACTGTAATGACAATTTAATTATTCAAGTATATTTTTCCCCCCACAAACAGCAGTTTAGGCCCCACAGCAGGCAGCAGCTGAAGCAAATCACACAAGCTGCACATTACCCTCACTACTATCCCATCCAAAACTCCGTGTGACATCTGTTGTTTCAATCGCCCTTTTTTTGCTGGTCTGCAGTAAAACAAACAGTCTTTGAAGCTGGTAGGGGATACTCCTCTCAGGATCCTCTTCAGATTCTTCAAATTCCCACCTATGCACAAGACAAGATATTTGACAATTAAAAATTCCATGAAAGCATTACTCAAAAAGGCACTTAAACCAGCATTTATCACATTTCAAGCAAGTCTGCCGTGTTATAGAGGTTCATGGCAGTTCTGTTTCTTGGGAAAAGTCAAGTGCAACTCCCTTCCATTTCTGCATTAAATGGCAATGCTATTTTTTAAATTTACAACTCTCATAAAAATGAATGGAAATTTTGAAGCCATTCACTGCACAGACAGGAACTGAACTTAGTATTGAATTTAACATCAAGTTTGAAGTTTTCAAGATTCTTTAAAAAGCCCGTCCATACCACAACCAATAAAATTTCTTATAATTTACTAAAAATCTGAAACTCTTCAGCAGATAGAATTTATAAGTCAATCCAACTTGACTTCAATTGTGCTTTTTCAGTACCCAAAGAAGGAAATTTTGATAGGAGAAATTCCAAAGAGTCTCCTATCAATATAAATCAGCACAAATTATGAACAGGTTTTGACCCAATATACTCACTTATACAACGCATTTCTAAATTCAGGAGTCATGAAAAGTGTTTGTAGAAGGCTGTTCAAGTAGCAAGTCATTGCTTGATTTACTAGCCCCACATAACCTAAAAATACAAGAATAATGAGATGGAAGTAATACAAAAAGATGAGAAATCACTTTAACATTTAAAACATTTGAAAAGAATACAATTCCATAACATTGTTATGAACTGCATACATCTGTTGTTATTTTTTGTTATTTACACTATAAAAATTGAGGGAATGTTACAATTGCTTATTTATGAGAGCAATAGAGAGCAATACTTTATGTAACATAAATAATTCCCCTGAATAACATGAAGTTATTTTAGTAATCACAATAATAACTAATACTTAAAGCTCAATATAGCACTAATACCTACTAGATACCCAGTAGATTTAAATATTTTACAAAATAATAGAGAATTTGCTAAGAAACAATTGTGTACTAGCTTACTTATCACCTGATGCCAACTAAAAGTATTCCTGTAATAATACAAATGTAATTTGTATCTGCACTGGTTTGTAGTACTGCTTCAGAAATAGAAATTTAAAAAAAAAACAAGAAAACAAAACTAAAAATAAACTCTAAAGTTCCCACACAACACTTCTATTCTAAAACCTTCCTCCATAATAGTTAATTCAAAAAACTAATTAAACTACTAAAAATCAGCGTCATTTTTATTAGCTAAAAATGAAATTACTTATATTAATCCTAACAGTAATCTTAATATTTTCTCCAAAACGCATCATATTAGCAACAATTGATAAGGAGTACATAGCAAAGCATAGTGATAAAAAAAATTAAATATGCCTATTTATGCTCTGAAGTTCTTAGTAACTATTAAGAAAATAATCTCAGTACCATACTAGTAAGGAAAAGGCAGCTACTCCACAACACAGGCATTTTCTGTGAAGAGACTGAGTCAGAACACATGTATTTTATTTATTACTCTATAGAAATCAACATTTCAGTTATATTAAAATCAACAAAAGAATGTGGCAGATAAACTTTCTTATTTGTCAAAAAAAAAAATCTTAAGCGGGTGCAAATTGGTGCAACATGAAAGTCATCTTTGTGCCTGAATTGCACTGTCCCAAGTGAAAAAAAGATGGAATACAGTTCTTCTGTTTCTAAAGTGGTAAGAGAATATCCCAGAAAACATGATAGAAAACATAGTAGTAATGTGAGGTTTCTTAAAATAAAGTGCAACTTATTAAAAAACCAAATCTTGAAGTGCTGCTATTTGAAAATGTGCTAAAATAATTCCAAATTGGCACTGCCTTTAAAGAGAGAACACTCTACCTGTCTCCGATTTGCTCAGGACTGAAGAGTAAGAGTAGCTTTGACTGACATAGTCACTGGTACATCCAATAGAGCCTTCTCTTGGAAGAGGGCCTATAAATCTCTCTTGTGCACCCTCATCTGTTGTACCTGACTCCTCCTGAAAACATAAGCACAATTCAATGCACAAGTTAAACAATAAATTTTTACTGACGCACTTTCAAATTTCATTTCTCAGCCATGAGAGAGAACTCAATTTTGCTAAGCACTTCACACAAATTTTTCAAAATTGCAGATACACAGTGTCACTTTAGTTCTGCCCTCCAAATTCTCAACCCCTTCAGACACTGTTGTTGGAAGCAAATGCCCTTTAGAATACTGTATAACCAAATACAGTATTACAATGAACACAATAAGCAAGCTTGCAATTTAGCATCTCCTGCCTCTCATGTTTTCTGCACTAAAATACAGAAAAAGTTTTCCAGATGAAAAAATTTCAATCCAATATTCTTTCAGAATCAACCTTAAATTCTCATCTTGTAAACCAATATTTGTGAGGGTTTTTTTTTTTCCCCTTTTTCAGATACTTAAAGTCCATAACAAAGGCTAAGCAGGCCAACATTATGCTGATACAAGAGCTGAGTAGTAAATCTTAACATATTGCTGCTCTATCCCATCCTTATTTAAATAAATTGCAGGTGTGTGTATCACATATTTGAGAAGTAGGAAACTTCAAAAACTTTGTTATGGCAAACAGCTGCTTGTAGCAAGACTGAAAACTCTTATTTATATATATATAAAAATACACACATATACATACATACACACACACACACATACATACATATATACACACACATATGTGTGTATATATGCCCCAAAGGTAAATGTGGAAGCAGGGAACTGCTGTTGATATAGGGCTGCTGTTTCTGAGAATTCTTTCAGAGTGGTCTAATATAGGATTAGGTACAGGATTAAATATGTATTAAGATTTATCTCTGAACATGTCAAAGATTAATTAATTCTATAACCTTAGAAAATTACTTGCAGCAAAGCATTACATATTTGACAAGCATCAATAAAGAGTGACAGCAAATTATTACTACTTGAATCAGTCCTACCCAGGAGAAACCTACAAGTGTAAAACAATAGACTAAAAGTCTGTTGAGAAGGTTCCCAAAGAAGCTTATTATATGAAACACAGCCCAAATTTATTTCATTTTCTGATCTCACAAGAGCAATACAGGGAACATACACCTCTCTCCCCCCTACACTGTGTAGATGAGTGAAGATTGTACTCACCGGCATCGTATGAGGCTGCTCACCATCTTTGTCTGTCAAATGCAGAAAGTTCTTCTTCCCTGGCTCAAAACCAGCATCAAGAATAGTTTTGTCACTGTTCTGATCTATTAGAGTCTGCTAAAAAAGAGTAGAACAAAAAAACCACTTTTTTTTTAAAACAGATTTATACGCAAGTAACAGAATCTGTCCAAGTACATTGGTTAAAGTAGTTTCTGACACTAAATAATCATCCAGTAAACAAAATGTACACATCATTAATACTGAAACAACTTGGGAACAGTTTAAGAAACAGTAGTTTAACACTTAGATGTTGGTTAATCTATTCAGGGGTTAACACACTGGTCTACGAGTTTCTTGAGAACATCGCAATATCCACTGTCTTCTATAGCTCACAGATATTTTTTTCTTAAAAGAAAAAAAGATTACTTTTAGTGGGCATAAACATGACCTAAAATAAACTAACAAATCTTAAAAAGTTTCCTAGATGCACCTACAGAAATCATATTAACTAAAACCAGCACTGAATTACAATAAAGTACAGGAGTGATACTAATCATATATTTTGTATATAATACATTCAAATAGGAGTTACTACACAACATGCTGCTGTTGAGAAAACATTTCTCAAACAAGACCATAGGAAACAGAGACTAATTATCATGGATATTATTACTAAAAATACATACTGATAATGAAAACTAACATTACATCTGAATGATCATGTTAGTTTTTGTTTAATGATTAAACACATGTATCATTAAAGAGCACCCTTTAAGACTAAAATTCAGCCAGATCAGAGCAGTGGTGTCAGTCTGCTCTGGGGCACCTATCACAAAATTTTACAGGAATTGAATGAACCCTATGCAATAGAGACAGAAGTTTTCTACACTGTGAAGATTGAAGTGTACTTTAAAAACACTTTAAGTGTTGATTTGCTACCAAGAGGAAACAAAAAGCACTTTTGCCATACCCCATCAGTTCCACTGTCTCCATTGCCCCACATCAAATCAAAAGATCCATTCACGTAGCCCACTTTGGAGGCCACGTCTTCGAAGAGCCTTTTCACCGGTGTGGACGCCGGCAGGTTCAAGGTGACTCGCTCGTTCACTGTCTTGGAATTTGTGGTATCCTGTATTATACACAGCACCCTGGGCTCCTCAGCAGCACTTTCGGCCTGAAACGACAGCAGACAACACTTCATGAGCAGAGCTAAGAACATTTTGGAGCTTACCTGAAAAACCAAAGTAAGGCTTCGCCAATAAAATGCAGTACACACTTTTACAACCTAAAGATCATAAAACTAGACCTTAATTTTCCTATGTCTACAGTCAAACATAAAGAACCCTCCAGTTTTGAAAAATACACAAAACCAAGCTCCACTTTTATAGAAAAAGAAGGAATTTGTTTGGGTGTAGAAAGAGAAACTGTTCAAGTTCCACACAGAATTTCAGCCACCAAGACTGCTTCAAATCAGGAACAGACTTTCAAATCATCACTTCCAGATCATACTTTGCTTTGACACAACAATAAATCCTGCTGAGGTAGAATATACCTTTTTGACTTCTAGGAATGTAACCCAGAAAATCTCTAAGCTTCCAAATAAACCCGGAAGCTGATCATTAACAGAAAGTTTCATAATCAAGTCACCAACTTCCTACTAAATCCACTGCTGTCTGAGTCACAGAAGATACTCTTCTGCCTGGACAGAGTAAGAAAATTAGCACAGCCAAATGATTTATGGACAAAATAAACAGTTTAAATAGAAATCAGAAAAGTAACAAACTTGAATGAAAGTGGCAATGGAACAATGATACAATTTTATGGACACAGGTAAAACAAGAAAAACAGCATTTTCCCAACACTGAAAACCCAGGAAGTCAAAGATCTAAGCATAATCAATTAATTCTCTCAATTATCCAAAACTGTAGCACAAGGAGTAGCTAATATTTAAATACACATCACACAAGAAAGGATCAGGTCAGTAAAAGGAATCATTAGTCCCCATGGACTCAGCCTTTCCAAGCTGTAACACGCAGGAAGCATTAGTAATGCATGTCAGGGGGCCCAAATCTCAGTCCATGGCTAAAAGCCACATCAGCTAAATGGGTAAAAAGACACATGCAGTACTATCACAATCTTCAGTGGGTAAGAACAATAAATGGTAACAGTGTTCATGTTAAAACTGTCAGCCACATTGCAAGCATCTTCTACAGAATGAAGAACTACAAAGAAGATCTGAACAACTTCAGCAGCCCTTGTATTTCGACACAACCAGCCTCAAAATACCCATGACTATACCACTAAAGTGGTACAGTCCTTTATGAGAGCTCTTACATCACCAAACCTTTTGAAAAGGAACACGGGCATTTCAGCTGATGCTGCATCCCTTCCTTTTACACACTGTCAAGACCCACCAGCAGAGCTCCTGCAACTGTAACATAACATGTTAGCTGAGTGCAGCATCTATTCCTATCAGCGTCAGAGAAAAGTTGTTAGAGAACAGCAAACAAAACCACCCTCACCCCCAGCCTGTCTGACGTAAGTTTGCTCTCAGCTGTGATTGGGCTTTAGACTCCAATTTCTCTAAGTTTATCAACTGTAATATCCGGTCTGGAAACCTTCATTAACTGCATGCTGAACGTGATTCAAGGCACCATTTCCAGCAAATCTGTGACATTTCATCTTCATACATTTCATCTTTACTGGAGAATTTTACATTTATGAACTACTTTCCAAGAAGACAGACAAATCTGTTTCTGAAACATTAACCACATATTAAGAAGAAAACAATTTGGAAGTCAAATTAATTCTGACATATTATATCCTCACTTTCATCTCCAGTACCCACAGAGAGACACAGGGCTGTACTTGAGTAGAGTAAAATTAAATTTCACCAGTGATTACTTCTCCTGGGCTCTCTCCTTTAAATTTCCCAACAAAGCATCTTTTTTTTTTTTTCAGTTAAACAAGCAGCACACAGTTTCTTTCAGTGTGTGGTTAGAAAAGGGCAGATAAAGCTTGTTCAGTGGTCTTCTTTCCTAATTTTTTTTTGGAGAAGATGAGCAGCAGCTAAAACCCAGGAAACTGGAGAGATGAACCTACGCTTACTACCCAGATCCCTCAGCACTGGTGAAGGCTTGCTGTGTGTGGAAGCCCACCCTCCTCTATGGAACAGTGCAGAGAGACTAACAGCATTTTCTACAAATCATACAAGTTCATCTAGGAAAATCTAAATTAATTTGGATTTAATTATTCCCACACTAATTTTGTACTGATCCTAGAACTCAATGGGCTGCTGTATATGAGCATTATCAGGAATGGAAGTTCCTCCACTGGCGACTCAGTTCCTTGTTGCCCTCCTGCCTTTATATAACCAATACTTTAACTCCCCCCTCTCTGCAGAAGGTACCTATAAATTCAACTCCTCCCACTCACACTTTCTCTGCCACCTTTGATAGTGAATCAGTTGTGACTTACATTAGAGTTGCTACTGAAAATAATTAGACACCCAGAATCTGAGGGATGGAAATAACATTAAGGGAACAAATTACAGAAGATTACAGAAGATTTGCTGTTTGGGTTGCTGCATGTTCCATGTCACACAAATCCTCTCTTCCTTGTTCACAGATGTAATTCTCACAGACTGAACTGGTTTAACTCAGCGTTAGGGTAGCAAAGGGTATTAAGTCATCATTCATTTGTGCTGCCACTGCTTCAAGTTGTTCATAGTAAACAGATAAAGCAAAAATAACCTCAGTCCAACTCTATGCACGGCAAGCACCACACACATCATCTGAACTATCAAACAATGCAACACCTTGTTTGGGGCTACTTTACTGCAAAAATAGAGTGAAAGGCAATACTGGTCAGTGATAGATCCCCGAGTTGTTTTGATGGGCTGTTGTTAAACTGAGTCCACAACATAAACACAAAACTTAATTTTAGCAATTACATAATCTGTTATGACAGCTACAGCTTTTCCTTTAATGTAAAGCTACAGAGAGGCAAAACCCCACACACCAGAGTAAAAAGAATATAAACATACTCAGTTGGAAGCTTCTGCTGTTAAGACTGGCTATGTACATTATCTTTGTATTCAAGAACATGCACAAAGAATTTAATGCCAATAGTTCATGCTCATGTTAAAATAAACAAAAGCTACAGCATCATGCCTTTATTATGTTTCTTGGTTATCATTTCACAAAGGTGATTTCAACTGTCTACCTGTGAAAATTTCTTCTTCATTTCAGCAAAGATACTTTGTCTGCAACTCCAAAACATATCCTAAAGTATACAAAAACAAAATTAACATGTCATAACAAAGTTGTCAATTGACTTTTATTTTGCATAAAGTCAGTTTCATAGTACAAGTAAAATGTTATTGAGTTTCAAAGCACCATTCACAGAATAACTTTAGAAGGAATAGACTAATATGTAAATTATCATAGGAACAATGTTACAGAAAATGTCAGTTAAGTTGTAATGCACAACAGACTACATTTCATAAAGAAGTGAATCAATAAGAAAACGAAAACAACAATTCAAGATACAAATTCATATTAACAAATTCCTTAATTATCTTTAAAAAGCCCTCCAGACAGAGGCAAATATTTTACCACAAATGATTCAAGCACAGGATGAGCATATAACCCTGTAATTCAGTTTATTACTGCATGTATGTATTATGAAGCTATCCAGTTTCATATGAAATTATTCTTTCATGCCTGAATTATTTCCTGTAGGAAAGTTTTATTAACATGAACCCATTTTGAAGTGTGTAGCTGAAGGCAGAAAAGACATGAAGTTACTGACTTTCCTCCTAACACTCAAACTAAGCATGCCTTAGTATCTGTTACACCATCAAAAATGCAAAAACAAACCTTAACTGTGCAAAACTGTTTTCAGACTGCAAACATCAAATTAACCAGTTTCTGAATCCGAAGATTTGCACTTTATGTTTTTCCAGAAAGGAAAAACAGGAAGTGAGAATGAAGACACTCATAACATCACTGCTCTTTCTCCGAATTTCTTCAACTGTGCCCTCAGTAAGGATTATCAAAACAAAAACCACCAACATGATCTTTACTGACGTGCCCTATTTGCCCCACCAAATGACCTACAAAACCAACCCAAATTAGACTTCTCAGCAGGATGACATATAAAGCAAGATTTTTTGCTTTGGATACAGAGAGCTGAAGATCCAGTTCTGAAGTCTTAATATTCCAAAATTAGTAATTGTTTTGTCTAGCAGTTTTCTTTATACACCACTTTGTAATTTCAGATTTGACAGAGGTTTTAACAGTTAAAAAAACCCAAAAAAACCCAAATCAGAAAACCAACACCATACAATTTAAATGTTTTGCTGCTTACCAGTTTTACCTGCTCTCAATTCAAAGTTACAGTTTGCTAAAATGACTCAGGGTTTAACAGAGTCCCAGAACCACCATTCTGAAACTGCTGATTTGTAACATTATGATTGTTATCAAGTACGATGCCTTGTGTTGTAAGACTTAATTAAGTCCTGATCAGAGACTCCAAAGAGCCCCTTCTTTAGCCTGAATTCCTTCTCTCCAGAGACAGGAAAGCCAAGTCTGGCACACACAGGGGCATATGAAAATTGTGGTGTCCTATTTGACTTGGTGTATGCAGTGGAGGATGAAAGGGGCAGACAAGCTACAGGTATCACCTGGAGAGAAATATCTACAGGTTGCTTCTTTTATAAAAATGCTCCTATGCTCAGTTCTCAACTCTTGTTTCTCAGTTAAGGACTGCAGGAAGATTTTCAAGAGCTATTTATTTCACTAAACAAATGCCACAGAGGAGATCAAACAAATCAAATTTACAAATTATACTGTTATGTGATGCTCAGTAATTTTAGAAGTAACTGAGAGCCTTCAGCTGCTCTGACAAGACAAATCATAAAATCACAGAATCATCATCATCGTGGCTGGGCTTTGCGAACGCAGATTTGGGCAGGGCTCTCCCCACGTGGGTGTGCCCTTCCAGCCTGCACAGTGGATGTTTTAGATGAGGCACAGCGTGCACAGAACTGGCCCCACACTTTAACTCCTCAGGTTCATCTGCCACAGCTGAGTGAGCTTGGACAGTGACAGGGAAGTCCTCAGGACTAGAACCTACAGCCCCCGGTATTCCCAGGAGGGCTCCCATCCAAGTACTGACCAGGGCTGACCCTGCTTTGCTTCCGAGATCTGACAGGATCAGATGTCAGGGTGGCATTTAACTGTCCTAATCACAGATTCACTTAGGTTGGAAAAGACCTCCAAGATCACCGAGTCCAACCTTGGACCAATCACTACCTTCTCAACTAGACCATGGCAGGAAGCGCCATGTTCAGGCATTTCTTGAACACCTCCAGGGATGGGGACTCCACCACTTCCCTGGACAGTCTGCTCCAATGCCTGACAATGCTTTCTGTGAAGAAATTCCTCCTGATGCCCAGCCTGAACCTTCCCTCGTGCTGCTTGAGGCTGTCAGTGGTTGCCTGGGAGAAGAGGTCACCCACCACTTTGCCACAATCTTCTTTCAGAGAGTTGTGGAGAGTGATAAGGACTCCCTGAGCCTCCTCTTCTCCAGGCTAAACATCCCCAGCTTCCTCAGCTGTTCCTCATGGGAGTTACTCTCTAGACCCTTGACCAGCTCTACTGCCCTTCCCTGCACTCAATCCAGTACTTCAACATCTTTCCTGAATTTAGAGGCCCAGAACTGGACACAGGACTCAAGGTGAGGTCTCACCAGTGCTGAGTAGAGAGGTACAGTCACTGCTCTAGTCCTGCTCAACACACTATTTGTGATGCAAGCCAGGATTTCTGATAGCCAGGATGTCATTGGCTTTCTTGGCCACCTTCAGCTGCTGTTGACCAACACCCTGCAGTTCTTTTCTGCTAGGTCACTTTGCAGCCACTCTTCCTCCAGCCTGGAGCACTGCAGGGGGTTGTTGTGACCCCAGTGCAGGACCCAGCATTTGGCCTTGCTGAAATCACATAGATGTGTCAGTCTTTCAAATGCAGCATTCCCTACTTTTCATTTAAAGCATTCACTCTAATGCTCTATGAATAAACTTTATTGTAACCAGTAGTTCAATTCTACATGTTACAGAAAAGTTCCTCTCACCATGGAAATTTATGCTTTAAAGTACAATTAAGAGAATAAAGGTCATTCTATAAAGTTGATTAATGTTACACTGGTAAAAATTACACTGGAATTACCAAATCAATTATTTATTACACCTCACCAAATCAATAAGCATATTAACTACATAGTTCCAGGGTTTCAAAGTAACATATACATGGTATTCACAGACACATACAAAAACACCCTACTGACTTTTCCTCAGAAGAAGTAAGAGCAGCTTCTCAGGCAGTGAGCACATCCAGTCAGTACTTGGGAAGTCCTCAAAGGTTGATGCTGCTCCTTTGCCATACCATGACATAGTATAGGCCAGTGGTTTAGTGAAACCTGTTGCAGACCACCAGCTACATAAGCATCTAAAAGGCAAATGGGGACTGCTACTGAAGGTTACAGAGGGACCCTGACATACTTGAGTGGTGCACCTGTGTGAACCTCAGGAAAATCAACAGCAGAGTGCAAAGTCCTACACCTGTGTCAGGGCAATCCAAGCCACACCTACAGGCTGGGCAGAGAATGGACTGAGAGCAGCGCTGTGGAGATGGACCTGGGGCTGATGGTTGATGAAAAACTCAGGATGAAAACCATGACCTAGCAGAGCACTCACAGCCCAGAAAGCCAAACATACCCTGAGCTGCATCAAAAGCAGCAGAGCCAGCAGATAAGGGAGGTGATGCTGCCCCTCTGCTCTGCTGAGATCCCACTTTGAGTACTGCATCCAGCTCTGGGGTTCTCAGCATGGAAAGGACATCAACCTGTTGGAGTAAGTCCAGAGGAGGACCAGGAAGCTGATCAGGGGACTAGAGCACCTTCCTATAAAGACAGGCTGTGAGAGCTGGGGCTGTTCAGCCTGGAAAAAAAAAGGCTGTGTGGAGACCTCATAGCAACCTTCCAGTATCTGAAGGAGAGGGACTCCTCCTCAGGAACTGCAGTGACAGGACAAGGAGTAAAGGGTTCAAACCAAAAGAGGGAAAAATTTGTTTAAACATATGACAGAAATTCTTTACTGTGAGGGTAGTAAGGCACTGGAACAGGTTGGATGGACATTCTAGAGTGCTGTGCTACACAAGCATTTCCCCCATGTACCTTTCTAACAAATATTTAATCTTTGTTATATGGAAGATCTGTACCTGCAAGTTGCAGAGCATAATGTATTTTGTCACACTGAAGCAATTCAAGCTGTAATTCTGTACATCCTAACAAAGGCAGAATTGTTATTAGTGCCATCTGCACAACCTACACTTGCTTTGACCATATAGGTTCTGTATTTGGTGAAAACATAGGAACAAAAAAATAGAGTGTTACTAGACCTGTCACAACAATCTTCAAATGCAAAACTGCAGTGGTTTTAACACTGCATTTAGATGTGGCTTACTATTTATCAGCTTTGAGTTAATTAAAATTCTATTGCAGCATTTCACTATCCTGGAGGATAAACCATACATTTTATTTTTCAAATGACAGAAGAATCTCACGAGACTTTAACTTCTGCTTCAGTTCATTTATAAAATTATTTTCGGAGATTGAAAGTGAAACCTAAAGCTAAGCTCAAATTTCATGCAGATTCTACCCAATATTTCCAAATTCCAGTACTTCCAACAGATAAGAATAGACAGTAAGTAAAATCACAAGTCTCAGGTCATGAGTTTAACCAACAGATTTGTGAAGTTTGACTGTCAAATAAAGTTAATGACCTATTGAGACTTGTACCAATCACCAGTAGAAGATCCTGTATGTCCACATCCTGTAAACAATTCCCACAAATCCCTCCAACATAGAAGACAAAGAGATCAGTAGCAAGGAGCAAAGGCAGACATCATGCTTATAACCACAAAATTACGTGGATGGTTAAGCCTAAGACAGCAATTTCCATGTAGCTTCAGCAGCTTAAGACTACCATATGAAGTGCACACAAGTGACCTGTCCCATTATTGCTGGGCACACTTTAGGGCACACATTCCACGTCTGTGGAACTGACTTGGTGCACATTTCCAGCAGTTACAAGGGTAAGTGAAATCTGGGAGCTTCAACTACAAAAATGTAGTCTATATTTGTACCTTCTAAAGTATCATCACACAAAAACATTCAGGTGTTAACTTGAGTTCAACTGAACAGAACCTTGACTTCAACAATTTCTCAGTGATGACAAACTATCAAATCAGCTCCTTTAGGGAGCTCCTTCACCTACTCCAAGAGGTCCAACCCATTCAACACTATACTGGATACATGGTGACAGCACTGGATTCAGCACAAAACCTGAAGGTCAAAAACCTTTCAAATATACAGCCAGTAAGGGAAAAATAATCAGAGAGGACAAAGGTACCATGTTCACCCAAAAATTGCACTCTTTGTCCTGGTGCATTTTGAACTATAGACTCCAGAGTCATTACAACCCATATCTGCCTTCTCTTAACACAGCTAGACACACTTCATGCTTTTTGCAAGCCCAGCAAACCTGGGTTTGGGTGCCAGCTTCCCTGACACAGCCAGGTCACTCCCCTGAGAAGCAAATACAGGATGAGAAAGGTCCTTGGAATGAGGGAAACACTGAGCAGGTGATCCCAGACCCACATTTGCCTTTGTTTTAGAGGAAAGAAGCAACTTCTTTTTCAAAGACAGCTTACCTAATTCTGTTATAGCACTGTGAGCTGTTACTCAGCACAGGTGCCTCACTGCAGCCTTGTCTGAGTTGATGAGGTGTTTTATAGTACACTTGTGTAAAATGGAATACACTTTTTAAAAGACTGATTCCAGGGGGTCTTAAAGGAAGTGATTTTGAACTGTTAACTTGATGTATCTCATGTAGGAATGCTTCCTGAGGCAAAAAAAAATTTTGAACCTTAAGACACAACCACTTAATTTTGGATTTGACTCTGTGGTATCAGGTTTGTGAGTACCTGAATAACAAACCTCATCCTCAGCTTCAAATTCTTCATTATACCTGGACAGACTTCAGACAAAATCCAACAACATTTTGAAGCTAGTAAAGCTAAACAGAGGATTTCTGTCCCATGGCAAGTAAGGAAAAAAAATACTTCACAATGACCCTAAAATACCACCAAAATTCAAGAATACCTATCCTATATATAGGTCATTACTGAATCTTCACCCCCTCCCTGTTTTTTCTCCCCACCCAGGATGTGAGGTTAAGGATTCACAAGACTTAAGAAGGCCCTTTCAGTCTATTCTCTTGACTAGGAACAAGACCAGATAATAGAAAGGAAAACTACCAAATGACTGCCTACCAGGCCAGGCTGTAACAGAGAGAATTTTCTTCACAGAAACCTCTAAGGTGCTATACTTTAGATTTGTGACTGTAAAAGTGCTGATAACACAATCAAGTTTTGGCTCCTGCTGAAGGGTGTTTGCACAGCATCAAGGCCTTCAATTCTTAATCTGCCCCAGGGGAATAAACTGGGGGCTGTGCCAGAGGCTGGGAGAGGCCACCACCAGGCTGGTGACCCAAACTAAGCCAAGAGATATTCCATGCTCAGCAACACAAGGCAGAAGAGGAGGTTTAGTTAAGCTCCATCTTTGCATAGAAATTGGCTGGGCTTTGATGTACCTATAGAACATAGTGAGTGATTGCCTTTGCATCCCTTGTTTTCATGGCTTCTTTTGGTTTGGTTTTTTCCCCTCTATTCTTACACTTCTTCACTTACTAAACAACTTTATGTTGACTCCCAAGTTTTCTGCTTTTACTCTTCCTTTTCTCTTCCTTGGTCCAGCTGAGGGTGGGAAGGGAGTGAGCAGCTCCACATTGCTGAGCTGCCTGCCAAGGTTAACACAACAGGGGGATTTTAATATATAGTCTTGAAAGTGGTATCATTATTGGTATAATTTGCCATGACTGAAATGGGTCAGTACTTTTTGTTTGTGTCTTCTCCTTCATTGCTTATCAACATTTAAGACCCATTCACCTCTAATGGGTCACAAAGACTTCAACCAATTTCCCCATCCCCACAATTACAGTCAGGGAGTCTTCACAGACATTGAAAAGAGAATAAAAGAAAATGACAAAATATTTTTGAAAGTTGTCAATAGAGTAAAAACCTGAGAGACAAAAAACCATGCACAGGTTACCCCAATGATGGACCCATTACAAGGACTGATGTCTGATTTCAACCTTGTGAACCCTGATCTACCTCAGTTCACACAAACTCTTTCACTGAACACACTTGCAGCATTCTGTGGTTACACCATTTCCCCTCTACTTCAGTTGATGGCATTCAGCTATGCTTTCCCTTCACTTCAAAGGAACAAGGCTGATGCCTGAACGAGATACCTCATTAAGACCACTGCAATTAAAAAAATAATATAATACCCTTATACAATAATATGGGCATATTCCACCTATTTTGGAAACTCAACGTGTAAGACTTTGATGAATTTACAATGCATCAGTAACTTTTCACACAGATAGAGCAGCAGCCTAAAACCTTTGAACACAGCAAAGCTTTAGTTACACAAGCAGCTGAAGCTGGAATAGCTGAAGCTGCTGCCAGAAGCAGCAGTCATGCTCCCACCTGCTCATTTCCACTCCAACCCTCTCCCCTCTCTTGTGCTGGTACAAATGGTCCTGCAGGTACATGTTGAGTAGGCTCAGATAGCTAATCCTTCTTAAAATTAGTAACATCTGGTTGTTTTTATAGTGGGTTAGTTTTAACCAGAATCAGCCCTCTAACTTCTCAACAGAACCTTAACTCTCCTGGAAAAGGCCTGAGTGATACAACAGTACCAACAGAGTATAGTAGGAGTATTTTAAATGCATGTATGCTATATAGTACTGCTTAAACTACTGAACATCAGCAACACTTGGACATAACTGCATGTGTGGTAGAACACCAAAGAGACTGAAATGAGTCCCTTCACCCCAAAGTCTGAGTCCCTGTAAATGGCAGTGCTGCTCACAGAATAAGAGGAGTAACTCCCTGCCTCTATTTTCAACAGCCCAGAAGAGCAAAAAGTGTCATTACTGTGTCAATCCCATTGCTTCTGCCCTCATGCCATGCTTGCCCTGTTTTCCAGCCTGCTGTAGATACAGGATAACTACTGCAGATCCCAGGAGGCGGCTGGGCCATACCGAGACCAACAGTCCTGGCTAAGTGAACCCTACAAATGCCACCCTGGGGGGGATGGCCCCATGCAGAGAAGAGAAGAGGTACAATGTAAGTTCTGCAGCAGGGTCTCTGTGATTTTTTTGCCTTTGGAAAATGGGGTACATGTTTTATTCTCTTCTCTGCACCATGAAGATTACGGATTTGTTTATTGTTTACAAATATCACCTCGTCAAAAATGCTTCTTTAACAACAAAATCATAGTTAAAAACAATCAGAAGTGTTTGCCACCTTGCTGAAGCAGAGTTGCATGCCTGCTGTCACTCTTGTAAAATGCATAGGGACAAATTATTTTTGTAATACATACACACTTCCAAGTCCAATATTTCCAACTTTTTAAAACATGCCCAAAAATAACCTTATGCCTCAGAAATAGAATCACAGAATGGATTGGGTTGGAAAAGACCTCCAAGATTATCAAGTCCAATCCTTGGGCCAACTCCAGTCCCTTTACCAGATCATGGCACTCAGGGCCACGGCCAAGCTCAGGTTAAAAACCTCCAGGGATGGGGAATCCACCCCCTCTCTGGGCAGCCCATTCCAATGCCTGAGCACTCTCTCTGGAAAGAATTTTTTTCCGATCTCCAACTTAAATTTCCCCTGGCAGAGCTTATTGTTTACCTTTGAGAGTTTGCTCCTACTGTTGTGTATTACTGGGTCATTTGTAAAAAACATTTATAAAAGAATAGAAATGACAATGAAAAAAAGTTGGGTTGGGACCAGAAAAAAGTACATGCCTGAAGGGTGTTTCAAAGACTTCAAAAAAGGATATAGCATGAGGGGACACATCTGGGGAGAGCTGAACTGGAGACTAAAACACCCACTGTTCAGTTTCACAGAAGCTATTTTTCATATTTTAAAAGACTTTAAACATGCCTTACTAAGAACATCCTGAAGAACTAGTCTTCTTACACTTATCTCCTAATGGTCTTTTAAATATGGTAAATTAAGGTGATTCAAGATTAATTACTTCACTCAAAAAATCAAACACAGCAACTGTCAATAACAAAGGAAAGCAAATATTTCCTGGTCATACCTACAGATCACACAAGAACTCTAACAAAGTTTCCTGTTAATAAATTAACAGAATGGTTTTACAATCTAAATAGTTTTCTCTTTACTGCTGGACATTTTGAGTATTTCACTCTCTTACTCTTAAAGGTTATAATTTTAACTGTATTTTCTTTAATCCTATGACCCTGAATTGTTTAATTTGCATGGGGCTTTGTAACTATACTAAAATGTAAGAATTAATCATAAATGGAATTGTCTGTATTTGAAAACTACCTGCCAGCCTCTCTAATTCCTTACAATATAACCTTTACATTCACATCTGAAACAGCCTCATCTTCACACAGCTTCCTTTGTTTGCATCTTCTCTCTACCTCCTTAATCACCACGCTCCTTTGTTGTTCCTTCAGAAAAAGATGAAAAACAGGGCTACAGAACACCACTTGATCCTGACTACACTTGTGTACATAACCTATATCACAACATTTGTTTCCTATGGAGAGTCACAGAAGCAGTGGATGGACTTGCCCTCCATCTCTTTCAGCATGGAATTACATGAACTTTACAGAAACATTTTCCTATGCTGCTCATAGTCTAAAGGACTTTCTGCTGGATTGAATTACAAAGGCACCATTAGCATAAAACCAAATTAAGAGTCTGAGCAAAACTAGTACTAAGAAGAGTCTTGACTTTTTGAACAATTTTGAAAATAAAGGTTTACATCCCTCCAAAATCACCAACAAGCATGTATGCTAAGAAATTTAAATCATGTGCAGTTCAGAGACTAAAACAGCACTACAGGCATAGTTTTTAACTCTTCCATAACTTTCTAATTTTAAATTGTCCAGCTGCTGCTGAGGAAGGAAAATCAGAAGCTGAATAGTGAGGTGTGTTAGCAGGGATTGTGCAGCTCCCCAGCTGTGAGTGCAGAATGAAGGGGAACAGTTCAGAGCTTAAGCACCTGGAATCTGGGCATAAACTCCACCTGCTACAAAGGAATCCAAGGAAAACATGGAACTCTGGATCACAGTGTCTCCACAGAAGGAACAGATGGGACAATGTGCATGTGAGAAAGCACCTAGAAGATTTTTCCATATACTGACTGGAAATATTTTATTTACAAAACCCAGGTATTCTACTGTAAGTTTCTCTATCTGCTACTGTTTTTATTCTTCCTTCATTGCTACCCATCTCAGCACACCACCTACATAAATCAGTGAGCATAGCTGCCCTTCCATACCTTTAGCTCCTGCAGTTCTCTGCCAAACTGCTTCAGAAAATGGCATTCACATGTGCAGATATTATTTATTGTGAAAAGTTTCACCATTCTATCAAGTGTATTTCTCACAGAGCTCCAAAACCGGATGATTCACCAATTCTACAGAATTCATGCAAACTTCTTCATGTTACTGAGGCAGCTTTCGTCACATGGGATTACTGAGAAGCTACACCTGAACTCCAGCACAAGAACCAGTTCTGAGCCATCCACAGAACTGCCAGGCTAAAATAATCTGCTGCCATTTTTCAGAAGAACCTGAAGTATCCTTGTGATCACAATCTCAAAAATGATATTGAATCAAATGATCTGTACCAATTTTACCCCTTAGTACTTTCAGAACATGCTCAACACCCTTTTCAGAAATTATTTCACCAATGCTGTGCAAGAGCATTTGCTCAGGGCAAACTGATGGCATACCAAACATGCAAGAAATCAAAGGAAATACGACACATTTTGCAGTGTCTGAAACTGTGGTCAAGTTGGTTGTTATTCACAAGTTTACAAAAAAAAAGAAATATAAAAATCACTAGAATTTACAGTAATCAAGTACTTAGTTACTAGTGGCATCATTTTGAGAATCTTTTGTTCAAGACAAGAAAAATAAGAAAATGTTAAATAGGCAGCTCGTCTGAACATAGACTGTATTAATTCTCAAAGGGTAAAGAGTAAAATATAAGCTTAAGCATTTACAAAGGAATGAAAAGCTTTTTAAAACTGAATAAAAAGGTTGAATGTGTACACATAACTCAATTTTCTAGAGACATAACTTTCACACTTGGTTTCTTACATAAAACCCAACATATTTTCACATACAACAGAAAGAGTGAACCTGTGACTGGATATATGAACATTTTAACACTATTTAGTGTGTTACAGTACAAACAGTAAAGTACAGGGGAAAACATTTAAAACAAAGTCTCAGCCCCCTGGTTAATTCTGACAAGACTAAAACATGTAATTCAAGGGTAACACAAATTACTGGTCTATTTCAGTAAATGCCCACAACTTTTAAACTTTTATTAATATCAAGACATTTTATCATCAAAAAGAGGTTGACTAATAATGACTTTCACCAGTATTTGTGTGTTGGTTCAACTAACATTTCAAAACTATGATGCAGGGCTGCATGGATTAAGTCCACAGGTTTTAAAAACAATAGAAAATAGAATTAGTGGACTTTAGTTCATAATGGCAACAAACAAAGCACTGGAAACTTTTTTTTTATATACTGCAATTAATGCAACATTAAGAAGTCTCTGTCTCCCAATAACTAATTCACAGCTTAGGAACAAGTTTATTACCAGTTTGAGCAACAATGTGGAGCTGCACAGCAAAAAAAAAAATTAAGGATTATACTCGTACTACTGCACACATTTGATTTAGAAACTTTAATCACCAGTGACGCACAAAACATGAGAGAAAACCACATTTATTGTTTGTGGTGATGTTCAGAATGTATTATTGAAGGAAAAAACAAGTGATATGTTATTTAGTTGTCAGATTGCTCTACTGAGTAGTAGTAACTCCAGCCAGCAGCATTCACAGACTGAGGGCACAGTAGCAAGTACCACCTGACAGGTAGTTGGTCCTGGTCCTCCTCAGGCTAAACCTTTTCATCAGATGATCTCGAGGTGCTGTCAGTGAATTATCCTGACCACCTTTCTACATACAATGCACATTGAATACTCAGATACAATAGAGCAAGGCAAAGGAAATTGTGCTGGGAGGGCCAATGGCTAACAAAGCAGGGAAAGCTCTTGCATTCTACTCTCAAGCCTTACTCACCACAGTAAATTACGACTGAGCATCATTCAGAAAGTATCTGTTTGCAAGGAACAAATTACTTGGTAAAATTCTGTGTGGATATTTTGTTTCCTACATTTGATTTCCAAAATACCTGCTCAGTTACCGAAGCAGTCAAGTTTCTCCATGTGTCACTATCATACCTGTATGTTTTATAATGGGCACATGAGAAAGAAAGGAGGAAAAACTGATAAATTATGCAAGATGTAAGCACTTGTAGAATCTTTTAACACATGGGAACGAAAAAACAAGGATGTCATCAGCACTGAAAAGAACATCATCCCTTTACTGAGCAGAATTGCAAAATATCTTAATCAGATTCCCGCTCTTCTAATGAGGAAGTCAGAATGATATCCATCAAGAAACATATCTGATTTGTTCAGTGCAGAAGATGAAAATGGATTCATTAGTGTAGGGATGAAAAGACTCACATTACTTTAGCTGAGAGAGAATTCACACTACCTTGGCTTGATTTAATGGCAGCAAGTACAAAGCATATATATATATATATATTTATTCTGACAGGTGTACTTTGGATAGTTCATGCTGGAACATGTTGAGAAAGTATCTGCACAGCATTTATTTAATCAGTGGCACAGACATTTCAAAAACCTCATGGCAGAACATACTTCTTATATTCTGACCAATATTTACTAAGTTCTGATGCACCTTGATTTTCAAGACAAGTCTCATCAAAGTTCACTGACATTACCAGTAAACACACACAGGCATCTTTCTCACCAACTCAATTGATGAGAATATTTTATTATTTTCTGTTTGAAGTAGATTTTCTTCAAATAAGTTTCAAGTTAACTTTTCCTGTAAGAAACAGTGAAAGCCATAGATGTGTTTTCCCTTCTGATAGCACCATTTTCTTCTTATTTCCATTATTATCTTACCTATACTATTCCCCCTCCCTTCCCAGGGTTACTGTTAATTACCAGACTAATGGGGTAAAATCTGACACCTATTAATGAAGCAATTTTTACAGAATATGCTCAGACTTTACTATCAGGGTGCAGTGATGTCCTGTATATGTTACTCAAGGCCTTCTGTTTATTGGATATAGCAGAAAACTAAACTGAATTATTTATCTTTCAGATGAAGAGAGCAAAGGAATTGAGGATTGGAAGGAAGAGGAAAATGGACCAGTTCACACTGAACCCCAGAACCAGAGAAAGGGATTCTCATTGCCCCCACCATAAGGAATTATTGGTCACACAATTACAGGAACAGTTGGGAAAGCAGTAGGCAGTGGTAGGGATGCAAGAATAAACTACTAAATGCCTGCATAGCCTGGGAAAAAATCTTAATAGAAAAAGAAATCCCAACACTGGTTATTAGAAACTGCTTTAATACATCTGTTCCAAAGGAAAAAGAACTTTATGCTGAAATTATGAGCAAGAGGAAATAACAAGGCCCTGATTACCTGGACTTGAGAGATGCAGCTGAGGCCATGCAATGCCCAAAAGAAAAGTTTTTGTAAGAGACTAACAGAAGATACTCTGAGTACAGCAGTGAGTAAAAAAATCCATACAATATACGTTAAAAACAGCGAGCTGAGCTCCTGTTAGATACAAACACAAACTGAAGACTTATAATCAGCCTAATACTTATCTTTCCATTCCAACACACAGAGGCTGGTAATGTTATAGACACCTTCTATTACTTATCTACCAAGGCATAACATAACTTGTAGACAAGAATCAGGATCCCTTTCCCATTCACTCCTTTAGATGACTAGTCATTCCCTAAATTGGGCTAAAGCAAACAACATTACATTGCTTCTTGCTCTTTTCCACTGGAATGGAAAAGAAAATATGGTTGTGCACTCATCTTGAGCAGACACTGATTCACAGCCCAGCTTAATCTTTGAAACAGCACAAGGCACTGATACAAGCAATACCTCTCAGCCTGCTGGGAAGGGACAAAAATCACGAACTGTAATCCTTTATCCATCCCTAAAGGCAGAACTGAAACTCCAAACAATCTGCTTTGCCTCCAGCTGCTGTTAATGGCGCAGTATTTGGGAGAAGGCTGTTGAGAACTGAGACCTGGAGAATTCTGTTTACCCATAACTCTGCAATGAGACTATTAATGAATCTCAGAAGGACTTAATGGGAATACTATGGCACAGCATTTATTAAAACTTCATAAACTAAAAGTGAGGATACACTGAAAAACATTGGAAAAGTTGAAGATAAACTTCTATAACATCATATACATGTATGTATATAAATATGTATAATATATATAGATATGTATTATATGTGTATGAAAAAACCCAATGGTCTTAACAAAAATAGTTCTTTCTGTATTTCATTTTAACATTCTCCTCACTTTCATTTACTTAAAAAATGCATAGAGACACAATAAAGAACATGAGAACACTTCCTGAGAAAAAGCAACTCCCTCCAGTATTATCAATGTACAAAGTTTACAGATTTCACAGTTTGTTTAAGATACCCATATCTACAATCACATATATTCATCTTCCCTTACCCATACTTCCCTCACTACAGATAAAAGCGCATTCAAAACCCCAGTCCAATGAGTCAGTTAAAAATACACATCTGATTCATACACATATTCTGAATACAACTCTAAAGCCAAGGGGGATACTATTAATACACAGAACTAAAGAAATAGGCTCAACTAGCTGCTTTTATTAATCATCTTGTCTGTTCCAGTTAACTACAGCTACTGTCACGATGTTTGTCCTGCCATTCCCCTTTATCTGTATGTTTGTTTGCTTTTAAAATGAAATATTTAAATATACAAGTTACTCTATCTTCTATACCTGGCATTATATTTTTTGAAATTTTGTTTAAAAGCTGATATTTAAACCACTAACTACTACACTCCATCCCTTATGTGAAGTTTCTGGAGATTTTACTTTCTTATTGAAAAACTAAATGTTGTCCTTTAAACCTTAGTATTTTAAGAAAGGAAACAAGAGATAAAGTTACGTTTGTCCTACATACGGAACTGTACAATTGCACGGACAAAAAATTGTTTCTAAAATTCAGTGTTGGCATTTGTTTCATAGATCTGCTAAAGGATACCATTGAAGTCTTTGCCTGACAAGGCCTCCCGTAAGAATACACGACAGAACAGGTAAATAGGACACTGACATTTGACAGAAAACCAACAGGATGGGTTTGATTAATTTACCAGAACAGCAGAAGGGTCAGAAAAGTTGGCTGAATGCGTAAGGGTACCTGCTCAGGAAACAAAGTTTCTGCTGATACTACCAGACGAGCAGCTGTTTCCAAACATTTCATGCCATCGCTCGCACTCCTTCCCTTGCACAGTATCTCTCTACTTGACACGTGTCATTTGCCTATCGCTGCGGGACAGAGGCTTCGCCTTCCTTTTTCACTCAGCCTCTTATCTTTACCCCAAAGCCAAACACAAGCCTCCCTCCTTTCCCCTACAGCAGATGGGAGGCGAGGGGCCCAGAATAAAAGAAACAACCCGCTGCTCAACCCATTCCCCCCAGCACCCCCCGCGGGCGCTCCCGCCGGCCCTGCGGCGCTCCCGGGATGGCCGGGCCGGCCCCGCACCCTTGCGGCTGCCCCTCGGCCTCAGCCGAGCCCCGCTCTCCGCCCTGCCCGCAGCCCCCACGGCCGGCGGGAGGGGCCGCGCTGCCCCCGGCCCCGTGACACGGCCCGGCCCGGCCCCGCCGCCGCGCAGGCCGCGCTCCCTCCCGCATGCCGCGGCCCGACAGGTGCAGCCCTCGGGCCGCCCGGGCCCTGTGCGGCCCGCGCTCGGCCCCGGCCTCCTCCTCCTCTCCTCGCCAGCCCCTTCCCCCCGCGTTCCACCGCCACCTCCGGCCCCAGACAAAGACGGGTCCCCGCCCGCCAGGCCGAGTACGGACACGGCAAACCCGGGCCGGGCCTCCCTCGCCCTCTCCTGGTCCGGCGCCGGCGCCCTGGGCCTGCCCGCCTCACCTCCTTGGGGACGAGCTGGTTCTCCTCGCTGGGCACCATGGCCGGCGGCGCAGCGCGGAGCCCGCAGCAGGCTGAGCCGAGCGCCGTCGTCAGCAGCAGCGGGAGGCGGGGGGACGCCCGCGGCTCATCCTCCTCCTCCTCTTCGTCTTCCCCCTCCTCTTCTTCTTCTTCTTCTTCCTCCTCCTCTTCCTCTTCTTCCTCCTCCTCCTCCTCCGCTCCCGCGGGCAGCGCTGCGGCCCCGCCCCGCCGCCAATCCATGGCCAAAATGGCCGCCGGCGCGGCTCTCGCGAGAGGCGCCCCGCCCCGGGCCCGCCGCCCCCATCGCCCTCACCGCGGCCCTGGCAGCTCCCAGGCCTGGGTCGGGCCCGGTTCCCGGCCTGGTTCCTCGCCCGGTTTCTCTCCTAGCACGCCCGGCTGAGCTGAGCCGCGCCACTGTTGACTGAGCGCGAGGGGCGGCGCAGGAGCCGCGCCCGGAACCGCTCGCTTTGCCGCGCCCGGAGAGCGGCGCGGGAGAGCCGGGGGCGAGTTAATGGGCCGGATGGGCTGCCCGGAGAATGGTGCAGGCGTCGGCCCTGGGGGTGTTTCGGGAGACATGGGACGGGGCACTCGGTGTGACCCGGGACGTGGCACTCGGTGTGTCTGGCCGCGGGTTGGACTCGCTGATCCCAGAGGCCTTTTCTAGCCCTGTGGATTCTGTGATTCCATGAAAATGGAGCAGCGGGAAAGGGAGCGCGGCCGGGTGGCTGCCCCAGGGGCAGCACGGGCACGAAAGGGTAGATTTTTGTCTATAACGAGGCTTAAATATATCTAGTTTTTTGTGCCACCTGAGATAACGCTAAAAGCCAAGTAAGAATCACAAAATGAGACTAAAAGGCACATTAGTAGAAAAGTAATTAATGTTTACCTCACTGCAAAATAGTTCATAAGCGAAAAGCATTCTACTTGGCCAATGAAGAAGGGTGTATGGTAGTGGTACGTCTCTCTACAAATATTTTTCTTATTATTTTAGTGTCCTCTTGTGGAAAAACGCAGTAGTGAGGATGGTTTGGGTTTGTGTCCAAGGAACTTCGTGTTTTGGGGTAATTTTTGAAGTCCACTATACTGGAGATAATTTGTTTTGTGAAGATTTAATAAAATTAAGTGATCTCCCTTTTCATATTCAAACTATGTAACTTCTCAGGTTCCTGTCCATCACCTTACTTTTTCAGAGAAACCTCTAGGAGACAGGATATATTATTAATATTAGTATGGTATTTTAACACTAAAAAAACCCTTAAACCCAGTAATTTCTGTGAATATCATCAGTGGTTTTATTTTAAAGCACACTGTGGTTAATGCTATGTTTCTGGCTGGTTCTGGTTGTTATTTTGGGGGGTTTTATTATTTTTTCCTCCTTGAACTAAGCACAGAAATCCTCTCCTTGAAAAACTTAAAGCAGTTTTTAAGTATATTTCTAACCTGGTTTCATTACATAACTTGATGGGCTCAAGTTATTTACATAGTAAAGGTCAGGAGGATTTTTAAGACAGTAGCTCTTGCCCTGTAGCTTTAAAACACATTGCAGCTGAAAGCCTTAGACCTTTGAGCTCTAATATGATAATATTAAGCATCAGGTCAGGAACCTGGGAGTGCCTTGCTTTTAATATTACTTGATGTTAAGCGAGGGGTTGCAATAGAGCTACCCCCCTACAAAAGGAAAAAATAGGTAAAATGGTTTGATTTTTCAATAGGTTTGTATGTAATTAATAAACATATGCCTTTTGAAAAGAGGTATTTTATTAAAGCTTATCAGCTGTGTTGGTTAAAAGGTTTAGGATTGAGTTGTGGGGTTTTTTTGTTTGGTTTGGCTTGGGTTTTTTCAGGGGGACTTCTATAAGTATCTTGGTGTGAGAAGAGGTGTGATTGCAGAAGAAATGAAAAGTTATGTCAGCAGTTGCAGATAGTTTGAAGGTGCTCACTGCCTGGTAACCTGTTGTCCAGTGGTGTCCAAAGATCCATGAGGTTAGTGAGCAAATCATAGAATCCATTGAGTTGGAAAAGACCTCCGAGATCATCAAGTCCGACCCTTGGGCCAACTCCAGTCCCTTTACCAGATCATGGCACTCAGTACCACAGCCAATCTCACCTTAAAAACTTCCAGGGATGGTGAATCCACCCCCTCTCTGGGCAGCCCATTCCAATGCCTGATTATTCTCTCTGGAAAGAATTTTTTTCTGCTCTCCAACTTCAATTTCCCCTGGCAGAGCTTGAGCCTGTGCCCCCTTGTCCTATTGCTGAGTGCCTGG
>JAWWLZ010000172.1:4988721-5007243 GCA_035041345.1 Poliocrania exsul | reverse complement strand
ACCCCCAGCTCCCTCAGCCTCTCCCCACAGCACTTGTGCTCCAGTCCCTTCTCCAGCCTTGTTGCTCTTCTCTGGCCTGGCTCCAGCCCCTCAATCTCTTTCCTGAATTGAGGGGCCCAGAACTGAACACAACACTCAGTCCTTGAGCTGAAGAGCAGAGGAGAGCCAGGCTTGCCGTACGAGGCGATACAATAATCAGAGCATTGCCTGGGAGCCTCCAACAGCTGTATGGGACAGACTGGCCTGGTGTTACTGCCCCCCTCCTCCCATTTTGGAGACACACCCCCCCAAAACCTCAAAACCTCTCAAACTTGTGGGATTCTTCCTCTGTTTTGAAAGGAATCCAGAATTCAGGGACAAGAAGTTTTCAGAGTTGTTGCTTTTGACGCTCTGAGGTGTTATGTTCTTACCGTTGGAGTTTTTTGTTGGTTTTTTTGTTGTTGTTGTTGTTGTTGTTTTATGTCATTTGAGCTTAACAAAGGGAAAAGCTGCAGGACTCAATGACTTTAATTGAAATAGGATAAAGAGGTAGCTACCACAAATATGTGCCTACTAGATAAGAATCAGGAGTTTGTTTTTTAAAGAAATACTCTGTTAGATCCTCCTGCCAACCTTTTAAAACTGTGCAAACATCCAGTGTAACATCTGTGCATGAAACATCTTTAATGGAGTAATAATCTCTAGTTAATAATTAAGTCTCTGAGAGCTGTTGTAATTTGTGGGTGCTGCAGTATTTAGTCAAGTGAGATTTCTTAAAGAGAATATTCAGTATTTGAGTTTCATGAGGGGAATTCTAGCCTTGTGTCAAGGCTAATTTAACATACCACAGATGTAACTTGTTATCAGGGTGATGAAGAAAAATTGATATCTTAGACTAAAATTGATGTGGATTTGCAGGCACAGATAGATTTTTTTTTTTTTAGGCTGTTCACTGTCAAAGTCTTGCTCAGAGATGCATTAATGAGAGTCACAAGTGCTGAAGTGTGTCAGTTAGCAGTTAATACAGCACTTACCACACTAATGTATGCATCAGATTGATGGAAATGTAGTTATAGAACGTCAGTGTGCTACAGTAAATTGCAGGCCTCCATTATAAAAGTTGATGAACTTGTAAATTAGTTTGTGGGAGTGGGATACCCTCCCTCCTGAAACCTTTCTAAAGGTTATGCTTTAATCATTTCTCCTTCTCTGTTAAAAAAAAAAATCACTGAATCCTGTCCCAATGCTCATATCCAAGATTTGATAAATAATGAAAAAAGTTTGAAAAGGGTTTTAAAACTAAATTTAGTGCTGCCATCTAGCTTTTTTGTATATGCAGTTTGGTGCTGCAAGCTAATGTATTGCCCAAACTATTATCCCCCCTGTTTGAAATGAAAAGCCTATGTAGAGAGGATTGTATAAACTAATACCATTGATTTGGGATGCCCTCTCTGAAATACTCAGTTTTCATTTTTCAAATAGGCTGCTGATGGGAGATCCATGTCCTGTTGCAGAGGCAGAGCCAGCATTGCAGTGCTTGATTTTTTTTTTATTGTTCTGTTAAAAACAAACAAACAAAACCACAAAAAAACAACCCCACCAAACAAACTCGCAAAAAAACCCCAAAACTGAAATTTGCAGCCCTTGGCAAGTTGTTGATAAACTATGAAAATGGCTTAGCCATGCTGGATTTGCCAGCAGTAGAAAAGTAGGCAGTGCTGACACAGGATCTTTCAGAGCTCGTGTGCATTGTCAGCACTTTAAGAAAAACCAGCTCAAGGCCTCTCCCCTTTTCAGTCTTTGGCAAGTCCACATCTACTGATAGAAACAAAGATGTGTGAAAGTTCAGGATATCACAGGCCAGCAGTTCATTGCACTGCTGGTTACTTTGCTATTTGAGCCTCCAGTAACTTTTCCCCAATTGCATAGCAAGTTCTGAAGCATTTCTCTGAAAATCTGCAGCCAGCTGCCTGCACATTCAGTCCTTTCAATAAGGAAAAGGAAAAAAAAAATAGCAAATTTGGCCCTGACATGGATGGAGGGAAGAAGAGGGGAGAATTATTAGGAGAACAAATAGAATTAGTAAAAGGTAAAGAAGAAAAAATTACAGAATTCTGCATCTTTAAATATGCTTTTAACCACATAATAATTTTTTATCTTAGTGCTCCCTAAGTATGAAACAGACTGGTAAAAGGCTGAAGAGGAAATATTTAGAAAAGGAACACTGACTATTTTTAATTCTTCTGTACCTGTTAGGGGGCTTTTATATTTTCACATTTTAAACTGTTTCTTGAATGTGTTAAGCACTGGAATCAAGGTATTAATTTAAAGGTAAGGAATTATTACATGATTTTCTATGATCTATACCTTAAAACTCCTGAGAGATTATTGACTTTTATATCTAGAGAAGTGTATGCAGAATTTTAGGAAATAAAAAATCAACTTCTAGGAGTTTTCACTGCTGTGGGAAATTAAAATGTTAAATGGGAGATTTACTATGTAAAAAATAATTTTGCTTTAGAAGGACCATTGTAGTAGATCTTGTGGGCCTACCAGGTAGGTAAGCAGCCCTCTGAAGTTAAACTTTATAAGATTAAGGAGAAAACTCATTTATGTTCAGTGCTGAACATTGTGTTCTGCTGTTCTTACACAGTGTTTTCTGCTATAATCTTTATGGACATAGAAGTGCTTTTCTCTCCTCTGCCATGGTATTTCATGCCAAGATCTTTTTAATAGAAACCAGTAGGGGATTATTTTAATTAATTATAAATCAGCAGCCAAGATTCATTAACATTTTTGTTAAAGATTGTCTCATTACTCTGGTTTCAAGATACTGTGTATTCAGATACCAGCTTAGGAAGTTAGCTCTTTTCCATAATAGCATTGCTCTTATGTGTGAATTCCAAAAGGCGTTTGAAGCATAAATCAGTTGTAAAGAGGAATAAAAATACTGCTGAGTTTTGCAGGACCACGGATTTCTTTATTAACACTGAATTCTTTCACCAGCTTGGCTTAAAATTTTCGGCATTGTGTACTTACAACTACAGAGCACTTTCTGGCATTAGTAGCCTAAACAAAGCACAGTTCCAGGGTGTTTGACCTCTTGCTGCACTTGTCAAAACCTTCCTGGTGTAGCTGGGAGTAAAACATGCAGTAGCAGGCCAACTTCCACTTTGTGTGGTGAGAGTTTGGGAGCAGATGTGGGCTGGTATCATGTAGAGTTTGTGAGATCCAAGCAAATCTCACATGGAGTTTGCTGGCTTAGTCCCATGGCTGGACTGCTGCTGGTCTATCTAAAGTGTGTGTGGTAGCCTGGAAATGTGCACACTGGTGGAGTGCATGCATCCTTTCTGGAATATGGGCTTGGGGGTTATCTCACCCCCTCCTCTGAGGCCAAGGGGTGGGAGGGGGAAGGATTCTGCACAGCAACATGGCAAAGGCTGCTTACCTATGGCAAACGAAAAAAAAGGAGCACTGCCTTGAATGCATTCTGTGGTGGTCATGTCAGTCACCAAGGCGGTCCAGTTACTTTAGAGGTTCAAAAGAAGCTCCCAGTCACACAGCCAGTATAGTTCAAACCATTGAATTAACACTTACTGCACATGAGGAATTGCTGTTGCCACCTGGCCCTAGAAGTGCAAAGGCAGCACTAAATAAGACTATGTAATGTGCAAAAGTAACAGAGCAGCTTAGATTCAGTGTGCTCTGGGTATTCTGTAGCTCTCAATATGGACAGTCCAGGTATTTATAGCTGCCCTTGGGTCCTGGGGAATTAAATAGTTCAGGTTTGCGATAGGGGTTCCCAGTGACCCTTCAGATTAAGTCTGGTGACGTTTAATATTACAAGCAAGTGCTAATTATCCTGCTTACAGCTCCTGGGGCAAGCAGGAAGTGGTTTCCCATCCTCAGCATGCCCTAGCACATAGAGAACATTCCGTCCTCCCAGATTTAAGTTTCTAGGTGGCCTTCACCTGAGTGAAATATGTTTTCTTCACCTTTTCTTTGTCATGATTACCAGCGTGAAGAGGTAGCTCACAGCTGCCTGGGCTCCACCCCATTCCCTCCCTGAGGGAAGGGAAGAAAGGGCAGCAGTTATGCATCTTTTAAATGTCTCAGGACTCGTGGTGTGGAGTACCAGGGCAGTATCTGCAGCAGGATCTGTGCTCTGGGCTGCCCTGTGGTGTGGTCTGTCCTTGGCCTCTCTGTACTGCCCAGCAGTGGAGACCTGCCAACCTTCTCTAGTGGGAGGGGTGGAAAGCAAGAGGCAGCTGTCACCCATTTTCCCATTTCTACATGTTTACTGACAGTGCCTGACACCACTCTCTGCTTTGCTCTGTTCTTTCACCAATAATTTTCTTCCACTAGCGATGGGAAGAACTTTGGATTTTGAGGACTATTTGCATGGACCTGGTTATTTTATAACCAGTTTTGGATCTCTGAAGCAAAGGGAGTTGTTCTTCATCTGTAGTCATTCCCCATGCCAGTGCTCCCTCCTGTCAATCCCAGGAGAGCCACATGTCTGCAGCAGTAGCTCCCTGCTTGTGCAGTCTGTGCCCCTACAGGGACAGGGGCTCAGAGTGGCCTGTGGTGAGACCTTTCTAAAGCAGCTTTTAGGCTGTATGTGCAGAGCTGGTGGGAGGCTTGATCCAAAACATGCCGCTGACTTTGTCTTTCTCTGAGCTCAACCTTGTCCTCATTTTGCAATGGGCAGTCTCCTGATCATCTGCAGCCTTCTTGGGCTTTAGGGGCTACTCTGCTGTGGGAGTTCCTGAGCTCTTTCTTGCATTAATTAATGTACCTTCACCTTTGGCAGCAGCAAAGGGGACTGCCAGAGGTCTTACATAGCATTTAAAATGTCAGCTGCCAGTCTAGAGCAGCTGGGCTGGCAGCACTGGAGCTCTGGCAGGGGGAATGTCGTCACAGGACAAATGTGGGGAATGTCAGTGTGGACACAGCGTGAGTCACTCAGGGCAGGGACTTGTGTACAGAGTATCCTGACGTTAGTAAAATGCCCTTTGAAATCTCCCAGCAAGTTGTCTCCCATCTTGCTTGGGTCATATATAGGGAAATGCTGCTGGCTCCTGACTGTTGTGGTTTGTGTTCAGACCTGTCTGTAAGTAGTTGTCAGTGTGGGGTCTGCACTCTTAAAGTAATCCTGTAGAACTGGGAGTCTCTCCTCTCGGTGAAAGAGTTAGGCAAAACACTGGTGGGGAGAGTCTTAAGGAAGAATTTAGTTTCTAAAAGCAGAATTTTGGTGACATGTATCTCAATTATTTTTAATGGACTTTTAAATGTTTGGAATTTGTCTGTTGATTGAACTGAATTAACATGGGAAAAGTAATAAAAAATTGTAACTACTATCCTTGCTTGTCATCATTGCCTTTGTTAATAGTTACCTGGAGAGCAGTTACATTTCCTCAGCATTTTGGTGAGAAGACTTGGCTGCAGACATTTGTGCTAATTTGAATCTTCTATTTGCGCTTAGTGTGGGAAGTAAATTTCTTTTTATAGTGTTACTTTTTTGCAATGAGTTGTACCAGCTGTTCTAAGTTAGATGCATACCCATTTGCCTCTCACCTGTGATTTAAACCAGGCTTTTAATTGGGCCTGTTAGATGTAAGCAGGTCTGCCACAGGTGTCCAGATAGGTAGAGACAAATTCCAGATCCTTTGAACTGAATCCAAATCCTTTCATGAGACTTTAACTCTTCACTAGAGTTCTTTTACAGGCTGATGTTGAAGGAAAAGGGCTCATTGGAGTTTTTTATTTGACTGGTTAGTAATGTGGGATGAATCCATGGAATGCAGGGGTGTGTGAGTCAGAAGGGTCTCAATGCCAGGCTCACAGATGTAATGATAGGCTGTGTACTGTAATATTCACCACAGTGTTTTACATACGGAATTTATCTCTGCCCTTCCTTGTGCTGGAAACATGTGCCTTTCCTGCCTTTGCATATATGCTGCTCTTGTGTTCCTTATGGTAACAAAAGATTCATATCAGGCAGCCCAAATCAATTTTAAATACTAACAGGCATATAGAACTGTGCTTTTGATACCACCAATAATCGAAATACTTACTGGAAACCACATTCCACACTTGCTGATGGGAATGCTGTAGAGTCAGCCAAAAACCTCTGTAAACTTTGATATTCTAGGTCTGCTTCTACGTACAAGAAAACTTAGATATACAATAAAGCCCCTACCTGCTCTTCATCTCAGGTCTGGGTTGTGTGGCATATTTCTTTTTTTTTTTTTTTAATTTTTTTATTCTAGGACTGTTTCTGAAATGGGAATGTGAAAGGCTCAGATCATCAGAGTATTATTGTCAGTACTGCCCAAGAAGTTATAAGTGAAGATCATCAAGCCAGTTATGTTTGTCTTTCAAGGTTTTTATCTGTTCTGTCCTCTAAATTCTAGGAAAAATAAAAGCCTGACTATAACATACTTTTATATATGCAAATTTTTTTGCTAATACCCTGACCATTCTTCAGTCTGTTCTTCCTTATTTAATGGCTACTCCTTCAGCCTCTTCCATCAGAGACAGGCTGAAACTATAATGGCCTGTCTTTTGTTAATCTGCTTTTTGTATTCCCATGTGATGTATTTTCCTGCCTTTGAAATTATTCAGAATGACACTAATGTAATACATATGTTTGGGGCACGAAGAGGTTATTGAATCTTTAACTGCCTCCTAACAACATTCATGTTTTTGGCAGCATTGGGGTGGGAGTTATTGCCTGCAGTCACATACAAGGACTATTAGCCTTTTTGATTGCCACATTTCTGTACAGCCAAACTATATTTAACAGGATCTTTAGGAGGGTGCTTTTGTACCTTCCTCAGCAGTAATAGCAATTTTATAGTGCCTCTTTTGAAAATTGAAAAGGCAGCTTTTAGTAAGCAGGTAATGAAATCTAGAATTCCTGTGTTAAATGAATAAAAATTAAGTTTGTAAAAAGGTGTTTTTAAGATGTTTTTGTGATTTAAATTTTGGAAATAAATTCATGGTATAAGAAACAATTTTCGAAGCCTCATTGCTAGTTTGATTCAGGTCCTTTGGCTGTTTAAATCATGGCTTTACCTTAGGATGAAGTAACTAGCTGGGTTTTTTTCTTTTTAATTGAGGAAGGGGGGAAAACTGAAAGCAGTAAGAATTAAAGTGGACTTGCAATTTTTTAAAAGCTCCAATGCAAGTGACTATTTATGGAAATTTCAGAGTAATTACTGGTTACTAGTGCTGTGCTGGCTATTGAAAATCCATCATGGGACTGAGAATGATGCCACTCAGTGCACTTGGATTGCTTAATGACTTTTTCTGGGCAATGTTGTTTCATAAAACAGTCATTAGGTAAGATGTTGTTTAAACCTCAGAGTAAGTTTGGTACTAATATGCAGTATGAAGAAATCTTGTTAAAACTGTAACACCTGGGGGACATTCACAGACAGAACTAAAGAGCCAGATAGGAAGTAAAAAACCAGGCACTTTCTTCTGCAGTACTCACTTCATCTGTGTAAGTCTAGAGGTGTGAGAAGTTTGATTTTGAATACATGAGTGTTTGATTCTGTTGTTCCCATGACTATTTGCTGCTGCACCTTTCAGGAGTCTGTAACTTGTTTAAGTACATGAGATGCTCAATGTATCTGAGCGTTGCTGCAGCCTTGAATCTGGGAAATAACCGAGACTTAGTTTTGAACTATCCACTTACATTTCATTAGCTATTTTGCATTTTCTTACATTTTTAAGAGGGAAGTGCTTTTACTTAGTAGCATAACCTATTTCTACTTGGCAAAGATAGTCTGTCACAGCTGAAATAGTGGAATTTAGAGTTTTGCACAAGTATGCCAATCCTGAGATAAGTGAGTTATTGATAAGTGCAGGTAGTTTGAACCCGGAGAAGGAAATTTCTTTCAAGAGTGAGAGTAGTTCAGGCAATCTCCTCTACTGTAAACTGCATGTATCTGTACATTAGAAGAAGCTGTATGTTAGAATCCTTTTGTGAAATGTTAACTTCAGCTTGATGTGCTTTCTTTGGATTTATAACATGTCTTAACCTTAAGCTGTTGTTTTTTTTAAATGACATTTTCTTGAGAGCACCATTAAACCTTCCCCTATCACTATGTTAAGAGGGTTAATATGAACAGATTAGCATCTCTCTGGGTCTGCAGAGACTATTTTTATTTTAATAGTATGCTCTGGCAGTGTATTAGCAATGTTTCCTTGTACTTAGGGATCATTATATCATCAGAAAGCACGTGAAAAGAATATGGAAATTTCAAGTATGGGAACAGCATGACATAAATGTATGGGAACATTAGACTTTACCATGCATGATGAAATTCATGACACTTAAAATGTTGCAAGTTACTATATATACTAGATTTTTTTTCACATTAATTTCAAGACTTCTCTCTTTTCCTAAGCTCTTCAAATTAAACCTGAAAGAAGGAAATAAACTTGCTTAATTTATGTAAATTTGAGGGTGAGTGTGATGGTAAAGAACTGCTCAAAAAAAGAAGATAGGCAAGTGAAAGGTAAATCCAAAATGTTTGCAAAATAGTGGGAGATGAAGGGAGAAGAAGAGAAAATAAAATCTAAACTCTATAAAATGAAAGAGAATTTGTGTGTGTGCAGGGGGATGCATGGATAGCCATGATGGTAATTGTAAAAAGAATAAATGTCTTTAAAACAACAAGCCTGATACTGTCCAGCTGCTTTTTTGTTTTGTTTCTGTATCCAAAGACGTTCTGGGGAGAATCAAAACATTTTCCCAACTGCCTTTATAGGACAGAAGGCAAAATCAATAAAGCTGCTTCTTGATACTGCAGTAGACAGTGATAATTAAGAAAGTTTTTCATAAGAAATACTATTATAAAAGCAGCAAAACTATTATTAAGTGAGCAAAACCATCTCTGCCTCCTTTCTTTACCACAATAGTCCTATTGCTGAGAAAACTGAACCTGATGTACCAGATCCCAGGGACAGCTCTAGGTGTGAGACACCTTGCAAATAAGAGGTCTGTGACTCTGCTGGGAGCTGTTTTGGTGGTGGGATTAGAGCGAGTTTGAGGAGAGCAGGAAATTGCATAAGGACGTCTCTGTTGGTTGTTTACGAGCAGCCAGTGCCACTGGAATAAACAGCTGTATGGCAGCACAGTGACGCTTTTGTCATCCAGCCCAGCAAGACTGGAAAGGGAAACATAAAGCTCAGGCTTTGTATTCAGGGAAGGAAGCCTATAGGATAAGGGAGCTTGTCACAGAACTTTGGAAACTGAAGCAATACATGGTGGGTTTGATCATAGACAAGAGCTTTTTAAACCCAGGACTTGTTTTTGCCAGTATTGCTCAGTAAACAAACTTTAATTGACAAACATACAAGTTGAAACTGTTTGCCACTCCACCTCTACCCACCTCCCACCTCTCTTCCCCTGCTCTGTAGAGGTATTTTACAGTTTTCTCAGGGATCTTTGAACAGAGAAACCTGTGGTGAAGATAGTCAGGTTTCTCACTGCAGTATGACAGTGAGATGGGGAAGAGAAATTCCTCAACAGGAGAGTGTGCCATGCAAACAGACCTTTCTCAGCTCTTCAGCCTTAGCCTCCTCTTCTTTAAGGGAGGAAATACCTGCAGACTGACTCAGTGACGAGACCTCAGTTTGTTTTGCAGAATTAGAACAAATGATAATAAGGAGTGCTTTCCTCACTACAACCTACTGGTGACATTTTCACATATATTCTAAGTATACATAAACACTTAGATCCACAAAACGTCTTCCTGCAGGCATAGTCTTTTCACAGGAAAGGGAAAATCATGTTTTCACCAAGTCATAGGTATTTAATGAGGTAAACTGTGTTCAGATACTGCTTACTTAATCCTGTTTCGTTACAGTGAAAGGTGATTCAGATGCTGAGTTTTCCAGAACACCAGACAAGAATCCAGTGCCAGAAAACAGGGTGGAAAAAAACCCACCAGGAATTTAGTAAGACTGAAACATCTTTGTTGTTCCATTGCTAAGCAAACTAAAAGGAATGTATTTACATGGATTCACTGGTGGTTGTTAAGGCTGATTTGTTTCTGTAGTAGAATGTACTGAGTGGGTTGTAAAGAAGTGTGCTCTTATATTGGAATTATATTACCTCTAGCAGAGATAAAGAATGCCTGGTTTACCTTACTGAGGTTCTCCCTGAGCCTTCTGCATAATACTGTCCAGGGACCTCTATGCTCCATTCTACAACATAAGCCAGTTAAAATGTGTTAGAAGACTATACCTTTTTGTAATTTCTGAGATGGGAATAGTTTAATTAGGTTCTTAGCTGAATAACTGGAGTTCAGTGACCATGTTTCAGGTGTTAAATTCTGTAATTGGAAAGAAAGGTCAACTAACTAGGGAAGGATTTTGTCAGCATTATAGAAGAACCTTTGGGCTGTTATTTTATGATACTGTAGGAAGTGTCCTTGGTACCATGATATGGGTTCATCTTGGGTGTCTTTGAAGTCCTACAATAACTTTCTGTAGGTTATATTTACACTGTTTTAAAAATGTGTTTATTTTCAAGGAATATTTACCAAGTCTGTGTTTCTCTGTAGTTAGTAGTGTTAGGAAAGGAAAATAAGACAGGCAGAGAGTTGCACTGAATGAAACTTTGTTGGATTTAGATCTAGCAAATTTAAAGGAGTTTAAAGTATGAAAAAAGAAATGCTGTGTGCTCTTGCACTAGTCCAAATTAACACTAGTCCAAAAATAACAAAAATGTTATGAAAGCATTTTACTTGTCAATCTTTTATTTTTATTGCAAATTAGTTTCTTTTATATCAAAAGAATTCCTACTAGGTTTTGATTTAAACAATGCAGCTATTTAAATAAGGCTCTTATTTCGAGCTGTTGTATCTTGTCTACAGAGCTCTGTATTAGTTTCAAATTCAGTATTTTACTTATGTGCAGGGAACATGATCCTTTCCCTTCATCCAGCAATCTGCAGAACCCATATATTCTTTTTTGAACTTCCAGATGTAACCTTCTTAAATATTTAAGGCATAGCTCCCAACAGAACAGTGGTGAGCTGCTCTTCTCTTAACTTTGCCCTCTCTTTTCTAGGTCTTAGTGAAATACTCAAGCTGCTTTGCTTTCCACTGTCTGAAGACCTCATCATTCAAATAATAAGGTGTTTGTATTTTCTAGACAGACTCCTACTGGTTTTGAAAGTCAAAATAAATATTCAAGAAAGGATAAGGTAGTAAATGCACTTTGTTCAATGTGTGAAATACAGTAATTTCAGATTCCTTTTTATGTAGATGTCAGATTCAGTGTTGCTGATGAAAGGAAAATCACATGTTTTCTCAGATGTTGGGAATATCAGAGAAACCAGAGGGATCCAGAGAAAGGATTGTGGGGAGTGCACCTACATAGCTGTGGTTTGTGATCTCAGTCAGACTTTGTGTGTCTGTTCCATTCATAGGACTGAGGCAAGTAACCTGTTCATTAAGTTATTGCTGATCTGTATGCAGTGTGTAAAAGGACTAAAATACCTGGGCCAGCACAGTCACCATGGCCAAAATACAGGCCTCTAATGATCATCTGTTACAAACTGTTGCTCTCCAGTAAACTGGATTTTTCATTTTTACTTTTTTCTGCACAGATACATGATAAACCTTTTTATATTTAAAAGGGAGTAAGGCCACCTGAACCAGCAGTGCCAGATTGATTGGGTGAACTTCCTTCACTGACAACAGTGAAGGTGAAATTTGTTAAGCAGATGAACATAAACAGATTTGGTTAAGTACTGATGGCAGCAGCATTCCTAATTAAACATGCAAGAAATAGAGAAGGCAAGAGAAGAATTTTTTTTTTTTTAATTTGGCAAAGTTACCATCACAGTGCAGAAAAGGGGCTGTCATTCTTACATTTCTACTCTTTTACTCCCTTCCACTGTGCCAACTTCTCTGCTTGTGATAGAGTTCTTACGTAGAGATACTATTTTGATTCTCATGCAGTAACATTCTCAGAGTAGGAATTCTTCCTTTCTTCAGTTAACACTTAACATACTGGAACATGGATGTTTAGGTATTCCTATAGTAAGTCTAATAACTTTTAGGATTTATTCCTCTATTTTTCTAAGTAGACATGAACTATTCCTCAAAAGCTTGATGGATGCTCCAGCCTTATGGAGGGGACTGCTTGTTTATCCCTTGGGGGTTTTTATAGAGCCTTTGCAATTAATTTGGTAGCACTTTGAAGTGAACAGTCAGAAGGATGAGGACTTGGTTTAAAACTGAGGACTGTTCAGATGGTCTCTTCAGCATGAAGTCACTTAGGTGTTTTCACCTAATTCTGGTGGGACTGATCCAGAGTATTATAAACAATTAATAATTAACTTAAGAAGAGCTCAAGTGAAGGTCATTTATTCTAGTAATTAATGTTTCTGAGCAGCCTAGTGGTCAAAAAAAATTGTCTTTTTTAACTTTTAAAATTTTATTTTATTTAATGTATGTTGCTATTCTTAAATCTCTTTTTGGGCAAATAATGTTCTTTTAAGCAATGATGTTGATTGTGTGTGGCATTGACAACTGTGGACATTATCAAGGAAAACATCTCTTTTAAGACCTCAGTTTAGGTAAGTAGTCATTCTTTACTTGATGTTTGCAATGTATTAAATTGTACCCTCAGTAGGTCAGAATCCTTAGCTGTTAATTCAGGAAATAATTTCTTTTCAGAAACTGTCCAGGAGATTCTTCTTAAAATTCTGCATTCCTTACCATACTTGTATAAGTGACAAAAAATAGTTTCAGCATGTGTAATACATCAGATAATAGATGTATGGAAAGTTGTTACTGCAGAATTCTCTTGATGTGCTCCGTGAATCTGTTGGAACAAGATGTGTTATACTTAGTCATGGTTTGGCTGAGCAGGGAGCTGGATCTTAAGTTACATGGATATTTTAAATCGCTGAATTACGTCACTGAAAAATGATTAGAAACATTCTATTGCTAAACAGTTTTGTGGTAAGAATTGCTCTGATTTCAGAAAGTGGTCTTTCAGTTGCTGATAGAGGTTTGGAATAAAGAAGTCCAGTTAGAATAAAAGCCAGCCAGTTAAAATCTGAATCTTCATGCTGGGTGCAGATACTGGTGGTACTTGTCTCACTGCAGGTAGGTTGGATACTTGTCTGAACTCAGCCTGTAGATACTTCTGTAGATCTTCCTCTTGAAAATGGAGCCGTGACTGACACGCCTTCAAAAGAAGAAAGAGAAAAAGCCTTTGAAGAAAGAGAAGTAATAGAATTTTGTAACACTGGAAGTAACTTAGTCTTTTCAGCTCCTTTGCACTTCAAATGAAGTTGTGAATGTTCTCTGCTTGACGAGAAAAGATGGATCTGACATGAGAATTCGTGTAACAAGCTCAGATTGGCTCAGAGAGGCTCAGGAATTCAGACCTCTTTGTTCTTATTCTGGTGCTGAAACTTGTGTGCCTGTTTGGAGCAGAGCTTGGGCCACGCAGGTTGTCAGGGCTGTCCTGGCCCTTGGAGGAGGTTGCTGTGTGGGGCTGGCAGGGAACCCAGGGCTGCAGGGTTGGGGGGAGGGGGGCACAGTGACCCTCAGACTCTCACTGAGTCCTCCCCTGGGCTTTTTCTGGCTTTGGAGATGGTTTTAGTTGGTCACTTAGATGAGCTTTATGGCTTTCCATATTTTGAAGGAACCAGGACCCACAACTTGGACTACTATAAAATTGATCTAAAGATAGTGAAGTTGACATTGCTAGTTTGGACTGTACTATAATAGGTTTATTTATTTATTTTCTGTATCAGCAGAAAATCTGCAAAAAAGTCAGAAATGACAAATTCTATGTATTGAATCATAAGCTTTGAATTTACTTTCTTAACTTCCTCTTCATTTAATAGGCTCTATTGCTAAATTCCTACTGCAACTATCTCTTCCTTTGAAGGTGCTTCTGCAGATCCTGACCAGTTCTAAAGAAGGAATTCTCAGCAGAAGGCTATTTGGGCTGCTCAGCTCTGAATTTGTGTAGAGTAATAGAAATCTTATGCTTCATTAAAAAATCTCACCCTTGCAGATGTGTCCTCAGTATTCAACAGTTCTAGTACATCTCATTCTTTCAACAGGTTCAAGACTTGTTGACTTTTTAAGAGTTCTCAGACTCCAGCAAAGAAGAAAAATCTAAATTTGTCAGCTGGGTAACCAGTATCAGGAAATATAATGAGCAGGTTTTGTTTGTGAATGTGGGTCACATAATCCTTTCTCCCTCCCCTTACCTGCACTTTTCTTAGGCCAGAAACATTTTTGGAACACTTTGAAGCATATTTACAGGAATTAACCTGGTGATGTGGAGCATCAGAGGATTCAGAGGCTGTACCCTCGAATCTACAACAACTTTGCAGATGGAGGAGAAATAAAACATATTCTAATCTCTCCTTAAACCATTTGTTTTAGGCAGTGGTTTCAGACTAAATAAATAACTGAGTGCAGAGTTCAGAGACTCCAAGCTCTAAGTATCTTGAATTAAAAAAAAAAAAAGGGGAACACTGTTGTAGGGAATAGAAGGAAATCTGTTTTACAGAGAAGCAGGTAGAATATCTCTTGATTCATTGTAGCTCCAAGTAATTACTAAGGGCAGATCTTGCTGGTGATTCAAACAGCAGAAGCATTTTCTAATTATGTAGGGTCAGATTCTCTGATTTACAGTTTTCCAGCTAAGAACTCTTCTTAGGGAAACCTAGGGCAGAATTTCCCCCTCCTTTGCCTGTCTTTTTGCAGGAGGTGGGAGGTAGGAAAAGGGGTTCTTGGCTCACACAATGCATGCTGGGGTGGTGGTGCAAACTAATAAGTAGGTTACACGTAGTTTTCAAGTGCCAAAATATCTATTTATTGAGTCTGTAATCCTTTCCTTCAACAATACCAAAAAATGTTACAGTTGTATAAATAGCTGTGGCACTCAAATACACAGAGCACAATGGAGGTTTATACTATTTTCCAAGGAATAAATAAGCCCCAGGGCTGTAATGTACTGTGACAGAGCAGGAATAAAATCTATCAGTATGCAGATGGACACCAATAGTCCTCTGTCTACTCACCAGTTACTTCTACTGCAAAGTAGCAGGTTCATTTTACTAACACCTGCAAGGAATTATTTATAATAACTCCTGATAATATAACAAATTTACTTGTTGGGAGAGTGGAGAGGTCCCTGTCTGTAGATACAACCCTAGACTCAAATAGCATGAAGCTGTTTCTGTTGTGAGGGATTTGCAGGAAGACATGGATTTTACAGCCAGGAAGAGCAGGTGACCTTTTTTCTAGCAACAGGAAATCTTTAGCCATGCTAATAAAATTAATGTTAGGAGCTTTATCAGTATTCCCAGGGGAAAGTTAAGTGTTTGCTCAGACTCTGTGGCATATGGTCGTTAGAATACTACAAACTTCCCTGTTACTTTCACAAAATGAAAAATCATAAAATTTTATTACACATTTAAAAAATGGAATTGGAAGACTGAAATACTCCATTCACAAAGGTGAAGTTGGCATATTTTGATCATATTAAAGGCACTTGACTTTTTTGAAAACAGATTCCTGCTGAGGGTGTGCAGCACTTGAAGTGACATTTTCAGCTGTAAAAGCATTGGAGAATTTCACTCTAGATTTAATAGCAGCCAGTGTTTCTTTAGCCCATGCTACTAAATTCAATCCAACTGTAAGTGGTTGTAATTCTTGACTTGCAACCTGTTGTGTGTGCATTAGAATGAGAATATTGAAAATTAGTATGTAGAGAATTAGAAAAATATAAAATATTATATTTGAATTCAAGCAAGAATAACAATGGCTTGCTCTTTGATCAACAGCTTAAGAAGAGAGTCTGTTCCCTTTAACTGCAGTCTGTGCCTTAACCCATGGATGGATGGATGGATCCGGCAGTGCAAAATACACTTTTTGGTAATTGTTTGGGTCTTCCAATCCAGCAATGAAAGATACCAGCTGCATAGTAAAAGTCCAGAGAAAGGAAGTGGGATTCACTGACTTTTAGCATAGACTGCCTGTTGTTTCTTTGGTTTCATTTTCACCTGAAATGCCAGTTCACTTAGTTTGGAATTCACCACTGCAACATTGAATGTTCTGCTTGCAGCCGAAGGGAGAGCTTGCTTTGAAGAATTCTTAATTCCTGAACAGTATTGCTTATCATCTCCACTCTGTTTTCAAAGACCTATGTTCACATCCCCATTGATTCCTTCATCCTGTGTGTCACAGATCTCCAGTCACTTAGGATAAACCTCTTCAATGCAAACCTTGTCTCCAGCCTTTCCCTCACAAGGTGGCAGCATTGCTTCAGGGAATAACTCTGCCTGTGCCGGTCAGGAGGCTTTGGAGTTTTAATATTTTAATTTGATCCAGTATGTGAGAGAAACTCTTGACAGATGTGCTCATTAGTGTTATCTGAATTTACATATCAACATCAGTTCACAGGCCAGGATGGGTTTCATTCATTTGTTGCTATGTTTGCAGGCTTTGTGATGAAAATAAGTTGCTGTAATGAGTTTTCTGAGTTGTATTGAAATTATATAATTATTTTGTTCTTTGTTCTTTCTGAGATTTCGGCTGCAAAATTTGATTTTTTTCAAATAGACTAAGCAGAAATATCTTACAGGAATTTTAATTTCAGATTCATGCATATTTCCCCATATGTCCACTGAGTGCTTTTATTCTTTCAGGGCTTAATCTTACTCTCTCTGATACCAATGGCTGAGTCAGAATTCTACAGTAAGTTCTGTAAGGAGATAGGAACAGCAAATAAGAAATGTAAATTTTTTTTATTATTTATTTTTGTCTTTTGCTCACTATATAAATAATTAGGAAGGATAAAGGAGCTGCTGTTTGAACCATTAAAAGCAACAACCTTGAGTTACCTCTGGGCAATACCTTTATTTCAGGGCAGCACTGATTAACTTCCAAAGGAATTACATAAGATTATTTCTGATTTGAAAAACAGGTCTGCCAATTAGGCCTTATCCATAAGGAATAAAAAGCTTGGAAATACAGAAAACCTCACTGTGCTGTCTTGGATGAGGTTCAGCTTCCCAAGAGTATTGATACATACATTTTGCTTTCAGTTGTCATTTTGCCAGTGATTTTGATATTACAGCATGAATTGAGAGCTGAAGAATATTTTCTAATTCCTATGGTTGGTTTATAACTACCTTCAGATATTCCACTTCACAAAAATACTAACAGGACCATTTTCATTTTTAAATCGGGAAAGCATTTTCCAGGATTGCCTGGAGAAATGTCTTATTTGTACAGTACTGAAAGATGTACTTTGCTATCCTGAATAGCAACTGTTATTGTTTCAGGGAAATACTGGCTAGAATATGCATGCTATAATACTGTAATAAGAAAAGATTTGAAGTCATGTATTTTCTCCAAATTCAATATTCTTAAGTTATGGTTATACTGACATGTGGTCACTTTGTTTGCACTTTTAGGACTAAGGCAGGTTTAGTCTGCAAGTTTAACTTTCTGCTAACAGCCTAAAGTGTCCAAGTGTTGAGAGATATCAAAATTCATAAATTTAAGCCTTACCAGACTGGAATGTATGATTTCAGTATTTAATTTCTTTGATGCAACTGGAGATTTTTATCGGTGCATCTTCCCATCTTCAGAAATTCCCAGTACAGCCTGCCAAACACAAACTTACCATTAGCACCATTTGCCTTTGTGGCTGTGAATCCAGTGTCTAAAATTGCTGAAGGAAGAAAGCCATGGATATAAATGATATTAGGAGAATGAAGTCAGGCCCTTGTGTGATAACAAATGATTAATTTTGCTCTTTCCTTCCTACCCCAGCATAGATTGTAAGTAAACAAAAGAAATTTGTCTGATGGTATCTTCGTTCTTAGAGATTGCTGTCTCCACTTTAATATATATTCTGGGATGTTGCAAGAACTGAGCTGGAACACGTGGGCAGCAGTGTGTGAGAGCTTCAGAAAGGAAGGCTCAAATGCTGGAGTTGCTTTGGCTCCTGCAGGTCAGCACACCTCCATCATTGCAGCTCTCTTTGGTTAAAAAGGAGAGCGAGCGTGACTGTAACCTCCTGGTCACAGGAAGCCTGTGATAGTCCCCATGAGCCTCCTCTCTCACTCATCCTGCCAGTAGGACAAGTCTGGCTTTCAAAGGAAGTTCAAAGACCTTCTGCTTTAAAGAGGAAGGTACTTCAAGGGCTAGGCTGTAGCAGAAAATGAAGAGAGATTGTTTAAGGAAACTAAATGATGAGGTCACTGGTGATGAAACGCACTATTGAGTGCGTTCAAATCCCACCCACATTGTTAAAAGTCAGAAGCCATTTTTTGAGTAAACTGTATGAATGTAATTTCTTCTCCTAGTGGGTGAGAGTTCTTGTTACCAGTGGGTCTCACTGGTTTATTCTGCAGTGATCATAGTTGTGGTCCTTTATTCTAGAAATACTGATGTTAAGTCAATTTATTTTGTTTTAGAAAGCATTTAGAATGTGTTTGGCATTTACTGTGTTTTTCAGGGCTACTTGGAA
>JAWWLZ010000172.1:4977097-4988621 GCA_035041345.1 Poliocrania exsul | reverse complement strand
GTATGACAAGTCTGGCTTTCAAAGGAAGTTGAAAGACCTTCGGCTTTAAAGAGGAAGGTACTTCAAGGGCTAGCCTGTAGCAGAAAATGAAGAGAGATTGTTTAAGGAAACTAAATGATTGAGGTCACTGGTGATGAAATGCACTATTGAGCACATTCAAATCCCACCCACACTGTTAAAAGTCAGAAGCCTTTTTTTGAGTAGACTGTGTGAATGCAATTTCTTCTCCTAGTGGGTGAGAGTTCTTGTTACCAGTGGGTCTCACTGGTTTAATCAGCAGTGATCATAGTTGTGGTCCTTTATTCTAGAAATACTGATGTTAAGTTTAAGTCAATTTATTTTGTTTTAGAAAGCATTTAGAATGTGTTTGGCATTTACTGTGTTTTTCAGGGCTACTTGGAAGCACACTTGAAAGAAACAGTGGAATGAAGTACTTCTAACATTTCTAGTGGCACTTGGAAGACAAACCCAAAACTTTCACGATGTAGCTTTTATCACACGTGTTAATTTCATAAGCATTTGTGTCCACTTGACTCACAAAGAAATTGAAAGTTTCATTCCAAGGACTTGAAAGTCAGTGCTTTTCACATGTGCTTAATACAAAGCATGAAAAGAAAGAATAGAGATAATGTTGGTCCCTCTGAGTATTCAGAGAACATAATAGAAAAGCACGTAAGAAAGACAATGTGGATCTCAGATGGTTTAAGGAAATGCAGAATTTTGGTTTTATACTAGTTTTTAGTGTGGTCTATTTATTTTCACTTCTAGAACAATACCAATCCAAGTTTATATTGTGATCCATATATGCAATTTTCATAGAATATCTTGGTATTTGTTTGCCACTCTTGAAAGCCATGTTGAGTGATTAAAAATTATCAGGAGTAACATGAATAAGAATTAGGAGCATCTTTTTTTTCCATACCATACTTCAATCATGAAAGAATTTGCAAAGATACTGTTGCATATGAGCAGATTACAAAATTCAGTTCTCACTCAGAAACACTGAATTGTTCTATTTTAGATTCCCATCCCATTTTTCTTCTCCACAAGGATTTATGTTGGCATCACAAAGGTAGGCAGAGATGAACATCTAAATTTTGGTTGGTTCATATACTGATAAAGGTGCAGCATTAGAAAATAGGTTCTTCCAAAGCATACATTATGTTGGAATATTCATAAAATTGCTTTTCAGTAGCTGAGTACTGCTCAAAATCATTGGATAGGTCTGCATTTGGCTTCTATTTTACTACAAATAAGAGGAATTGACATCCCAAACTTTCAAGTCAAGTTTCTGAACGTTATATACTGCAAATGTGTCAAAACTTGCTCTGAAAAGGATAAGTAGACATATGGCCAAAATGTCATTAATACTTTTGCTCAAAAACATCATTAAAGGAACATATGTTGTATTGTGAATAACAGTGTTTCTACTAATAAAGGAAAGGATTTATTAAAAGTAGTCTTTGGGGCAGATTCCACTTTCTGCTACAACAGATGTGAAATAAAGTTAAAGCAGAAAAATATCAGAAAAACATGAGCTATTTCTTGCAAAGATTTGAGATTAGTTTCTGTTCCATTTGGTGTATATAAATTTTTAAGTGGTAATATATGTGGTAATTACAATACTTATTACCTAGTCCTAAGCATTGTCTGTGGTGTTAGCTTCTCTGGAAAGTAGCACAATGAATATTTTTTATGCATTGCACAATATTGCTAAGAAATTTGGTAATATTCTACCATTTGGAGGTTGGGGAGAATTAAATAAAGCCTAAAAGCAGTGAAAAATGCTAGGCTGTTTGTGTAGAAGAATATGTAAGTTAATTCTCCTTATAAATCTTCAGATCTTTGGGGTGCTTATTCAGGAATAACTCATAACAAATTAAGCAAAACAGAGGTTTGTAGGCTGTGGAAGGGCTTTTCAGGAAATGTGAGCTGTTGTTTGATACAGCAGCATTAAGCCTTCCTACCAGACTAACTTTTTTTTGGTACATGCCTTGCTATATCAGAGCTGTAAAAACAGTAATAATTTAAGGCTTCGAGTGATATAGTTTATATAATTTTTTAATATATTAAAATTACATGTCCTAAAGTTATATATTAAATATTTATTTAGAGTTCAGCACACTTGGCAGGTGAAAGGTTGTAGGTGCATGCATTCAGTTGCATAGTTGAAGATGTAGAAAAGAGAAGGAAAACAGATTAAGAATAACAGTAAATTGGAAGATACTGGAGAAGAAGCTGAAGGGTTTTTGAATGAAAAGAAAGGCAAATTAAAAGTCCTAAAGGAGTTTGCAGATAAAAGTGAATCCAGGAGAAAGGCAGAGTGAAGACAGAAGTGTCTGCATGAATCATGAGTGGTGGAAAGAGTGGACAGAATATATGGGAATATGTGACTGGAAATTTAGGAAGCTTTCAGCCTTTAAACTTAAAATCTCATAATCCATTCATGCTGTTTAGACTCCATGAGGTCCTAGCAGATAACAGATTATTTTGCTCCCTTTTGTGTGTAGGTGGATGTGGAAAACACATAATAAGGAATTGCAGGAGAGTTCTTAGCAAATTTGGAGCAGGATTAGGGGTTGTACATTTGAATGCAATAGTCTAATTGTTTATGGCTGGGCTGTTGCAGAAATCCAAGATTATAAATATACCTGTCAGTGAAAGAAACTTGCAATGAATTTTCTCACAGGTAACAAAATTGAGATAAAACACCTAACAGCATCCTAATGCTTCAGATAAGGAGGCTAAAAAAGGATGTGCATTGCAATGTTCTAGGGGCTGTTTTTTCTTTGTTTCATTCTCAAATCCCTGTGCAAGAATAAAAGCTGAAAAATAGAACTGAGTTGGAGTGTTTGCAGCAAGAGGTGCAGTCAGAAGAGAAAAAGGTGTTTGTGTCTTGCACTAAGTAGGGATGCTGTGTTAGTTCCCACCATTATCAATAGCAAGCTTAAGTGGTCAGATGTCATGGAAAGTTATTGAAACCCAAACAAGGTGTAGGCTCTGAAAAATGTCTCTGCAAGATGCAGTGCTGTGCTGTATAATGTAGGAAGAGCTTTTGTAATTCCAGTCTCAGAGGGGGAAGACTGAGAGCTGTGTACAACTGATGTGTGTTGGTGCATGACCTGGACACTTGCACTGCCAACAACACAAGTAGCAGGCAGCAGGTTTTGTGGAGAATATTTGAACTAAGATAGGAAGAACAATCAACTGAGGAACAGAAGCCTTGACTGTATTGTAAAAACAAGCACTAACACCTGCTGTGAGCCTAAAGCCTTTAATTGTGTTTTTCCGAAAGATAAAAACTCCCCAAACCATGAAGTATCCAAAATAACTCCCAGTAGCCCAGGGTGAGCAAATACCTCTCATTTACAAATTGACTTTACATTTTTGAGAAACACTGTTCAAGAGCATTAGGTGCATGATACAATGTAGGTTTGTAACAATCTCTGTAACATCCTAATCCCTTGCTAAGAAATTAATTGGTATAAGAGGGCTGTAGTACATGTATAATTTCTCTTGAATGAGTAACATTCTGGTACTGGTAAAGGGTATGTATGGTATTAACTCAGAGATTGCTGGAGGAAATCTCCACTACCTTTTGCAATGGTATTTGCATATAATAACCTAAAATTATGTCTTAATGCTGACATAGTGAGTTAAGATTTTCTAGCATGGTCCTGACAATAAGGCATGTGATATTTTTACTGAATACAAAGTGGAGTTCTTTAGTCATGTAGTGTTTCTGGAGACAATTTCCTTTTGTGTTCCTCTTTACTCAGTTCAGCTCTGAAATGTGCTGCTCAATGGCACTGAATTACTGCCCTGATTTATTCCTTTGCAGGTGAGGAAATGCACCTTCTAATTAACAAGAAACGCAGAGGTGGAACCAAAAATAAACTTAGTTCTTTCAAATTTGTTTGAAGAAGAGTAAAGACTTTGCAGAGTACATTCTGCCTTCATGGCAGATCTTGTCGTGTAACTGTAGTTGAGTAGGATGGGGTTTGTTGAGCATTTGAAATGAATGCAGAAGGAGCTTTGAAGGAAATGCCATGTGGATTGCCCAGTTTAAGTTCCTAACAGTAGCTTAACGAAGATTGTGTGACTATTTCTGGTTTGGTTCAGACCAGCTGCAATATATTGTTTAAACAGGCTATAAAAACAGCCTTTCTAAATCTGAGCACTGTGATGATTGCAGCGAGCTCACTGAAACAAGTTATTTTTGGCAGGAAAGAAAGAAGATAGGACTTGGTATCTGCACTGAAAACCTAATTTTCTGTTTATTTCAGGAACAGGAAATGAGGAGCAGCATTTCAGCTGAGCATAAAGCTAGCATAAAACAATGAGGGTGAAAAACAAAGATAAAACTGACCTCTTCAGGGGATGAAATCATGCTGATAGATGGAGCTGGTTGGCTTGGTAGAGAAGACATAATAGAAAGTTTGGGGTTATTTGGATTGGACTGATGTCTGAAAATGGCAACCAGTGAGGTTCTTGAGGGGGAGGGAGGAGGTTATTTTAACTCTTATGCATATATTCTATATAACATCTTGTACTTTCTGAGGTCCCTTTTTAAAGCATTTTTCCAGATAATATTTATAGTCCTGTGACCTTGTGTTTCAAGCCATCTGTGTAATTTTGGTAGTAATGAAATGCCTCTTGTTACTTTAGAGAACAATGATAATACTGTTTATACATTTTCTCTGTTCTGTGCAACTAAATGTTCTTAAACTAATCCATTAGTAAAGATGACAGATTCTGAGCTCCATGCAATGTTTTCCAGGCTAGTTCTGCACTAACTACTGAATTTGTAAACAGGAGGACTGAAGTTATGAAATTAATTTCCAAGTAGAGCAAAAGGCTAAAGAACACAGGACTTGAAAATGGGTCTTGACAAATTCTAGGAAGGAGTTATATTCAAGGTTAGGATGTTTTTGAGTTTTTTAAATGGATTATAGAGGGTTGTTAAACTGAGTGTCTCTTTGGCTTTAATCAATTATATTAATTGAGGATTGCCACTGATTACCTGATCAAAGAAGAATTCTTTCCCCTATTTCCCCCTCATGCATTCTGATTTTTTCATCATTACATTTGTTGTGATTTTCTTGTTTTTCTTTGCTGGGAACTAAAGATGGGAGTCTGAACATGCCATATTCTCATTCCTATAGGAAATCTTAATGATCCTGTTTATGTTTTCCACCCATGCTTGGCAATGCCATCTGGCATGCAGTTGCCAGATTTGAGGGGAGTGAGGAATTCTCTTCTTCCCCCACCCTCTCATCCTTGTTTACACTGGCACAGACTGTTGGGATCTTTATTTTTCTATGCTCTTCTGTTTTATGGAGTAAAGTTCACTTCCTGGGCTTAGCTCAGTGTGAGACCTACAGTGCTTTAAAAATACATTTGCTCTTTATTTCTGTGTGAAGGAGTTTTTATCTTTTATACTAAAGATATACATTACAGGCTGTGAGTGTTTTTCAGCTGCTGTTTGTGTATGTATGGGCAGAATGGGTGTTGATTTTATATTTTAATCTAACATCTACTAATATGTTTAGGACTTTAGAGTGATCAGCGTCGTCCCTCCCATCCTATACACCCTTGTTCTGTTGGGAAATGTCTCTGCTACATTCACACAAGCAGCAAAATCAATATTGTGCTTTAACCCTGAATGTATTTAAAATTTTGGTTTGAAAAATCCATCATTTAGACTACTTCTTTGCTATGCAATACTCTAGGTTGTACATCCTCAATCTGGTTTTATGAGTGCACCAGTAATAGAATCAAACTGTTTAAAGTCAGATTTCTCAGAGAAAGATCTAGAATTCAGCAAAAAGAAAAAGTATGAGGATCAGTTATCCTAGAACTATTGCCCAAATGGTGTTAAAAATCTAATTGTAACATTTTAACTTTTTATCAAGATCAGAGCACTCCTAGCCTTTCCTTTCTATGGCACTTAGAAAGCAGAGATTAATCAGCAAATGTGAAGATTTTGAGCTAACTGAATATAAGTTACTTTTTGAATATGCTGCTATTGAGATGTTGGAACTTTAAGGACAATGAACGTTACATAATTGATAAGAATGACTCAGTTAAAAGAGAGTTTGTGTGACTACTGATGAATGGCTTAAAGTCATATTAGTTTGTTAATGATTTCTGTCAATACAGAGTTAATTTTTGAGACTAAGGTTATATTAGGGTGTTGGATAGGAGGTTGCAGAACACTGTGATAGGGCAATATCAGCTCTGCCAGTGTTGCTTAATTCAAGCAGAATGTAATTTAGAGATGGGGGAATGCAATGATGTTTTGCGCTCTCTGTTCAGCAATTCTATTTTTATACTTTGCATTAATTCTCTTTATAAAAGTCATAAACAGTATGATCTGTTAAACTTCTAATGTGCAAATGTGCTCATTCAGGGAGTGTGCTGGGACAGTGAATAGGAGAGACCACCCCTGTCATGCAGCTCTGAACAGGACACAAAGGTGGATTTATTTGCATGTGACATGAAATCCTAACTCTGCTCTGGCTTCCTGCAGCCACCGTGTGGGACCTGGAACCTGAGGTGAACCTGTGGTGCAGCACTAGAAATGTCTCAGTTCCAGAACTTAGAGAGAATGAGGCTCAGTTGATCACCAGCAAATATGAGCCTGCTGCTTAGTAAAATAGGGTCTTTAGTGACTTGCTCACTAAAAGCAATAAACAGTGATGTCAGGACAAAATGAGCAGGAGGAATGCATGATGCAGATCAGGTATAATAGATTTTTCTGAAATTAAGTCACAGAGTAATATCAATTGAAAGGGGTGCCTGGAATCTGAGAATTACCAAGCTGCTCTCTAAAGAACTGTCAGCTGTAAGGAGTGAGCCATAAATGTGAGTGATTGCAGAGTGATCTAGTCTGGGTATAACTTGCAGTCACTGGCTAGCAGGGAAGTGACCCAGAGGGACCATCTCAGTGTGATATATATGTACACAGGATGCTTCAGAGCAGTAATATATTTGCAAAGAGAAAACTCTTACATCACACATCTATTAGGTGAGTCAGATCCATTGGTCAGTGCCAGCAGGAAAGAAAAGAACTTGGGACACTCAGGGCCTGAGGACCTGTTGAGCAGGCAAAAGGGAAGAGCCCATTTATATGAGAAGGAGTTGCATGAAGTAACACCTGCATTGACAGATGTTTGGAATCAGATTCAGTGGTCTCGTGTGAGTGCACAGGTATGTGGTGTGAGAGCACAGACAGCAGAATGGACAGTGTGAAATACTTGCCGAAGTGGTGGAAGGGCAAAGCAGCACTAGAGCCCTTTTGCCTGGGGGCATGGAGCTCACCTGAGAGGGAGCCTTCTTCAGACTCATCACAAGAGTTGAATTAGGGGCAGGACAGAGTCAAATATTTCTCAGCCATTTCCCTGGTAAACTGGAGTTGTTGTTTTATTTGACTTATCTACTGAAAACCCATACCTGAGAATGAATAGATCCATTTCTTTAAACATATTTGAACAAAATCACTGCAATACATTTTGAACATGCAGCTTGCAGCAAGTATAGATTCTCTGTATAGATGCAGAAAAGGGTACAATTCTTGAACCTGTATACTGCTTTTATCTTTGATGATGTTACATTAGAAAGAAATGGGATACCATAGAAGTATTTTTGTAATAAATGACTACATCGAAAGTATAAGATAAAGGTGGAAGATACATGAGGACTCAGAGTAAGAAGACTCATCAGAACAAATGCATAGCAGATGTGTAGTGTTCACTATGGTGTGACACAGACATTTTTCTTGTTTCCTATTTGAAAATATGGGAGTTAAAAAGCATATGCTGAATCAGGTAAGAATCAAGTGTTAGTGCTATGCAGCTGTCCTTGCTGAAGGATAGCCTTTATCTCATGTAATTACATTTACAGTTGTATTATAATAGAGCTGTGTACTAATGGGATGATTTGGCCATAAATCCAAAAGCCATATTGAGGCTATTAGAATGTTGAGGGTGTCTGGTGTTAAGCCTCCCTGGTGCACTTTGTGGTCACCATCTGGAAGGAAGCCAACTGGATGCAAATCACCTTTGGTGAGAAAATAAGAGCCTAATTTGTGTAAGGGGCACACTCCAATGTAAAATATGTATGGATTTATCAGTGGGACTCATTACCAACATACCTTTCTGCTGCTCTTGGCCTCATTGTGTGTACCAGCTCAAGTGGAAAATCAAGTGACAGATTAATGCTACGGATTTGCAAAACCCCTTTGAGAGAAGCAGACACTGTAGCCCATAAATTTAAACCTTTTAAGAGGTTAAGATGGGTGAAGGTGAAACAAATATTATTGTACTTAACAATATACCACTGCACTCTACAAGGCTTGATTCTCTTCCCCCTTGAAGTCAATTGCAAGGCTTCTATTGACATTAATGGGAGCAGGCTCGGCCTGTTCCTGATCTGAGAGGGGCTGCACAAAGAGCTCTGCAGTGTTTCAGTGAAGTGCAGAAAGACAGATTTCAAAAAAATAAAAACACAATAAAACACCACAAACAATCTACATGTTATTTCCAAAGTGTGGTACTGAAATCTGTGTAAGAATTAAAAGGGGGCTAGGGAGAGGGTTGTTGATATTCTGTTTATTCCTGCAAGAGAAGTCATTTAGTGGGGAGGGGTGAGTTTTGATAGCTGGCCTTCTGCACTGTTACCATGGTGAGTTGCAAACAATTCCTCTCTGGATTCTGGTTGTTTTGTGCACTTGCTAAAGTTAACAGTGTTACTGAGTGAATTATTTAGTTCAGAATTCTTGGCTTATAATTTGTTGGTTGCAAAATTCTGGGACTAAAGTTTCAGTCTCTGAATGGCTGGCTCCTGATAAAGCAGTTTGAGGCAATGTCCTATGCTTAAGTAAGCATCCTCTCAAAGGTGTGAAATGTACCCAATTCAGGAAATGGAAAAGAGCCCCTGGCATTCTATGAGATTTTTGAGTGTTCCTGACTGTTTGCCAAGGCTCATTCAAGTAAATTGGACGGGTTGCTTTCTAATAGTTAATGGGCAGTGACCCATATAAGAAAAACTTCTGAAGAAATCATGAGTATTTCACTTTCTTTACTTACCTAAAGGAATTTGCAGAAAGGGACCTGTTTCTGCTAGAAACAGATTATTAGGCACATTGTACATTTATATTTGCTGCCTTCTGGCTATCAGTTCACTGCTTTGGGTGGGACAGACTAACCAGATAAGGTTTGAGCTTCTACTGCTGGAGAGAGAAACCATAATCTGAGCTGAAGGGCATTAATGCACAAAGATGCAACTAAATGGAGAAAACAGGAGCTGTCCATGCAAGGGGGAAAAATGGAAGCAACAAACCATAATGTTTATCTGTTCTAGGACTGCAAGCAGGCTGGCAAAACAAAAATCTAATGTGGAAAGCAGCTGGTCACACCTCAGATTCTGCGTTAATATACAGACTTCAATCCCTGAGAGAAATATGGAAGTTACTCCTGCAGCCAGTTATCCAGACTGGCTGGATATCCAGCTTGTAAGTGCAGTGGAGTTCTAATAGTCATGAACTTCATAGAGCTGTTTAGTTTTGATTTATTGTTGGTGGATTTTTTGCTGTCCTTACAGATGCAAGAACAATTAATATGTCATCCTGCTCACTAGACAGGACATTATATGTCCCTTGGACTTGGAGCAGTGCTGAATTTGAGACAGATCCATGGAAGGATGTTCTGTGCTCCCTTTTCCCAGTCACTCCATGGCAGTGTGGAAAAAAATGAGTTCTGATTTGGATGTCTGTATGGCACAGGTTGGAAACGGATTAATATACACTGCGGTTATTGGCTCTTTAGGACTTTAAAGTGTGAAGAAAACAACAGTTTGTGGCTAAATAGGCCCTTGATATGGTGAGGAAGCAGATATGGAAGTGAAATAATACATCCTTACTGTAGAGAATGTTGTCTGTACAGATGGCTCTTTAATTGTACGTCCTGTGTGATTGTAGGCAAGGAAGTCCTGAATTCAGGTTGCTTTTTATTTACATAATATAGAACAGTGTTGAATTTTTTCTTACTTTTTTTCCTAGGCAAAAGTGCACATTTCTTCCACAGTCAAATATTTAGGACATTATAAATAACTTCTCAGCAATGCATAGTTGTTTGCATTAAAATGGAGCTATGTGAGTAATGAATGTTGACTGACTTACAGCCAGAATGGTAATGAAATAAAGCCCCATTAGATTTAAGTAATTTGCAAATTGAGGTTGTTATCATATAAATAATGGTATCCCTGGCTGATGTGAGGAAAGGGTCATATCAGTCAATCAAGTGGGAAAAAAGACTTTTAAAGAAATGTAAGCTAGCATGAATGTTAAATTATGGATTAATTCCACACGTACACAGCAGTAAATTCCCACTAGCAGACAGTTGTCAAGGCTGCATGGAAAACTTTGCTACATTTATTTTCAATGTGATAGTTCTCCTGCTGTTGCTTTGCTTACATGAAAGCAAAAGTAATTATTTTTTGTGTAAATTCCAACAATGCATCAGTTTATCACAATGCTTATGTTTGTCATATATACTTGTAATTAATTACAAGTTATTCAGATGCTAAATAGGTGCATGATTGAACAGTTTCTAGGTCAGTTTTGACTTTCTTAACTAGTGCCTTACAAAAGAGTAGGCATAATAAATCATGTTTGAAAGAAGAGTCATCCACTAGAGTTTTAGTAAATTATTCTTTTTACCTGAAGGAGACATAGGAGAATCAAAATGCATCACAAATCTCTGTGAACCAAGAGTGTTTCACCCCCTCTGTATAATCTTCATTGTGTTTTGCTGTGGAGCTTTAAGCCAATGGTTTTTTGCCACTGGGTTTCCTCTGACAAAAGATTTGACATGGGACCTGTATAACTATAGGGCATCTGGTCTATTCCTTTACCTTACTTAATTAAAATTAGATATGTATTTGTTAGAAAACATTGTGGAAAATCTAAAGGCACCAAAAGTGAGCCTTCAATACAGAAACTTATTGCAAACCTCTGGAAGCTTCAAAGCTCAAGCCAATGAAAATCTCTGCATTTATGGCAAAGCAGAGTATGAAAGGACATCAAAGTCATGCTGAACTCTCCTATTGTGACAATTAGGGTCAGGTAAAGTGTTTTATTTTCCAAATAGAAATTTTTTCCAAGAGGTGGTTGTTTAAATATACCAGTCAAACAGCTTCTCAAACAAGAAATACTTAAGTATTCTTTTTCTTTTTAATAGCTGTGAGTTTTGAAAAATTTCAGTTCTGTCTACATTTTTCCCCAAGTATGACATCATATTAATGGTAAAAATTTGGTTGAATGAGAGTGCCAGAAAGCTGTCTGAGCCATGAAGTGCCATAGAGGCTTCCTGCTAAAGTACAGTCTCCCCATAACTGTAGAAATGCTGATATGAGTTTGCCACTCTTGCCAAGAAGTGGCCAGTGGGATCCTGTCCTGTATCAAAAATAGCATGGTCAGCAGGCCCAGGGCAGTGACCCTTCCCCTGTACTCTGTGTTGGTGAG
>JAWWLZ010000172.1:4956115-4969927 GCA_035041345.1 Poliocrania exsul | reverse complement strand
TCTCTTTTAGAATGCTCTGCTCCCAGGACATCCCCATAACTTCTAGAAATATCAGTAAGACCTCTCTTTTTGGAAAAATGCTTAAGCATTTATTTGACTCTGAACATCATGTTACTGCCATCTTCCCTGCCTTTCTGAAGTGAGACTTCAAGAAAAATCCTGTGCAAGTCACTGAGACAGGAGGGTGCTGTCTGGAAAATATTTTGCTTTGCAATTGGTAACTAGACATAAATTGACCATAACACTCCAAGGGCATAAAGGTTTCACATTGTTACACATATATTTACTCACTGTTCAAGGTCAGATCAGTCACATTTTAAAAAAAATATTTATGAATTATTTTAAAAATAGATTAAATAATTATGGAAAAGTATATGGGAAATTATGTACCTTATAAATCAAGTTGTAGGGTTTTTTTTGTTTGTTTAATAGCACTTTGGTTCTAAAGGCCTATGGGCCACTCTAAGGCAAATAAAAGAAGTTACCTGTCAACACAGTCGCTTATAGGACCTGATTCAAAGTGTATTAAAGGCAGTGGGAGGCCTGCTGGCCTTGGGATTTCAGAGGCTACATGCTGTTCTGGGACTTCTTTCAGGTTTGAATTTATTCACCTGGAAGAAAAGAGAACTCTGAGAGGAACTGGAGGCAAATTCAGGCATATATAGAAATATGTAGCACTCTGGTTTCAGTGTAACTGAATGCAAGCTGGACTTCATAAGGTTTCTGGACTGTTCAAGTTATGACACTGCAGTTGAGTTACTTTTAATTAAAAATTTAAAGTACTTTGCATCTTAAAACTCATTGGGTGAGGTCTGAAAATTTATGACTCTTTAGCCTACAGCATGTTTTAGTCACTGATCTCTGGAACAAATCCTGTTGTAAATAAAACATTGCAGTGATACATTATGAAGGTAGAAAAACTTGTTGCTGTGGCACCTCACTACTTAAAGTTAAATAATCTTTTGTTCTTACTAAAATGGGTTTTTCCCTAGTTCAAGGAAATCTGTGAAGAACTTTCCATTGGAAAATAGAGTAGAGTCAGTGAATGGTTCTCTGGAGTATGAAGTGCTGGAAAAGTGTTCTGGGTACAAGCAAGCAAGGAAGGCTTCTCAGTTAACCTCTGGATGTTTGGAGTCAGTGCCCAGGATTTGCTGCATCAAATGCATGGTAAACTTTGGGGAGGGGCAGGACAGAGGAACAGCAATACAATGGATTGGCTTGATTGTAATTGTCCAACTATTTAGAAACCAAGAAGGTTATTTTAAGAGCAGGCAGAAAGGGGGCATTTCTCTTTTGTAATCTATCTTCTTTTCATTGTGTCCATACATGTCAAGAAAACCCACAATATTCAGTGATTTTTTGGTGTGTGTGCAGGGAACCAAATAGAATTTGAAGCATCTCTCCATCTCCAGGTCCCAGAAAGGCTAGAGATGAAGCTAGGAGAGCTAGAGCAACAGCTTTTAAAATAAAATGAGGAGAGATAAAGTTCTGAAACTGCCTCTGAGAAGTCTGGTTCAGTGTGCTGCATTGCTTATCTGGGCCTAATTTATTGTTCATATTGATTGTAGAAGTCAATCAGCATTCTCTATGTCTGTGTACATGTAATAACTAATTTTTAAATGAGGGCTTTTTAATGTACACCTGCAGGTGTACAAATACACTTTATGGTGATAGCTAATGTCCCAATTTACAAATGGGATGTCTTTAGGATTTATTTTTAACCCCTGTTATCCAAGGAGATTTGTAAGAGATGGGGACAGACTTTTTAGTAAGGCCTGTTGCAATAGGATAATGGACAATAGTTTTAAATGAAAAGAAGGTAGATTCAGACTAGATATAAGAAAGAATTTTTATTTTTTTTTTTTAACATGTAGGGTGGTGAAACATTGAAACAGGTTTCCCAGGTATGTGGTGGATGCCCCAGCCTTGGAAATAGTCCAGGTCAGGTTGGGATGGGGTTCTCAGTGACCTGGTCTAGTCGAACATGTTCCTGCTCGTTGCAGGAGTGTTGGACTAGATGAGGTTTAAAGGCCCCTTTCCAACTCAAACCATTCTATGATTCTCACAGGCAAGCCCCACATCAATACTTCAATGTGTGTAGTTGCTGGCAAAGTTATTTGGCTGTTCCTGCAATGAAAATGCTCAGCAGCAAGTTAAGGATTTTAAGAATTGAAGCATAACTTGTGTGAACCTGTGGGTCTTCCACATGGGAGAAGTTTTACTGTAGTGTGAGTTAGCAGAACATACTTCTCCAAAATACAATACATTCATGCAGAAATACCTACAGCTGTAACTGAGGTGAGCTAGACAAGTGCCTTCAAAAGGAAACAGAAGAAAAGCAAGTTCTTGGTGCTAGTGCTTACATTAATTTTGTTTTCCAGAAGTTCTTAATTGCACCTTTTTATCAGGTGGTTCACATTTGCTTCATGTTCATATTTGTACTATGTTTGTGTGAAATGAAAAAGCCTTAGTATTAGATTTGCAATGTGTAATGTTAATGAGTCCTGTGAGAAAAAAATATTGTAAGTTTATTGTAAGATTTTGAAGGCAGAAATAGGTCTTGGGAATTACTGGTAAAAATTGCGGACAGGGATGTTTGTGAGAAAAACTTCCCTTCCTGTGGGTGTTGAAATATTGGTATATGGGCTGGGGTATTCCAGTAAATCTTAGGGAGCCTGAAAGTCAGCAGCTCAGTGTTGTGCAATGTGCTCGCAATGAATCTTGTCATCTGTAAATCCGAGTTCATTCCTCTAAAGGTCAAAACTGCCAGGACTCCTTGGTGCACCTGGTATTAAATTTCATTATTTCCATTGGCATTGAAAGAGGATACAAATCATGAAGTGTTTCCAAAATTGGATACAGTATTACAATCTCTCTGAGGTCCTTGAGTCTCTCCTATGAGTCATTTCTTTTTGTGTGGGTTTCAGTTCACATTACTACAAATAGGACCGGTACTTGTACCCTGGTCCTGATGAGATTCAGAAACTGAATTAGGCAGAAAGTGTGTATTTCAGTCTGGGCATCTTCATCATCCTGGCCCTGTTGCTGGGGGAGCAGAAGTTTTGCAGAACTCCCTCTGACAAACTCAGTACTTCTCATCCATGGTGGGGATGAGCTGTTTTAGCTCAACTGTAACTTCATCTCAGCAATTAAAATTATGTCCTTCTCACTAAGCAGGAAAAGACTTAATGGCAGGGTGGTTTAAAACATCCAGATACAATGTACAAAAAGAACAAAAATGGTAAAGAAAACTGATGAGGAGCAATTTCTACTTCTTTTTTTTTTTAGTTAAGTCTTTTTGATCACGTTGGGGATGTCTCTACCCAGTACCATCCCACAGCACTGTTTATGGAAGAAACTCATCAAACCCAAATGCTGTCTTTTTATGCTAGTTTTGTATAACTTAATATTAATTACTCCTACTGTTCCCTATAGGCATTAACGCCTATTTAGCTTTTATGACCCAAATAATTGAACATAAAACTGAGCTCAAGTTGCTGAACTTTGCTTGACCTAAATCTGACTTCACTGATTATCACTGAGCTGAATGTTTTCTGCTTCTGAGAATATTGTTAGTTCTGAGCTTGCCCAAGCGATGCTCACAGGGATGGTCACAGATACTTCAGCTGGAGTTTCTTTTCTTCCTCCTTATTATAGTTAGGGAAACGTATCTAACATGATTACTCATGAGGTCAGGAAAAAATCATGTATATTTGCAATAGTGGGGCTTTGTACTAGATTGAATCTCAAGGGTTTAGTTTCTGATTCGAGTGAAGTGCTCTATGATTTCATTCTGAATGTAGGTCTGTGTGGGAAGAATCTCTCTCAAAATTGTTTCTCTCTCTCTGCTGATGCTTCCCAGATCTTCTTTCAGAGATCTAGAAATATTCTGTTCTCTGGAGGGTATTGAACTTCTGCAAAAGCTTTGGGTCACCTGTATGAAGAAGGAAATCTCCACTTGCAGAAAAATCACAAGTAGATTGTTTTTATAGTTAACTTTGTGTTTTATCTGTAGACAAAGTATGCTGAGCCTTGTCCTTTAGTATCTCTTGATGCTTGGCACTTGAACCAGACTCTTAGGCTTGGCCTATGACCCCTGGCTTTGTATATTAAGATAAAATGACCCCTAAAATTTACATTGGACAAAAAGACTGAGCAACTTTGGTTGGTTGTTTTCCAGTTCTTGAGGAACTCCAAACTGACAATATGCAGAGGTGCATTTTTGGAGCACTCTATAACAGTAATACATCAGTAATACATCCTTTTTATGGTCTGAAGTTCATACTAAGTTAGAGCTATTTAAAAATGTATTCCAATATGTTGTCTTAAAAGTCTAAACCCATGTAAAACCTCATAGTTCCAGCATTTGTGGGGTGTTTTTTTTTTTGGTTGATGTTTGTTTTGCTTTGTGTTTTCTATTTTCTAAATTTGTATTACCTTTCTCTTTCCTGCAGTTTAGAGTGTTAAACAACCCCTGGTATTGGTAATATTCCTGCAGTGAAAGGGAATTTTTTTTAAGGCACCTCTAATCTTAAATAGCTGAACAAAGTAGAAAAAAGTTGTAATAAAAAATTTACCCTTTAGCTGAGACCTTTTTATACTGAGCTTTAGCCTGAAGCACATTTTTATAGCTGAGTTATAAACCTGTAAAACAATGTTTCTTGTAAAGCAGAGGCAATGATCTATGATAGTTGAAAGCAGACTTTATGGCCTAAAACATCCTAGAAATTGTTTGAAATACTTAATGCACACTATAAACACATAAATTCTCCAGCTGTGTGAAGTTTTGCTGGCTGTTTGATTCTCTGGGGGACAAGTTTGGGGTGACTGATGACTATTTATTAAGGTCAGCAAAAATTAACTCAGCTCATATGAAACACATTTCTGGTGAGGGACTCTGAAATCATCTTTAGAAGTGTTCTTTAAAACAAAGGAGAAGTCTTTTATTTAAAATACAAGCTAATCACAAAACACCATCTTACTATACCTTCACAGACATTTTGGACATGGAGAGGTCCTTGTCTGTCATGCAGCTTATGCTGTTCCTCATTCATCTGTTTTCTATACTTATTTAGTGCTTTGCTAATATAATCTTATTTTTTATTTAAAAGCTTCCGATATTTTAATTGCTGTTAATTAAACAGTAGCTTCAAATAAATTGAATGCATAAAACAAGGCCTCATTCAACTTTTGCTTGGACAGCATTCTTCACTTGGGCAGATCTTCCACCAAAATGAGCTCAGTTCTGCAGCACTCAGCTCAAAATTAGGTTAGCTTGAGCTGTGAGGGCAAACCCATGCCCTGCCCCAGGAGAGCTGCTTCATTAAGCTATAATGACATTGACTGGCAACGATTATGAAGCCAAAATCCTGTTTGTGTTTTAGATGTAGAGGATAAAAAAAGGGACAAGGAACCTTTCCTCCTACTTGCTTTCCCAATGCATAAAGGAGCACTGAGGGCATCTCTTTCCACTGAATTCCTTAGATTTGGGACCCAAGCAAATGAAGACAGAAGATAGGTCAGCTCCATACCAAAATCCATCTGGGCAATTTCCAGGGGGCTCAGACTGTGCTGCCAGCCAGTCCTGTGGCCACACTGGTCCTCTGAGCAAGAGGAGCATTCCCTGTCAGATTGTAGCTTGGAACACAGAGGGTGCAAGCCGGTGCTAATCCCCATGCTACAGCCCCTCATCAGGGGTTACTCAAGCAAGGGGTGAACAGGCCTAAAATTCTACATTTTTGGCTTAATGCTGCTGTTCTTATGAGTGGTTACTCAGAGGCAGTTGGGGGAAGCAAGAGAAGGGGAGAGGTTTTGGGCAGCATCACTACAGGGGTTTTTTTCCTTAGAAAATGCTATCCCAAGTGAGAGAACTTCAGTGTATTCATAACAGGCAGGGATTCAGGCTAAGATGGTGACAAGGAAGGGAATGATATTGTCAGTTACTTTTAATAAAGCTTTTCTTCAGTGCTAGATTAGAGATATGAAAGCATAAATGAGATTGCCGACTGACAGGGCTTTGCCTGCAAATGCAATATTATTAAGGTGAGCTTTCAGTGACATTCTCTACCTCGGGCTACTGGCAGATTAAGCAAGTCATTTCTATTGCTATTGACACTGATGCAGTATTGTTTCTTTCTCATATCTTCTCTATGCCTTGTCAGTAAAACCCATGATAATTCCTTTCCCAGTCACCAGAGGTGGCTCGATGAGGCACTGCAGGATGGTGAGTCACTTCTCTTGCTCATAGCAGAGTGGGCACTCCTGGCTCAACAAGCCTAGGACCAAGGAATTGCTGATGTTCTGCACTGATGACATGAAGGGCTGTTGCAGGCTTCTGCTTGGGGTGCACAGAGCTGAAACAATACAGAATAGCAGGCAAAAAATCAATCTTCCCATCTACATTTTTTACATTCAATATATTAGTTAAATGGCCACAAGCTTGTGGATTTTTGTTTTTTAAAATGCCCTTTCACCCCCTTTGAAGAGAAGCTTAAGTGGGGAGGATTTTTAAATATTTTTTTAAGAAGTTTTAGCAAGCAGTAGGGGAAAAAGGGATATTCACATAATCAATGCCAAGGAACCTTCTCTGGCAATTAAATAGAAAGGACTTCTATGCAAAGTCCCCAGTGGTAGCAATGTGAAAGGAACCTTAGAGAGAGAAAACAGCTTAAGATATATCCTTGCCCATGGCTGTTTTTCCATTATCTCATGAAATGGCTCACACCAGTCGTACTTCTAACCCTGACATGAGTAACATATGGCTGTGTAAGAAAAGTAACAGTCTAAGGCTGAGATGGAGATGTAGCTGGAGCACACTGTGCTAACAGCGTTTCCCAGGGCCTGGGAAGGGGCTCTGAGAAGCAAAGCATAAGCTGAGGCTGACTAAGCCTGTACCAGTGTCCAGGGGAAATAAATACAGCCCCACCCACAGCTTGAGGAACACAAAGGGCATCTCAGAATCCCTCTTCTCTTTGGTTTTGGTCCTGAGCACCTCATTTGAAATTTAAACAATTTCTTATCCAATCGTAACTGCAAAACAAATTGCTGTAATTGACAGATGAAAATTATTTGTGCAGATTTCTAGTGGCATAAAGTTTCAAAGATGGATAATACGGATGGGTAAATACATTATTTTTGTTCTTTTTAAAAGATTTCTGGTTTTTTCCACGTTCCAGTCTGCTGCAGTCACTGCACTCTTCAGACAAAACTTGGGAGAGTGAACCTGTCATAAAACGACATCTGTATTTGAGCATTGTTCTCCAGAAATAAGAGAAGGCATTAAAGAAGTCTGGTTCATGGGCCATACCCATCACTCCCTGACAGTCTCCCTGCTAGCTCATAAAGAGACTATTAGGGATGGTGATGAACCATGCTCATCCATTTACTAGCATAACAGGAATTATTAACTCAAAGAAATGTATTATTATGTAGCCATTAGGTATCAGTTATAAAACTACTTAATGTCTGCATGATTACTTGTAAATGGATTTGGAAAGGAGCTAAATTGGTTATTTATTGGCCATACTGAACAGCATTATTTATTGACTTGGCTCAGTAAGTTCGGTCTTTCAAGCTCAAATGAGATTCCAAGTTTTTAATGATCTAACCAGCATGTAAGTCGATTCAGGAAAATTACATTTTTTTTAAAAAAACTGCTGAATTTAATGGTAAATAGGGTTCTAGAATGATCTGAGTTTCTCTTTCCTTTCAAGCTCATTCACTAATTACTTTTAAATGTGCTCCTGAGACAAAAATCTGAGAAAGTAGAGAATTTAATACTACTTACACTGAGATACTGCTTCCAAGTAGCACATGGCCCTGTGAGTCAGCAGCAGACAGACTGCAGAGCTGTAACACTTTAGTCTGGGCTCCCTTGCTTGGCAGATCAATTCCTGTACCAATACTTTAAAATTTGCTGCTACAATACCTTAAAAGGCTAAAGCAAATAAAAAAGTTGAATTTCATGGCATGTAGTCTTCTCACTGAAGTTGATCCTATTTATCTCCACTAAATAAAAACTAATTTTAGGCTGATTATTTTGTAGAAAAGAAAGGCTGAGGGAACAACCTGCTTATTGAATTCCAACAAGGAAAGGCAAGGCAAGAAAAATACTTAGGCAAAGTCAGCAAGTGTCAGAGTTCGGTGTTTGCTCCTTCAGTAATATTTAATGCATGTTAAACATTTAATCCAATAGACAGACATTGCACAAGGATTTGCTCCTAAACGATCAGTAGAAGAAAGAAAGAGGCATTTTGGCATTCCTGAAGTACATTGAATTGCTGAATCTCATGGACATAATAGGGACTTGGGAAGCTCTTGCTTTTGGGGAATACTGGGGGTTTGTTCAGCAGTAAAAACAAGTTCTTGTGAAGCAGAACAGTATTATTTGACTTGGATTTTGGATAAGTACAGAGTGAGGACTTCAAATTAAATATTGTCTAAAAATATCTTCACATTGTGGTAGAGAGCTGACCCCAGTGAAAAGACCCCACTGGATAGAGCTGAGCATATTAAAGACCTTCAGAAGTCCAGGGCAACACCAAAGCCAATGAAGGTCAGTGTGTAAAAGGTGTTTAAGAATTTGAACAAGCTGTTGGGTGTGATGTGCTGCTCAGGTGGAGCCACTTTTCCCTCACAACTCTTCCTGGGTTTTTTGTCTCCCTGCTCCTGCAGGAGACAGGGCAAAGACCATTCTGTAGTGAGTTCTTGATGCTCACAAGACATGCAGTCAGGACTATCACTGCTTTTAAAACAAAACCACAAGGACAAAAGACCACTGTTAGGAAGCCAATCCCATGTGGTTGGTGCCTTTTTATTTCCCCTGGACTGCAGACAAGGTTGCAGAAGAAGTGCCTAACCTGTTTCTAAAGCAGCAGCTCCTGGGGAAGGACTTGAAGACCAACAGAGGCTTTGCTGAATGCCCATGAGTATTTGACCTTCTGCTTGCTGAATTTGCCAGTATTTAGTGAAAGATGGAATAGAGAGGTCTGCTGTTCCAGTTGTGTCAAGATGTAGAAATGGTTGGACGTTTTTCAACTAAATGCTTTTTCTTTTCAATTAAAGACTAAACTATTTACAGTAGAATTAGTTTCAACCACAAAGAAGACATCTTTATTTTAACAGTGTTTCTGTTGAAATTCACCCCTGAGCTTCTTCAATGAAAACACTATTATATGCAATAAAAAACTTATATTTGTCTCAATGTTAAAGCAAACTTGGAGTAAAAAACTCACATCAAATCCAAGACTAATATTTTCAGGTAATAGGAACAGAATGCTCTCCACCTAAGCTTCTATCTTCACAATACTTTGAGTTTTCCAATTTTTAAAACTCTTAAAAACAGAATCTCAAATACTACGTCATTGCTGAAGCTGTGAGCTTTTTCTTGTAAACTGGTTTCTGTGTTACAAAATACGATTAATCATGAGTGAGAAATGGATTTATAATTAGGAAACCTTTACCATCTTAGAGATGTTTCCAGGCTCAGGGCTGTGTGCAGCTGGCAGACTGCTGGATAACATCTCTCCTTTTCCAAGGCAGCTTGCTTTCTGCATTTCACAGTACAGAAGAGTTAACTAGCAAATGTCCTGTTAAATTTGCAAAACTGAGAAGAAAGAAGGAGAAGCTCTAGACAGAAATGGCATGATATGCCAGAAACAGTCTTACAAAGAAGAAAAAGGCAGGTAGAATGACAGTGATGTATTTAGATGGAGAGAGAAATGTACTTAAGGAATCTTTTGGGAATTGCACACATTGCCAGCACATACTGTACAAACAATTATACACATCAGAAATCTTCTGAATTCTGTAAATAGAGAAGGACTAAATGATTGCAAAGAATTTTGGGTTTGCTTTATGGCTGGAGGTTCCTTTCTTGTTTCAGTGCATTGTACTGTTGTTTTTGCTCCTTTGTGCTGGTTTCTTCCTGTTTTAAATTGACCAAAATATAATTAAACCATGTGGGTGCTCCCTCCAGATGAAAGCAAGGGCATCCAATATTAATGTTATAAGGCTCTGTCACCAGAATTCAAGGCCTGTGTCACTGTAGCCAGAAATCACAGTGGTCTGATTTTCTGTGGGCTGCTGACAGGAAAATGTAGCATATGCTGTATTTCACAAGCACTTACATTTTCAATTCTGCAGCAGAGCTTGTTGCCTATTATTTGCTTGTAGTTCACTGTTCAGGCTTGAGGAACATTTTTCTCGATTTACAGCTCTATTAAACTGATAAATCAATCACTTGTGCAAGGGGAGGCAGTTTGCTGACATTTGCTTTGCCAACATACTGCCACCCACAACAGTATTCACAGGTCCTCAAGGATATGGTAAGAGGGAGGAAGCTTTCCCTGTAACTTAATTTTGAAAGCATAAAACCAGTTTCTGGTGCTCTGAGCAACTTCAAAGAGAATACTTTTTAAGAGCTGTCATCTGCTAATCCAATATTAAACTTGATAACAACATTTTTTAAAAGAGGACCACATTAGGCTTTTAAAATTCTAATGACCAAAAGGGGACAAATCAGACCAAATATTTTGTGGAGCTACACAGAGAATTTTTACCAGGGTTTAAATTGTCCAGCCACCTACTCTGGGATTTGCTTGTCTTTCCTTAAGTGTGTGTTTACTCCTGAAACAAAAGTGTCAAGGCAATTTTTTTTTGGAATTGTCTTGAGACTTTTGGTGGTGGTGCAGAAGTTGCTCTATTGTATGACCACTGGTAGACTTTTTTCTTTTGTCTTAAACCACACAGTAGTGAGGTTACCTGAACGAAGCAGGTAGAGTTCACTGTACCATGCAGGAGAGTTCCAGCCTCTAGTTATGAGTTGCAGAGCAACAGTGCCAAGGTCTGAAGAGTGCAGAAGGGTGTCTGTAGGACAGCAAAGTTCTTTTTGGAGCTTTTTTTCTAACAGTAGACAGTAGAGATACAGCAAATGAAAAAAATGCATGTACACAGTCTGATTCCTTCTGTTAACAAAAGTTGTTTTGTATAGTTAAGTAGAAAGAGTCATATACACTGTGCTAAGACCAGTATTCTTTTCCTTAGACAATATAGGTAACTTTAGGGTTAAATTTTATTATTCTGAGCTAGCAGTTTTGTCAAGATCAGCTTGCTAATACACATCACTTCTTAGATAGGATGATGAATTCATACGAGTTTTATTGAAGTTATTCTTCTTTTGCCTGGGTGTAATTGATGGCAGACCGGGCTGAGTGTCTTGGAAAGAGAGAATGTAAAAACATAAAATGAAGAAGCATGTACTTTGTCAACAGGGTTCCTCATATAAATAAGTTTATGCTAATGTTATGTCTCATCATTTATCATAATGTCAGGACAAATCCTTTCGTGCCTACGTTGGATTTAAATAAAATTAGTAAGAACTTTTGTATAACTTCTGCAGTAACACTGAAGGGAACAAATGAATGTAATGTGCATCATTATTTTCCTGTGATTGCTGAGACATTTAGTTGTTGGTCTTTTGTTTGTATTTGGCATATAATTCTCTTCTCTAATATTTTCCTGTGCCATTCCCCTGGTGTTTTGCATCAGACAAATCTGCATCTTCAGGTAAGTGCTGTTTTCAGCAGTGCAATCAGGATATTTCAGTGGGCAAGCAGGACCATCTCCTGGTCTCCTGGTAGGTTGGGCTGTGACAATGCTGGAGGTTGTAAAGCACTGAGACTGCTTGGAACAGGGACTGCAGTCACTGTATGGGCAGCCATTCAAAGCACTGCGATGGTGCCTGTTTGTTGTTTGTATTATGAAAGTAGATTCTGACAAAATTTAGCTTGTTCAGGATGTGTTCTCTATCTACACATAGATGAATGAGGGAGGTTAGAAGAGAAGAAAAACCCCTCAAAGAGAAAAACTCAGGTCTGGGTGCAATAAAGTGGTGTTTTGTACTCATATACTTGTTAATAAGCCTTGCTTGACTTTTAGATCCAATTCAGTCTTGTAGTCCTTTCTTAGAAACTTTTAGGGATAGCAGTAAGATTCTTGGCACTTTTTATAATCAGGAGCATAAATAAAGTTTGTCTAGATTAGAGTAGCCAGCTATGAACAATCTAACAATCTCTACTCTGTCATAATATTCTGAAGTATTATTCTAAAGCTTGGGAAGAGCTATGGATGTCATCTGGCTGGACTTCTGTAAGGGTTTGGCACAGTCCCCCACAATATCTTTTTCTCTAAATTGGAGAGATATGGATTTAGTGGATGACATTTTTTCACCTTTCAGTACTTAAAGAGGGATTACAATGATGGGGACAGACTTTTCGATAGGGCCTGTAGCAACAGGGCAAGGGAAATTCTGAACCGTGAGGGTGGTGAAACACTAGGACAGGTTGCCCAGAGAGGTGGTGGATGCCCCACCCCTGTGAACACTCAAGGTCAGCTCAGCTGGGGCTCTGAGCAGCTGGTCTAGTTGAAGATGTCCCTGCCCATTGCATGGGGCTTGGACTAGAAGAGCTTTAAAGGTCCCTTCAAACTCAGACTATTCTATGATTCAATGATTATGAATTCTGAATATGTCTCACTACATCAAAATGCATCTTCAGAGAGATTTGTTTTTAAACCCTCTTGTGTTCTGCCTCTTCACTTGGCTGCTCTGTTGCTGTCTGTCCTAAACTGACTCTGTACTCTGTGAATTATATAATTGTTCGTTTTCACTAAATATTAAACATGAGAAACCCTATTCTACTATTTTTTAGAAGTCTGCCAGGTTCTCATGCACCTGTGTAACCACATCACCAGTGAAACAGAAGACTGGTGTGTGAAGACCTGGATGAACTGCATCTTTTGCCATCTATTGTGCTATTAAAACAAAATCTTTTACTTTCCTGACATTACCAGAGATACCAGTTCCACAGGTAGGAACTTCACAAGACCTCAGTTTTTATGTTATTTGTTCTGGTGAGGCAGTGGTGAACCCACCTCTTTCATGGGACTTCTCTGGGCTGAAAGAATTCAGCCTTGACTACTTCATTTCTGTTGCTTTCTTCGTGCTGGCCTGAGCTTTTGTGCTTTATATAACAGTTGTGCAGAGTAATTAACAATTTGAAAAAGAAGTTGAGAGATTTGGATGTTCTATTGGCTTGAGCTCATCTCCCATCTTGGAGAATACTGGATCTTACACAGATAATGTGATGGGATCAAGTGCATGAGCTTAAGACAAAGGGGCAGGAGGTGGGATCTTAGTTCTACAAAGTGTGTTACTGTGGCAGGAAGAATATGGTATTTGGGCAAAGAAGGATGTTGGGAAGAAATATGTGAAACTGCCAAGTGTACTGAATATCAGTGCTTATGTCACCAACAGTTTCTGGACAGAGAGCTTGCAAACCATGCTTGGATTTTTAGGGATATGCAAGAGCTCTAAATCTGGATAGACAGACTTAATTTTGAGAGAGTGAGAGTTGCTTATTGAGGATAAAATGGATATTGCAGGAGGACTGAAAACTTCACTGAAACTTTCAGCTTATTAAAGTCTAAGACATTAATTTCATTCTTGAATCAATATATTTATCTCCAAGAAAATTCTTCCTTTATGATTTATGGATGTGATGCTAAAGTCAAAGCGCACATGCTGTCTGCAGGCCATACCGAGGGGAGAGATCAGACTCACCAAGCTCCTTGTTCTATTAAATGTGTGGTTCTTGAAGGGAAGGGGCACAGATTATAATTAATTTTTATGGGTCATTAAGTATGTTTTCCTGTCGCACAACAAGCAATTCAAAACCAATCTTCCTGCACTGCAGGTTCATGTTCACCATTGCTTAACACACCCAGCACTGCTGGCAGTGACCACCCTGGCAAATG
>JAWWLZ010000172.1:4903319-4939072 GCA_035041345.1 Poliocrania exsul | reverse complement strand
TGGGCTACATCTGTTGCCTGTTTCTTGACAAGTTTCTTCAGCTGTGACCTGTTCACTGGCTTCCAGGTGTTTGCCAGAAAAACCTGCCAGGTGCTTCTTGGGAGGCCAAGTCAAACCTAGACAGAGCCTCAAGAATGCACACCAACTGCATGTGAAAGGGTTTGTTTCACTGCAAGTCTGAAGGAGGAACATCTGTCTGAGGAGAACTGTGTTCCTCCAAGCAGTGATGTCTTGCCCCTGTATCCCTCTGGAGTGGGGGATGACACCAAGGTGGTTTCAACACTTAGGCTATTCCCATTAACACAAGAAGGAGCAGATTATGGGAACTGTGTGCTGACCTGAAAAGGAAGTGCCTGGATGTTCTCATTTGATTTGCTTACTCTGCCAAAATGTGGGTTTAATACCTTTTTTTAGTGTGGCACCATTCTTGGGCACTGTGAAATATGGCACATGTGCCTGTCAGCATAATTCTGGTGCATTCACTTTCAATTCTCCTGATTATTTTTCAGGAGGTTATTAAAAAACTTCTGAAAGGAGAACACACCTGCTAGGTGAAGACAGATTATTCAAGTGTCAGGAGAAAACCTCCTCCATATGCACTATACTAAAAGCAAAGAATCTTAAAATAGACTTCAGTGACTTGCATAATAATTGAAACACAGTTTACTATGGAGACAGCATCAATGTAACCAAAGACACTTCCTTGTCTGATGGCCCTGGATGAGAAAATGGTGTATCAAAGTGCTTCAATCACTGCTTGAAGACTATAATCTCTGTCAGTCAGATTGTGAACACATTATACACCCTCTTTCTCACCATCTGCCCAACAATCAATTGAACTTAATCTGAAATTGATGGAAAAGCAGCCCTCAGTAACTTGAGAACATGACATTTATCACATTTAATATCTGCTGAAGAAAATGTCTGTTAATAAAAGGGTGCTGAATCTCGCACTAAAATAATAATGGAAGAATTCTTTGGGTTTCTGTCTTCATTTTTATATGAAACTGTCAATGAAATGCTATCATCTTGCTTGTCAGTGTGTAATTGTCTTTTAATTATTGGCTGCTAAGTAGTATTTTTGTCACATTTACTGGTTTCAAAGGCAGAAATCTTTTCATAAGACTTTCCCAGACTGGAGGAAGTGAAACTGCTTCACTGTCTTTGGATGTATCTTAGATGCATCCTGTGTTTAGATGAACTTATCCTATCCACCTTCAATGTCACCTATACATAGGTGGCCTTTGCTTAGGATCAGCACAATGAATTAAGTGTGTGTGGCTGGATTATGAATGAAGACACATTCATAGACCTCAGCCATTGCCATATCGTAATGTCAAAACCTAGATATTCCAGCTGATTAATTTGGAGTGGGAGAGAGCAGCCAGTGCTGATTTTCTAATTGTTGATTTTCTGTGGCTTTCTTGCAAAGAATGCAGCTTGCCTGGAACTTCCTTTGTGAAGCAGCAGCAGCACAACATGGCAGAGACGGTTCTTGGGAATGAAAGTCTTTGGGAAAGCAGGGGCATGTCCTGTTTCTTCCCTCTCTAGAGACTGGTGTGGTGACAGCCTCTTAATGACAAAATGCAGGGATATACATTGATTTGAACTCCGAATGCTGGCTTGGAATAACTGAAGGCATTGACATGAGAGGAGTGGGGCAATATTTGAGTGCTGAATCCCAGTGTGCTGCACTGGGGTTCCCCTGACACTGAACAGCTTTTAAACAGCTCTGCCCATGGCACAGCATAACATGGTAACAGAAGCAGATGGAAACTGATGTCACCACTCACCAGCCTCGAAGTGATGGGCACACCCTTCTGCTTTACAAGCCTGCTGTGTTACCTGTGTGTAAATACATGGTTAATGCCATCGTGGGCTTAACTGAGTTTATAGTTTGATTTGGTGTTGGGGTTTTTTAAAATTTTATTTCAGAGGATGAATTCCAAATATTTTCTGTAAGGCAGTTTGGCAGCCTCAGAAATGAAAACTAAGTCTTGATGGCAAGGATCAGATCCCCTTAGATACATAACACATAAAATCAGATTCTCCAAGGGAGAGAAGTCATGCTGTCCTATCCCATTATTGTGTGCCAGGAAGGTGTTTCAAAGACACTTTCTATTAAAATGTACAGAAGAGAAGTCAATCTTTTTTTCTAAAATCTTAAGATGACAGCACTCAGCAGTCAAATCTTGAAATTATTTTAATGAGACCATGAACAAAAGTTCCACATGATGAGCAGTGTGTTTACCAGTCATTCACCAATACTAGAAGAGTATTGCTTATGCTGGATCCAGCTGCAAACATTGCTATCAGCTTCAAGCTCTTAGGAAACCCAGAACCCAAGACTTTGAGGTGACATTTTTGCCTGGAAGGCACTTGGACTTTCTTGATGAATGAGGTTTATTTTAGAGCATAACATTGAGGACAGGCTTAGCTGCATTAAAGGCAACTGAGTCTACTTGGAAAACATCAATACATATCATATGTCTTTGACTTTGAGCTATGTATACAGTTTTCTTTTAAAAAGTATTATTCAATGACATTCTTGCCAACTGTTTAGAACTTTGTCTCAAGTTTCATCAGCTTGCCAGTATTTAAGTGAACTTTGTGGCTACCTTTGCTTTGTTCTGTTTTTGTCTAGAACTAGATATGCAATAGTGAAAAGACAACATCTGCAAAGTTAATAAAAATCCTGAAAGAAAGAGTGGCTTTCAGCAGCTCATGTTAAAACATGGCAAGTTTAGCTGTTAAGCCTTGGTATCTGAAAATATTTACTTTGTTGTAGGCTGAAAACATAAAGCAACTTCCTGTGAGATCTGGGACAGGACCAACACCCAGCACTTGGTCAGCTCTGGCTGAAGAGCATTGGAGGAATCAAAATGTGTGGGAATGCCTGTGCTGGGGATCTGTGAGGAGCATTGGAGCTACTGAAGGGTTCCCCTGGACAATGGGAAATTTTCTCTTGGAGAAAAGTCCCTGAGCAATTTTTGCCTGTGTTATTGCAGGTCATCTCTGTATCATGGTGACTTCACAATATGGAAAAAAGTCAGTCTATTTTTTTTTTCTTTTCTGTAAACCTGAGATTCTTATTAATATTCTTCTGAGATGTTTTGCCTGTGATGCTTGTCAAAAATGAACTGTAGAGGGAAGGGAGGGACTAGTCTTAAAATCAATATTAAGAGCAATCTATCTTGAGTGGAATCTAATCTGAGTGACATGTTCATCTTCCTATTTCTTTTAAATAAGAAGGGTAAAGGTTCTGTTGCAAGTAAAGAAAAGTAAGTTGAGCTGTGTGCTCTATTAGCTTGAGTCAGTCCTTACTGTGTGCATAAAACTAGTTCAGGGAATAAAGAGCTGGTTGCTCAGTATCCTTTGGGCCTGTTCTGCAGTGTATGAATGCTCTAAACACAAGTCTTCCTTATGGCAAATAAAAGTATAAATAAGTGTGTTGTTGTCTGAATGTGTAGAATATAAAATGCAGCAACAGACAGGAAAAACTCCTTTTAATTTAGTAACTGTAATGTTAAAGGTTTAAAGTTTTCTTATTTTATTTTTTATTTGAGGGGGAGTAATAGCCTCAGAAGGTGTGCACTAGTGTCACAAAAGGAGGATAGTACCTGAAAAGGTGAGACAGTCACAGTTTCAATCTGTGATGTTAAAGGCTTGGTCTGAAAGGCATTTCGTTAAAACGGGCTCTTGGAGTTTCTGACCAATCTCAGGTCTAACAGTGGTGCAGTTCTCTGTCAGACAATCCAATTATTCTGGAGTAAGGAAACTTTCTATTTCCAGCTGCAAGCAGGAGAGAAAACTGGCAATGTTTGCAGCCAGTGTACATGGATTTCATGTTTACATGTGGTTGGAGGAAACTGCCCTCTGGGAAAGATAGTGCTAAAAGATGAAGAATTTTCTTGTAACCAGAGAAGTACAAACATGTACTCTTAAATTCCTGGGTAGTACTTTTGCAGCTTAATGATTTCAGAATCCCCTTCTTCATACTTGAGCTGTAAGCTAACCATGTCTGAATTTTTTTTCTTTAATAGAGGCAATAAAATTTACTGTCCATTATGTTTCTTTATGAACGAACTCTGCCTCACTTGGAGAAAAATGTGTATATGTACACCCTCTAATTTACAGTTTTGCCAAATCTTTCATGTTCCAAGCCCCTCAGCTTAGTTAATGAAATTGCTGCTCTGAATGCAGATTCACTGTGTTAGCCTGCTGGAAAGAAAGCAGCCTAGTGAAATGCTCAGCAAAGCCCAGCAGCAGTGATGCATGAATTAGTGGTGTTAAGCCTCCTTTAGCCTCCATCTGTGTTGTCTTTCAGCTCAGAGATATTTATCCTGCAAGAAGAAAAACAAAAAAGCTTTTGGTAATGGCATCTAGCAAGATTTCAGTAGGGGTTCTAGATTTCTCCTGCCAGTGACACAAGTTGGAAGGTGACATTCATAGCAACTTCAGTGGTCCTCACATTTCATGAATGAAAATAGAGAGATAAATGCAGTTACAGAGTTTGAGAGGCTTTTCCTGTTTTTCACATTATTTGTTTTCATTTGGGATAGTATTTGACATAGTATTTGATTTAACTGCCTAACTGGAACTCATTCAAACTTCTACAACCTTGGGGGAATTCATAACGGTGGTGGTGGAGAAAGTGGACAAAGGGAACAAGAGAGGGCTCGATCAGGGACTTTAAGGGAAATCTTCTTGAAGGGAAAGTGAAAGCAGAAACTCTAAGCACCTTTTTTTTTGTTTTTGTCCAAGTCTAAAACTTTAAATAAGATTCTAGGTGTCAGAACTCTCTGCTCTGTAATTACCTAATATTTAACAATTATACTATACCATATATTAATCTTGTTTGGAGTATCATTAATAAGGCAATTGCAGTCAGATTTATTTATGTAATAGGAAATAATTTCTTATATACATAAGGCTATAAAGCCTTCTAGAGTAGGTGATAGAAACCTTCATTGTTAACATTAGAACTATATAAAAAAAAGTATAATATAAATTGCCCTCCCTTCTCCAGAGATGTGCCCTGTTTGGTAACACAGTGTTTCTGTGGAAGTGGTGGTTGAGGCTGGATCAGGAGCTGGGGCCACTCACCCCTGTTCTTCACAGCTGCACTCTGAAGAGAAAGCAGAGCATGTCAGGATACTGGGGGATATAGTTGGTCTGAAATATTTCTGTGATTTCTGCAACTTGGGATGTTTCAGCTGGTGTTCCTTCCACCCCTCCATGAAAGGCTGCAGAGCAGGAACATCTCCACTGGCTTAAGTATGATCCATTTGGGTTAAAGCAGCTGTGTCAGCCTTAAAAGTTGGTGCTTAAGGGTTTTACCCTCTCTCTCTGCTGTTCTACAATTTTTTTCAAAACTACCCACCTAGTGGCATTGATGGACAATAATAAATAACACATGAAAGGTTCCATTCATGGCAATCTGATGGATTAGCCAAGAGCAATAGCAGTTGAGTTACTCAGGTTTTTCCAGTGTGCCATAGTTACTGTCATAAAATAGTGCTCTCTCCCTCCCCCTCAAAGAAACAAACCTCTGCCCTTCTCTGCCCCCACCTAAAATAGTCAAAGGCAAAATCCTTCTGGCTCTGTTCAAACAGTTATGCTCACTGGAGGATTCAAGCAAATCCTAAGCAAACTTCAGTGCTTTGCTGCTCTTAATATTCCAGTCTGGATTGAACCTTGGCATAACATGCCCCTTCATGGTCCATATTTTCTTTCCTCTGGTCTTGATGCCCCCTCTCTCTCACTAAATGTTGTAGTTGATGCTTCTTAATTGCTCTCTTGTTTATTGAAAAAATAAGTAGAATTTTAAAAAAAAAATGTTTTCCTTCCTTTCTTTAATGAGTGTCTTGCTCTAGGAATTGCTGATCTCTTCCCATGAGCACTCTTTATACCTCTATAAATATTCTGGGTGTTTTTGCTGTTGCCTGGAGACCTCAGTAAACTCTTCCTCTGTTGTAGGGAACATCTCTTTTCCTCAGCACTTCTTCATAGCCCATAGCCCTGTTTAACAAGGGATTTGTGCATTTTCCTACTGTACCATCAAACTTCAGTGTTTCCTAAATTCTTGTCTCAAACCTAAAGAAGCTTTGCCCTGTTTTTTCCTTTTTCTCCCCTTATGGAGGAACATCTATTGTCTCAGGTGCCCCTTTCTGTGGATCGTGAGTGGCTTATTGCTACAAGACAATGCATAATTCAGCTCCTTGTCCAATAAAAAAAGCAAGGAAATGAAAGATTTCTTCAATTTTTGTCACATCCTCCACAAGTGCAAGAACTTTTTATTCTGTGTGATATAAAAGATACTCTATTTTTGGTTCATGAATCATGACATGGATATATTCATAGATATGAATCATGTGACATCTTGTGTCTTGATTTAGGGTATCTATTAAAGATGGCTTAAAGGTTGAAAGTAAATATTCATTATTTTATAAAAGCTTGGGTTTTGAGCTATAGGAAAGGAGTGTGATGTGTTTTTCCCCCCCTTTCTGGTAGTGTTGTTTTGATTTTTTTTTTTTTTTTTAAAAGCATGATAGGCTTACTGCAGTTTTAAAAAGTCTTGTTAATATCCTAAAGGATTGTGAAACTATTCTTGATTTAATTTTTTTCTAAACTGGTCCATAGAATCTTTCCTCTTTAATGCAAAAAAGCATGTTTTAACTGTTTTCTTTTTATTTCTCTGTAACAATTTCAAGCAGTTTAGGAGTAATACAGCATTAAAAGTGCCACTTAATTGGAAAGAACTGTAAATTAGCAAGGTAATCAAATAATGCATTGATTTTTTTTTTTCTTTAAATCAGAATGGCTTTGCAAAAAAAATTGAATGCTTTCTCTGGAAAATCTTGCTGGGGGTGTGGAGAAGGGAAACACACCTAGTTTTTAATCAAAGGCTTTAAAGTCAGATTGTGACTAATGCTTTTCATCTTTGTTGAAAAGGAAGAAATTATTATTTTTCAATGAGTTATTAATTGTATTTGTGCTGATGTTGCCTAAAGGTAATGGGTTTTAAGGAAATAATGTAGTTATTTTAATTGTATTTGGGTCTCTGTTTCTTAAAAAACCCACTTTGTATAAATTATTATCTTCATTATGGTACACATGAATTAGTTTGAAATATTTTCTGCTCCTTATTGTACAAAGCAGTAAATTCTCTTACCTTTGATCAACAAAATGATGTTTTGTCTCACTGTGACAGTGCTAGTGATAAAATTGTGGTCTCTTAGCCAAAATGTAGACTATTTCACTGCACATACCCACATGTCAGAGGAGGAAGAGGATTCTTTCTTCCTTGCTGCTGGATTGATCTATGGTGCTTCATTTAAACAAAAGGAAAATAATGAAGCAGTGTTGGCACTGGAAAGAGATTCCTGTGCTCTTTTAGCAGACACAGTGAAGTGGAAAACATGCTTTAATGAAGGAAGCTTGTGGCACTTCTACTCCTCCTTTTGTGTTTGTCACTGCCATTATGTTGTTACATTGAAGGAAAAAACAACAACCAACAAACAAAACACAAGGAAAGTTATTTCCCATAACTCTTAATAACAAAGAATAAAAAAAGAAAGATAAAAAAAATTGTAAAAGTGATTCTGGGAGAACTGGCTTACTTTTCCCAAAAATTTTCTGAAGGCTTTGGCATTTATATTGAGCTGAGGATTTAAGGACATTTAAACTCTCTGTTCAGGCCTTGTAAAAAGGACCTCTCAATTGAACTTTGAAAATGGTAGATGATATCAGTTTGACTTTTCTGGAAGATGCAGCAAATCTCAGTTGCTAGCACTGTAGAAGGAGCATTGCCTATTTCACAAGTTCTCTTTGCCGCAAACTGGCCTTAAAACTTGTTCCCAAAGAGTTGTCCTATTGCAAAACACCAAAGTCACCTTATTGCTGTATGCTGAGAATTATAAATGGGAGAGAAATGGGGAACGATGAGCTGGTGTTGAGAGTCTGTGCAGCAAAGAGAAGGTCTTGTTTAACAAACCCCCAATGATAATAACTCCCAAATTATACCTACCTGTTTTTCCTATAATCCAAAAGGAGGACCAGAATTCTGACTGCTCTTAACAGCTGGCAGTGTGTTCTGCAGCCTGGCATCACTGAGTTCTGCAGATATTTTACAGAAATATTATTTGACTGATGAGTCATCCTCAGAACACAGCATTGTAATGGAATAATGCTTGGCATGCCATAGATAAATCTGAGTTAAAAGTGGTGGAAATTTCTTGAGCTGGGGGAAAAAAATTAGATCAAAACATGTTTTTGGTTTTGTTTCATTTGCTTGTTTTGCCCAAGTCTTTTACAGCAATAAGTAAAATAAATGAATATCACCAGAAAATAAACAGCACATTAAATGCTTCTCTTTAGTCCTTTCAGTGGTCCTTCCCTAGTAAGAAAAAAAAACAAAGCATAGAGTTGGATCTTGTGTTACAGGAGAACTCTTAATATCAAATTTATAGTTTTTGTTGCACCTTGTTTTTCCCTTTGCCTTGTTGTTTTGCTTTCTTTTCCCATAATCCTCCACCGTCAGTGTACCCTTTGCTCTTTAGTTGCCACTGCAAGAGGTTAAAATGTTGTTTGAATGGATTGCTTACCATGCAAATCAGTGTGTGAATCTTGATCTGTATAATCTTGTTCCTAAGAGGCTTCCATTGAGAAGCCCAGATGCAGGAGGGGCAAGTGCACTCATTGGGAAGTTGCTGGTAGTGACTTTACTTTTCCATGGCAATTATGACCCACCAAAACCTGACATTGGTTCTCAGAGGTAAAAACTTTATTTCTAAAGCATTTGCAGTGGAACCTTTCTAACACCCTGGTGAAAGAAACAAAACTTGTCGAGGCAGGTCCTGTGGGGGAAAGTGTGAGGTGGTTGTAAATAACATGTAAGCTTTAGGCAGACTTTCTGTTGCTAAAACAACTGTATTATTTCTGACTTACAGAGATGCAGTGTATGCTGTGATTTCAACACTTTACAGGTAGTCTGTACTGCCCTTTATCAACAACTAGGTAGAAACCCCATCTAAGTTGTTTAATATTGTCCTCATCAGGTTTTCTAGTTCAGGAGTTAGGACTAACTACCAGGCTGGCAGCAGGATTCAGCTTTGCCCTGTTTTCTTCAGTAGTAGATGGAACACTCTTGGCTCTAAACTGGGAATTGGTTTCTATGATTCCTGTACAACTGACTTTGGAGTATGTTAGAGCTGCCTTGCCAGCTGGAAGCTCAGCCAGCTGGGACACCTTGCATTCACCAGAGGCTTGTCAAAATCATAAAGCAACAAATTGCATCTTAGAACAATATCTACAACAAACTAGAAGATCTTTTAATGAACAGGACATTAAATGAAGAAACTCTTACAGACTCATGTTCTTCTATAGTTTTAACACATCAATGCTATTTTATTTCCACTCAACTTCTTTGCTGTTCTCCCCATTTTGGGCAAAAGGCTGTTGTGGTTAGCCCTGTTTATGGTTGATGTTAACCTGTGATGCTGCTGTGAAAAGGCATTAAATAGAATGATGCTGGTCTATGTTCACTGCTGATATGATACCTAAGTCTTCACCTGAAGTGATGGTTAGTGAAATTTGTGTTTGGTACAGTGTTGTCCATAGATGTCAAACTGCAGTTGGCTGAAGATATCTCAGCTATACTATTCTAGTTGACGGTTGAAGATTTCATCTCTTCTAGTCTGAATATTTTGGCAAGGAGCCAGTGGAACGTAATCTTATACAGGAAATTGTCTAACAAAACCAGTGCCATAAACCTGGATGGTTGAAAACACACAGCCAAGATGTTCTAAGAAGGAAGAGATGTGACAGTATTTAAAGGGACTGCACTTTACTCTTAAACCTCTATTATCTTGTAACTTTTTTGAACTGTAGAAGTTGGCAAACACAAGGAGCAGCAGCCTTTTATGTGTCTGGATGTCATGTCAGTGGCTGAAAAATTATTACTTAGTTATCCTCTAAGACTTCATAATAAGTAGTTGGTCAAGTTGTGGGATTTCAAAACCTGCTATTTAATTTGTTAAAGCTGTAAGAACCTAAAAAACTGAACCAATTTATCTTTTGTTGACTGTTTTGAGGTAACTAAAAAAAAAATAGAGTTTTTAAAAGTCTCTGAAACTCATATCCCTTTCTGATGTGGAATGATGCTTTCTGATTCCATCTTCTGATTCGTACTACAAGTCTATTGCATGAATTAGGACTTCTGGATATCTCGTACTCCTGCAATTTCCATAGTGAAGTCCTTATTCCACTGACTTTGATATAAACATGTGATGTTTACTATTTTAGTAACTGGAAGGATTCCAATAGTTACTTGAGCTTGCACTTTCTGTTTGAGACCCCAGGAGCCAGTAATGTTTTTATGGAAGTTTTCTGTGGGGCAGAAGAGACTGCTCCAGCCTGTATGAAGCAAATACTATGATGAACAGGAAGGTAATCTGGGATGTCTACACAGGATCTGCTTGTTTCTTTAGGGCTTGTAGTACTGCTGACTGGTGCTGACTTACTCTGTCACTGGACTTACTGTGTGTGCCTTAACAAAGCAGATACAAATTCATGCCTTTCCTGTCCTGAGCTTTATAAAACCAGGTGATTTTTATAAAAAAAGAATCATTTTTCTTATTGTGCAGGATATTTAAGACCAACAAAGGAATAAATAGTTTGGTATTTTTCTGGCATCCAGTCTGAGCTTGGCAAAGAACAAACCGGTAGCCATGATGACATTGTGAGTCCTGTTTAGTTCAGAACTGACTAGAAAAGACAATTCAAGGAAGGGTGAAACCACTTGAGCAAATTAAACAAAAAAAAGTTCTCTCAGTCCTCCTGTAAAAAACAATCCTGGGCATTTTTGTAATCCTGTCAAGTGATCATTAGAGGAAAAGCTGTGACTTAGTGAACGGCTGGGTGCCTGTTACAAAATGCATTTTGTAGCTTTTCTTTGGCCTACAGAGGCTGGGGGATGTGTGTGTTGTGCTGATAAAAATTCAGGCTGTAAATGAAGCTGTAAATAATGTTGTAGCTGTAGCCTAGAATTGCCTGTATGTGAAGCCAGCTTCTAGACTGGAAATCTTCCAATTTATGTAACAGCATTTTCTTCCTACCTGTTGTGCCATCAACTCACAGAAGTACAAGAAGAAATGGTGTTCCTTTCTTCAAATAACTCACATTCACCTTAAGCTGACATCCAGACTTTTTGCAATTATGGCAATGTTTCCAGCTGCATGAAAAACTTTTCCCTTTAAAATTCTCATGTTTGTTTTCACTTCAACTTTTCATACTAATGCTGTGAGAGGCCCATTCCTTTTAATCTAAGCAAAATCTCAGTGTAAATGGTGCTCCATTTCCTCATTACAAGTACCAAATTATTTTCCTCAGCTTTTTTTCATTTTTACCAACTTAAAGTTCTTTAAACTCACAGCAATATGGTAAGTCTCAAGAATTAACATTACTTTGTGTCAAGGTTGCTTTGATTTGTTAAATCCCTTTGCTAGTGCCCAGTTAGTTTTGATTATCTCTGTAACTGAGAATGTTGATTTCAACATTCAGAGGGGTTTTTTAAGCCTTTCATGAACTGTTCATGCTTCATGCTTGATCTTCAGGCTTTAAATATGAACTTACATGTGTTTCATCTTGACACGTTGAAGGGTGTTCATAACCTGTGTTGAACTTCTTACTGCCTGTCCCTGTCAAACATTGAGATATTTGGGTTTGTGGCTTCACAAAGGTGTGGCAGAAGAAATATTTGCTGTTTGTTCCTGGAGGAATGTAAGTTTTAATTAAATGATATTTTAAGTGCTTTTTAGAGCCATGGATTCTGAAAAAAATTAACTGGTAACTTTTACCTTTAACTAATGGAACCATGTGGAAGTCAGTGGTTGTGTGGCAGCCTATTGTGCCTGTAATCTAATGGTAAATCCTTTTCTCATCTTCTTTCGGAAGATGCAACTGATGCAAGTCCACCTCTGATACCTACTAATACAGCTGATGGATTGAGATAAGGGACTGCATTCAAAATTAACTGTACTGCTGTGCTGCAGCTCAGTAATTCCACACCTTTGAACTGTTTTATGATGGAAGGGGTGACCGTGATTTGTTGTGCTGAAGCCCATACAGCAGGTGCATCCCACTGAACAAAACTCAAGGACTGTGACTGTTGCATATCAGAGGAGTATGTGCATATGACTCAAATACATACCATCTGGAACATGGTTATTTAGTAAGGAAAGAATCTAGTTGGAGCTGCATGTGTGATTCTTGTGGTGTTGGTGGGTTGTTTTTTTTTTAATTTTAAGTACACCTTTATTGTAGAAAGAGTTGTCTGAAACTTTTCATTGAAATTTTCATTTCAGCAGTACTAAAATCAGAAGTGCTGCATGAAGGACCAAAGACATACACAGAAATTTCTGAATCCCATACTGGGGAATCTGTACTTGCTCTTACTGTACTGGCTGTTGAAATGACTCTTGGCTCTAATCCACTGCTTCCTCTGCGGGCTTCCTTTTTTATTACTTAGATAACTTCTGCAAGTGTCTAGCTCTTTTTTTGAAACAAAAAGAAAAGTCTTTTGGAAGTGTTAACATGCTGCTTGCTTTTGTTAAACATTGTTGGAGCACAGACTGGTGTGATATTCCAGGCCTAACCAAATAAAACCTTCAATCTCTTCTCATATTGTGAGAGCTATTATAATTCCAAGCTGGACTGAAAGCTTTCTTGTGGAGTCAGTTTTGTTTAAAAGTGGCACAAGGGCTTTGGTTGTTTGTTTTGGGATGGTGGTTGTGTTTTGTTATGCAGTGAATGGATCAGAGAAAGGTTAACTCCTGGGCATCACCAAATCCTTTAAAAACCAAACAAACCAAAATACAGCCAAAGCTGAAAATTTTTCATCTACCTCAAAAAGAGAATTATTACTACCACACTCTAGGTATTTTGATGTAAATTGTTGGTTTGTTTAAGCTTTGACTGCAAGACCTGATAAAAAAGGGTGTCATCCAGAAAATTGTTTCATCAGTCTCAAATTGTGGAATCCATGTTTCAGCTGAGTTACATATTTGGATGTGAATTTGGCCAAAGAGCATCAACAGAGGCTTTGGTACATTTACTCTAACCACTGGCTGAAGGATAGCTGACTGAATCTTACCTTTAAAAAGACTGGGATAATGTTGTTTGAGAGATGGAAGACTTAAACCAACTGATTTCACCTGCACTACCCTTTAGGGGGTGTCTGTCCTACCTGACATTAAACTGGCAAAGCAGAATAACAGCAATTCTTTATAATTTCTGGTTGAACAATAAACTGAACATACAGAAATCCTTCATATTTTTCTTTCAGAATAAAAAGGACAATTACTTTAATGTTCCAATCTCTTTGGTCTCTGATTTGAGTTTGCAGTCCCTTCTGAGGTTCTATTCCTCTACTCCTTAGTAGTGGTTTTATTACCTGTCTTTACTTTGACATAATATTCTTGAATGCTTCAGTGTCAATTCCGCTGAAATAATATGAAGATCCAAGCCTCTGGAAAGGAAAAACAGCTCCTCATAAGAAACCTGAACTTGTGCAATATTCCTTATCCTCCTATTCCTAAAAGACAGAGGGTGATTATTTCTTTCTAATTCTATCTAGATAAATAGTTCTAGATAAATTGAAGGAAGTCACTTTCCACCTATTTACTGGGAGCTTTTTGTTTGTTTGTAGGTTTTTCTGAGACATCTTGACACCCATTATGCATAAGGAGAAGCTCCATTCATGCATTAAAAACTGATTAGGACAGCAAGGACAAAGAATAGGAAGAAAGGATCAATTTCCAAAAGGAGACAGTCATAAGTAGGGGAGATTGGGATCTGAGTTGTTCAGCATCTGTAGATGTGATCAGACAAGCATGTAAATAGTGAGGATAACAAAGCCTCAGTAATTTCTAAAGCTAATTGTGAAAGGTTGGAGAAGCCATGGCCCCAAATGACAAGCTGATGAAATACCAAAATATGAGGTGGCCTATACCTGGAGAGACCTACAAGACTACATCTAGTTTATTACTGGGAATTGTATTTATATAACTGAGGAGGAGAATTTTGTGGCTAGTTTGGGAAGTTAACTTGAGGCTTGGTGGCAGCTGAGAGAGCTGAGTGGTAGGAATTATAAAGGAGGGAGCTTGAGGGCAAGGTAGTGTATGCAATGGTGCATCATCTGGGCTACTGTGCCATTCCATCTTACAAAGAAAAGAAAAAAAGCTGAACGTAGGAAAGGATAAAAAGTAATTGAATATGGAGTTCCCATCCTGTGAGAAGGGGCTCACACATGACACTCTCACTGGCCAGGAGCCATCTAAGAAGATGGTCTGCAATAGGCCTATACCATCTGTTCATGTCTCTTTGCACTATGAAAAAGTACAGGTCCAAAATTTTGTGAATTTGTAATTGCTTACGTAGTTCGTGTAAGGAATCACTTGGTTGCCACATCTGACACAGCCTTTAAGTGATTAAATGTGTTAAAGCTTTTCCAGGCAAAGCCTGGCAAGAAGAATATTCTTGTCCCTCAGTGTTCAGGGCCTGACAGTATGTGGAAATAGGATACTTGGCTACATCAGTTTTTGTTGGACATAAACCAATGATTTTTATTATTACAGTTAAAGATAGAAAAACCAGCATCAAGGAACAGGTTGAGAAAGCCAAGATTTCTAGATGTCACAAAAGATTTTGCATTTACTACTTTTTTTTGCATCTGAATATAAAAAGATTCAGAGATTAAGTGGGCTGCAATCTCTGAAAATCTGTTTCAAATGTACCCAAGGTTTAATATCCAGAAATTAAGATACTTGAAGTTGCCTGGGGACAAGGTTGTCATTGGAGGTGTGGGGTGTAGACACATGACAGCTTTGAGAGGAACAGAACATAGTGCTTCTCTGAGTAACTGTAGACATGCCACTTGCAAAGGACCATATGTTGTATCTTTTACTCATACTGGGGAATTGCTGGTCATACATGATTCACTTGAGATGCATTAAATGAGAGTTTTGTGGCAAAAAATGGTGCAGTATAATGCTGCCAGAAAAAAAAAATCACACCAGTGCATAAAAGTAACTAATAAAACAGCACAGAGGAGATCAATTGAAGTGTAAAGTGATTTTTGATGGTTCAGATAGAAAAACATATTGCAAAGACAAATGGACAAGATAAGCCTGGCAAACACTGAGAATGAAAAATGTCATCTGGAAACAGAAAAGACAGAGAATAAATTTTATAGCAACTTTATAAGAGGAGTGACAAATGTCTTTTAAGCCATGAATCTGATGATGGAGACGACAACATGCACCCTTGTGTCCCTAACTCTTGGAAGTTGCTTTTGTATATGTTTACTTTAGATGTTTTAATGTTCTAGCTAGCTCTGTTCTGTTCCCTTTGCATAAGGTATTTTCTCATTGCTTCATTGCTCTGTCCAGAAGACAAGATGTAGTTCAGTTTTCACTGTGGAACTGCCTGTGCTCTCTTGTTTCTATATTTTCGATGTTGTTTAAGTTCTTCCTTTCAGCGTGAGGTGAATGGTTTTGAAATGGTGTAGCCCATAGCTTGGGCAGGTGCAAAGACTGCCTGGGCAGCTGGGCCCAGAGAGTGGTGGTGGATGGAGTTACATCCAGCTGGGACCAGTCATCAGTAGCATTTCCACAGGGCTCAGTACTGATCATCTGGATGAGGGGATTGAGGGCACCCTCAGTAAATTTGTGCATGGCACTTAGTTGGGTGGGAATGTTGATCTGACAGAGAGTAGGAAGTTCTGCAGAAGGATCTGGGCAGGCTGGATTGATGGGCTGAGGCCAAGTGTATGAGGTTCCACAAGGCCAAGTGCCTGACCCTGTCCTTCAGTCACAACAACCCCAGGCAGTGCTACAGGCTTGGGGAAGAGTGGCTGGAAAGTGATCCAGAAGAAAAAGACCTGGGGGAGCTGGCCAACAGCAGCCAGACGTGATCCAGGGTATGCCCAGGTGGCCAAGAAGGCTGATGGCATCCTGGCTTGGATCAGAAATAAAGTGGCCAGCAGGACCAGTGCAGGGATTGTCCCCCTGTACTTGGCATTGGTGAGGTCACACCTCGAGTTCTGTGTCTAGTTCTGGGTCCCTCACTGCAAAAAAAACATTGGGGTGCTGGAGCGAGTCCAAGGAAGGGCAAAAAAGATGGTGAAGGGTCTGGAGCACGTCTCATGAGGAACAGCTTGAGGGAACTGGGGATATTTAGCCGGGAGGAGGGTCAGGGGAGACCTTATCACTCTCTTCAATGCCCTGAAAGGAGGTTGTATCCAGGTGGGGGTCAGTCTCTTCTCTCAGGTAACAGCAACAGTACAAGAGGCTGCAGCCGCAAGCTGTGCTAGGGGAGGTTCAGGCTGGACATCAGGAATTTATTCACAGACACGCTTGTCAGGCATTGGAACAGCTGCCCAGAGAGGTGATGGGGTCACTACCCCTGGAGGTGGCACTTAGTGCTATGGTCCAGTTGACATGGTGGTCAAAGGTTGGACTCGACGGTCTTGGAGATCTTTTCCAGCCTAAGGACTCTGACTCATGGATGTTGGTTCTATAAATGCCATTGCCTGTTTGTGCTTCAGACACCACATTACCTTTCCTCCTTGGGAGGCTGCAGTGTGGCAATGTGGGGCTGACTTTCATCATAGTCAGTGCTTTGCTGAGCAGTCTGTGCCAAGCAGCAAAAAATGAGGAGTCTGGAGTGACCTAAATGAACTAATGATTCACAGAAATGTCACAAAGGGAAATGTGTTACAGAACTAGTGTAAACTTAAAAGTGGTGATTTTTAAATGAGGGATGGAAAAGATTGACAGGGAATAATGGTAAGGGAACAGAGCAGATATGGACCCAAAGAAGGCAAGAGAGAGTAAGAGTAGCATGGAAGAGAGAAAATGCCAGAGCAATAAAGATGATTATGATGTGTCCCAGCATAACAGGAAAAGCAGGTTTTATGTTTCTCTTTCCTTCCTTTACCCAATTTTCATTCACAGCTTTTTTGCTTTTTTTTTCCTGCGTTCAGTTCATTATCTTACAACATCCATTAACAGATCCCTTACTCCAAAGTCCAGTTCAAAAACATGCAAGGGCATCTCTGCAATACCTGCATGTGTCTTTTTATGGTGTGATAAGAGTTTTAAGATTGTTTTAAATTTAGTGAGAGTGATGACTAGGGACAATAAACACCAAAGACAATCAGATCACTTCCCTGGGGATGGAACTCATGACTTCTATCTTCAAAGTACAGAAAGCCACCTCTTTGGGGGAGCTAAAACCCCAGTTTTGGAACTTGAACTGTTGGGAAGAGCCCATCTGCAGAAGGGGTAACTTCTGCTCGAGACAGACAGGTCTTGATTTGTGTGTGCATGCTCAGACACCAGAGCTTCAAAAAAATTACCCACTAAGAGTAAGTCAGACTTTGCTAAATTTATTTGGTCATCTCTCTCCACAATATAAAATGCTGTGTTGCTTAGAGAGTGCCTTTGGAATTTTTTATCATCTTTCCAAACAAAAGATGTGATAATCATGGGTGAGAGAGAAGGAAAAAGAAAACCTCCTCAGACTAGATAATAATGATTATATCACCACAAACCAATGGGATTTCAGCTAAGAATCTGAATAGAATGTGATAAAAATAAAGTTAAAAAGTTAAGCTTTTCCATTGATTTCTATCAAGGTGTAAGAAACCTCTTCTTATAAAATGGGATGTAAGTGTTGTTGGTTCTGATGTTTCACTGCAGCTTTCTTTGAGGATCCTCTTACACCTAAAAATATTTAACTTGCATCAAAATTCACCAATAAAAATACAGGTCTTAAACATTTCCCTTCCCTGAACTGTGATGATAGGTAAGAAATGCTAACTGAATTACTTATAGAACACTTTACAGCCACCACTTACCTTGCACTATTTACTAGGTTATGAGGTTAATATTTCCTCATCACTGTTTGAAATGGGGTCTTTTTACAGCGTTGTAGGTGGGGCCCATCCATATTAAAGCCTGTTATACATACACATTTTAAGAAATGTGAAATAACCTTGTGAAACTAAAGGGAAATAATTTGCATAGCATGGCAGAGCAGAGCAGTATCAGGACAAAGAAAAAATCAAGAAACCAGGTTTAATGACCTGCACAGTAGGTTGTACTGCCTCAAGCTTAAGCACCTGAAGTAGAACTCTCAAAAACACCACTGTGATTTAAGAGAACAAATTTCATAGACCTTGTGCTCCCCTATAATTTAAATGTGCAAAAGAGAACCATTTAGGGGTTTTATCACCTAATTTTCTCCCTGACTATAATGTGAGGCTGGCAGCATTTCTTATTGTTCCTTCTCCTATTTTCATACCCATTAAATTATAAAAGTGGACTGCTTATGTGTTTGTATAATGTCTTGCACAGAGGGGTCTCATCTCCATTGTGCTACTATACAATAAATCAAAATGACAAAACCAACCAATTTCTAAAACCATATGCTTGGATACCTCCAACTTTGTATAAACTCATAAAAGAAGATTTCTAAAGAGACCTGTCCAGAATATTACCAGGAACATGAAAGTGAGTATATTTTTTGTGTATCAAAGGATGTGGAGGTTTTGCTATGAAGTCAAAGAGTTTTAACACTAACTTCAGTAGAATCAAGGCTCAAGTGAGGAGACAGGGAATTACTCTGCTGCCATTAAGGAGTGCAGCTTTGGTGGTAGGAGAATGTGGTTATAAATGAAAACATATTTTAAACATGATCAGAAAAATGAGAACAAAGGGATAATGAACTATTAATAGTTACTGTAATATTACTGTAATAAAAGGTTAATCGAGTATGTGCTGTTATAAGCAACCCATTAGTCCCATGAGACACATCCATCTTTTCCCAAACCCTTATGTCACGTATGGATGTGCTGACAATCATTAGTAACAATTATGGTTCATATTTGTTTATAAAAGCAGTTAGTTTTTTGTTACTATTTTATAAACTTCCATGGAAAATACAACTTATTAATGCTTGTTACTCATCCCTTACCTGGATTTATTTCATATAAGTTCTGCTTTAAACTGAGAAGTCTGAGGCTAAGTCCTGGATTCTGCCTGAATTTCCAGGGCTGAAGAATTTGTATTTTGTGACTGCAGGCAGAGTCTACAAAGATTAAAGCAAGTCTAGATCACACTGCTATTAAAGGCAGCAGTAATAGCACTTCCTGCTCTTGGTTGCTATCAGATGCAAAGCTGTAAAACTGCAGTGCAAAGGTAGGAAATAAGGAAATAAATGATGCTGCAGACAAACATTTATTGCAGACCAAGTGGGTTAACTGACTTATGTGATAGAGCAGTACTAACATATTCTGTCAGTGTTTTGTCTTTTACAAACCTTGAACTTGTTCATTAAGTGTTTTTTCTAGCAGATTTCCCTGTCTTACTAAAAATATTTTTCCTTACAATGTAAATATTTTTCTCATTCAAGTACCTTGTATTATATATTGTACCTTCCAGGGGAGTTCTCTTGGGTTCACCTCCTTTAGTGTTGCCACTTGGCAAGTACTTTCAAACTGGGCAAAATTTCTGTTCATTTTCAGAGAGGTTTATAGGACTGAGGAGGCAATTTGTTTTTTCAGCTTCTTTGGCAGTTTACTGCAGCTTCTGTTGGTGCTGGTTTGTATGTGTCTGAGTTATTCATAGTTTTTACTGTTTCTATGGAGTACCAACTGATGGAAAGGAAGAAGTCATTCTGCTTTTGGCAGGACAGTTGCCTGCCTTCTCTCTTGAATACTGAGTCTTGCTTATTGTTGATTTAAAAATAACAATCCCAAACACTAAGACAAAACATCTACTTTTACTTCTCTGAAGATATTGCTGTGTACATTCGAGCTGTTGCAGGGTTTGAATGCTCACATGTTCATGCTTCAGAGCAGTAATTCCTGGTACTTGCTGTGCTTTCTGCATACTGGGTAACCCTGGTGGCCTGATCAGTTATGGGGGATGACTGCATACTATGATCCACAGCATTTGATGCTCTTGCTTTCACTGGGAAAGTGTTTAAAATAATTTTATTATGTTAATTAGCTGGTGCCTCATTGTTTCTAATACTGGTCATGCTGGTTACAGTTCTGTCTTGAGACTATGAAAAGAAAGTTTTGTCATTTAGAACAAAAGTCCCTACCTTATGGGAATGGAAGAGGTTAATCTATGCTTATCTATTTTGTATTGAGAGGAATTTGCTTTCTTAGTGTGTTTCCAAAAGTAACGTAAGATGTGAAGAGGGGAAAGCAGCATGAATATGCTGAACTGAATTTTGAATTAGATACTGCCCCGATACTGAAGCTAATTCTGGATGTACTCTGATAGAGTGAATCCCTGTGGATACAGGGCGGGGGCAGCGATGGATGGATGGATGGATGCTGGGGCTCGCTGGCGTGGATGAGAGCAACAATTAGGTCTTACTAATACAACCTCTCCGGGGAGCAGGCTGGCAAAGAGGCTGAAAGGCAAACATATCGCAGCAGTGGGTGGTCGCTGGGAACCGCGAGCTCCGGTGAGCCAAAGGCTCGTCTCCGGTTTCACCCCTCAGGCAAATGGACGACTCTCGGCGTGACCGTGCATCCATCCCAGCGACACCGCGGCTCTCCCGGCCAAGCCGCGCAGCAAGCGGCAACTGGCGGCCGCTGCTTCTGCCTTCTCTACGCTGGGAATCCTTCTCAGGAATGGCAGGGAGCGAGGGAGGCGCCGGCCCGCACCGCCCCGGCGGAGGCCCCCGCCGCCCCTCCGTGTGTGTGTGCGAGGAGCAGGTGGGTCCCGCCGCATCCCCGCCCCGCGCCCGCCCCGCATCCCCCGCGCCCCAGTCGCTCCTCATTGGAGCTGGGCGCTGTCAGTCCGCGGCTGAGCGAGCCCCGCTCCCCCGGCTGCTCCCGAGGGCTGAGTCTGGAGCCGCGGCCGGTTGCGATGGGAAGCGGCGTCGGAGGGAACAAAGTTTGCCACGCTCGGGCACTGGGCTGCTGGCGTCCGTGATGCCCGGGGCGGGAGGCGGTGCCTGAAGGCAGCGGGCAGCCGGGCGGCTGGCACGCCTCGCTGTCTGCTGTCGGCACTGCCAGCGCAAAGTTTCAGCTATTCTAATGTACTCAAATCCAGGATTCTAATTGTCAGCCCTCCCCGCCCCCACCTCTCCTTCTAGGTAGGCGACAAGTATTTGTATTCTGTGGATTAGAGAACTTTTTTTTTTTGCATGGAAATTTACTGACTTCGGAGTGGTCTCCGTTTCGGGGAAAGGGGGGAAAGGATTTATTTTCATCGCAGTTTATTTTTGTTTTCTGGATCGCAGGATTTTTCGAGCTATATGGAGGGATCTCAGGATGGTGTGCACCAGGAAAACCAAAACTTTAGTGTCCACTTGCGTGATTTTGAGTGGAATGACTAACATCGTCTGCCTGCTGTACGTGGGCTGGGTCACCAACTACATTGCCAGTGTTTATGTGAAAGTGCAGGAGCCGATCTCAGAAAAAAAGTTAGAGGAAGACAAAGGGGACACTTTAAGGATTATAGAAAGGCTGGACCACTTGGAAAATGTCATCAAGCAGCACATCCAAGGTACCACTTTACCCCCGCTTGCTTTTCCTCCCCTCCCCTCCCGCCGCTTGCCGTGTGCAGCCTCCATCCCCTCCCGCCGCGTTCGCTGTGTGTGCGTGCGACATCCCTGTCGCGATCGGCACAGCCATCCCCAGCCCGGAAGAGCCGGAGCCTGCGGAGCGTGTGGGATCCCCGGCGGTGCCTTCCCGGAGCCCGACCGGGGGGACCTGCCCCGCTGCCCTCCCTCCTGCCGGGCGCCGGGGCGAGCGGGGCTGCGGGGGCTCGGCCTGATGCTGGAATAAACCTGCCCGCGGCTCCCTGCTTGCCTGTGTCTTGCTAAAGTAGGGGGTCCACAGGCAGGGCCAGGACTCGCTTCCCATCTTGCTGTTATCGTTATTTTAATAATTTTTTGGTGTTTGTTATTTTTCGTTTCCAAAATGGGTTGCTGTGAGTGGAATTCTTGTTCTGCTCCCCCTTTAAGCCTGACTCTGCTAATCCGTGTTGAGTCTGTGCGCATCTGGGTGTGATGAAGGTTTTCCCTCAGTGCTGCTGTAGTGCTGGGAGCCTCTTGGGATTATAACTGGGGCAATCTCTCATTGTGTAATGCCTTTTAATTTGATCTTCTTTTAATGGGTGCTCTGGGAGAAGGGCTGAAGATGGCAAGCAGTGGGGGAGAATATGATTATTTCCTGGGAGTTTGAGATTTTATGCGACTTTTGCTTTACTGGATGTTCCTTAGTGTCTTCTTTTATATTTCCATCATGTGCATGGCATCATACAGTCCTTCTCTCAGCCTGCTGAGTGGGTTGGACAGTGAGAAGGCTGAGGGTGTGGGTAGGTGAGAGCCCTTGCAAAACCTAGAGGCACCATTCTGTTTCTGCATAACCTCCAGTGAAGGTTCAAATCCCAGTTCTAGTCTCTCCTAAATCTGAAAAGGGAGAGCAGAGCATGTGGTGAAGGATACCTATCACCAGTGCAAAAAATTGACTTTCAGCAGCTTTGGCCAATTGGTCTTCTGGGAATATGAAAAAGGTAGAGCAAGCAGGATGGCTATTCCCATACGGATTGGGCTTCCCCACTTGTCAATACACTTAACTTTACAGTGCTGTCAGACAGCTACTTTTCTGTGACTTGTATTAATATATTTTTAAATATGACATATCACCATTAATTTTGTAAATGCCTTCATTTTTTGGATACTGTTGTCATCTCATGTAGATGAATACATTTTTTCTGTAGAATGGGTTCTAGCAGCTCCTGCAAGTTTTAAGTTCTCTCAGCAGTCCCTAAGTTTTTCTTGATTCCTGAAATGTATTTTTAAAAGGAAATGTATTCTTGTCTGTGTGCCAGTGGAGTGCACTGTGGAAGCATGTATGAAGGCAGGGATTTTTCAAAATGCTCTGGTTCAGAGTTAGATACACAAAATTAGTTGACTTTCCATATGAGGCTGGAGCGTAATTCCTTCAAGTTTGTTGATTTGAAACCCAAATAGCCTTATTTATTTGGTCAGTAGCTCTTCTCAGAGTAGTAGAGAAAAGGTCATGAGCTTCTTTTTTTTGTTGTTGGTTTTTTTTTGTTTTTTTTTGGGTTTTTTGTGACTGCCCATAAACCAAACTAGAAAGTATTTCTCTTAAATAATCCTTGTTTGAAAGTTGAAGAGGGTCTTTTAAGTGAACAGTTTGGTAATAAGTACTAAAATAGTAGAGAAGAAATAATAAAATGGATTTTGTGTACTTGCCAAATCATGACAACTGGAGTTCTCAAGGAATTTCTGCAGCAGAAAGTGCAGAATAGGATGTTATTTTAATCAGATTTTGCTTAGAATTGTGAGATGCTGTGAATTCTCAGTCATGGTGCAAAAGTCACTGAAGTTATTGGAAGAAGTATCGTAAGCTTGACTGGGTTTGGGATGAGCTTGAAGGTTAGCTTTAGGAAGTTATAAGTTTTGAGATTCAGCGCCATAAATGGGGTAAACCAGCTGCTGTAATGGTTCTTGGCAAGGTTATAAGGGTTATCTGTAGTTTTCTATTAAACTTTTCCTTGGACCACTTCTTTTTTATGTTGGAGAGATGTCTCAATAGCTCAGATGTTCTGCAATGCTGAACAGGCATGAAATTAGCCCTGATAATAGAATTACATTCCATAGGATATCCTGCAAATACCAGAGTGCTTTAACTGCTGCATTTTACACATGGGCTTATGCTAATATTTCATTTTAATTTGTTTTCTGATTGAATTGTTTGATTAGATACCATCTGGGAGTTCCTTTAGCATATAAATTCAGTCTTGTAATGTTTTATCGTGTCCTGGAAATGCCATGGAAATGTCTTTTTAAAAATACATAATTTAAAAAGCGTTTTATATGAAGGCATGTCTTACTCCTTCTCATTTCCAGATACAGTCTGAAAAGAGATTTCCAGTTACGAGAGGTGCAGAGGAAATCAAAATGTGGATGCCTTGTGTTTGAAAGGAGCAGTGTGGACAGGGAAATACTGGTATTGGCCAAGAATGAGAAAGTTTGAATGCACAAGTATATACCTGGCCATACTGCACGTATTACACTGCTGTGTATTCACACTTCTGCAGATGTTGAAGGAGGATTTCTCTGCACACACTTCCTGTGTGCTGGAAATGGACTAAGAACCTTTGTGTCTGCTCTGCCTGTATGGTAGTTCTCTGCTTCCTTATTTCCTCATCATGTGTTAATTTATGTTGTGTAGCCCACAGATGTGCTGTGCCAGGGTCATGCACCTGCGTGCTGACTTCTGGGGTAGGCAGTTTGGGGCAGGATTGGCAGCACTGGGGTCTAGTTGGGCAGTAGGGACCACAGAAAGAAGTATCTTGTGGAGCTGAAGCACGATGCTGGAACTGGAGCTTAAGCCTGGGAATCGTGAATTCTTGGCTCGTGGCCAGACAGAGCTCACAAGATGGTTTTGATCAAGTGACTTTACCTATTTACAATGACAATGACCTGCATGCTTTTCTGTGGCAGTGTGGTGTTGTTCATTACATTTGAAGGAGTATGAAGGAGTATTACAGTATGAGGAGATTCTTTTCCCCCCTGCCCCAAATCTTTAGTAGGAGCATATGTTTTATGCTAGCAGGCAGCCCACTGACAGAAACTTTTAGTTTCCCCTTTCATTTGAGTTTGCAAACAAGATGGTGTATTTTTTGAGATTAATAGTGTGTATGTTTTTGTGTGTGAAAGATACCGAGTAAGAGACCAGATGGATGGCCTTATGCAAAATGCAGTCCTTTTCATGCCTAACAAAGGTGTGTGGCACATGAATTATTTCGTATTAATGAGCTTTATTTCCAGAAAGTGTACTTTAGGGTTAATGAGTGTTAAATGAAATATGTGTGGGTCCAACCTAGGATTTCAAAGCAGTTTTTCTCAGTTCTCTTTGAAAAAAAATATGTTCTATTGAGTTCACAAGGAACATACTAGTTCAAAAAAACTCCAAACACTCATGTTATTAAAATCAATACAAGAGTGCTTCAAAAGGATCACAACACATCATTCATCTTAATAATGCATCATGCACTGGCTCTGTCCCCAAAAACTTGCCCTAAATCATAGGGGCAGTTGGAAGATGAGGTGAGGGGGCAGGCTGCTCTTAATCCCATACTTAGTTTGTAGCAGTAACAAAGTGAAAAACACTTGCAAGAAGGGAGGAACTTACTGTTTCCTGCAGCCTGGCTTTAGGCCGTCATAAATGATGAGTTGAGCCTTTTCCTTGAAAAGTTTAAGCTATGGTTAAGCTGATAAACTTAAAACACCTCAGTCATGCCATCCTGTCTGTATTATGCAATATCATTCTAGCATATTTCAGCCTTCCTAGTTTTAATCAGATGATGTTTGTATTGCAGCATTATTTTCAAAGGCTGGGACTCTGAAGTCTGTGAAGTGAAATTGTTTCCTTGCCCCCTCAGTCCCCACCCCCATGCCCTTCTTGAACCTAAACAGAATTACTAAATTACACACAGTTGAGACATGGAGTAGATCCAAGTTAAAGTTGTAACACATAGTTTGTTTCTGGACCAGCTGAATTCTTAGTTAAGATCAATGGATGGTTATTAAGATATCTTTATTATACTGGAATTTTGGTCCTTCATCTTTGCAAGCTACTGCTTCTGTTTTCACCAACGGAATATCAGGCACTATGTGAGCTTATTTGGGAAAATTTGTGAGAGAGGAGTTGTATGTATTATCTCTCAACCTGCTGCTTGGAATGATTTGCTCTGAGCTAATATTAGCTATCCCACAGTTGGCTCTCTGATTACCCCTGTGGTCAGGTAGGGAGGGAGAGATCTCCAGTGGGTGGTTCATTCATTCCCTGTGTCTTGAACAGGTGTTGGGGGAAATGATTTGCCTTCAGAAATTGCATATTTTGATTTTGGGAACTAGGTCAATCCACATTCCTAATTTTAGCCATGGAATGGTTTTAATAAATCTAACAGTGTAAATTCTAGGCTTCAAAATTTAGCCATGTAAAGGTTTGGGTAAGTAAATGCTGTTATCTACATTTTATTTCTTGATCTTGAACACAAAGAAGAATGTCTTTTGCTGCATTCCATAAAGTCAGCTCACTAGAATTCCAATGGCCATTCCACCATGACTCTTAGTCTTGTGGTACTTTCCTTTTGGGAATAATTGTTGTTAAATTCCCCCAGCTTGTTTCTCTCAAGCTCCACAGCAATTAAGTGTGTTTATCACTCACTGCAGTGCATTTATTCTACTGAGAAGCAAGTGAGCACTAGGCAGCAGCCCTGGGAACACACAGCTCTTCCTCCACTGGACAGGGCTCTATGTTCCCCATCGCTGTACAAGCAGAGGGACCTGTGGTCCCAATGGAATTAATGGCAAGAGAAGCAGCCACTTGGCATATCAGAGACATTCAGGATTAATCCCATTATTTTTTCTCTTTAGTCTGTGACTTCTCAAGTCATTCTAGATTGCTACATGTCAGTGCAGATTAATTTGAATTTAACTTTTGCATTCTTCCATGCTTAGGAATGGATGCACTGAAAAAAATCCCCTTAATATAGTGATTTCAGCTGTAAGACTTCATTTGCTGTAAATTTTCAAGTAATGCAGGAGGTACAGGTATTTCAAGGACGATCTAGTGAAGACTTATTGTTGCTGATTATGTTGACTACAACTTGATGATGTATTATTACTGTTAGGAAAGTTAACTTTTTTGGTGTTTTTAATATCTTTAGTTTTCTTCTAATTCTAGTCTTAATTGTTCCACTGAGGATTATGTTACTGGAGTTAGGATGCAGTGGCCAAAACTGAGGAGTGGCAGTTTGGCCATATTAAGGTAACTGCATTCTATTACTGGATATGTAATGATTCCTTTCGTGATTAAAGTTGATTTTTTCAGAATGAGTTTTGTTCTTTTCCTGATTGTTAGCTAGATTGCTCTATTAATTCCTCAGGTTTCTACAATGGAAATGGCAGGACATGTTTACTTGAGATTGTTTCTTTTGACAGAAAGAAACAAAGTTTTATTTTGCTACGAAGTGACAATGAATGGTAGCTTTGCAGTTAGGAAGAGGATTGACCTGCATTCTATTTCCTTCAATCAAGACAATTTCTCTAAGTCACATGAAAGTCTTCAATAGAAGTTTAAAGAAATTGATAAGAAGCAGAGATTGGAAGCTGTCCAGGCCCTCCACAAGTTCTTTTATTGCTAAGCTAGAAAATTTTATCTTTTTCTCTGAAAAAGTTAATTTATGTTGCCATCAGTGATCTCTGCATAATGGTACAGCTTCAGTGGCAAGATCGGGTTGTGTCCTGCACTCTTTGAGCAGATGATGTATGGGCTGTGCAGAGATGGGGAGAGCTGTGCTGCTTAAGGTTCTGGACACAGCTCAGAGCTTCATTTATCTCAGCTCAGGTGTCACTTTGGAGGATGTTGTTCAGGTTGGCACAAGCAGCCTGCAGATGTGCAGAGTCCAGGTGAGGCTCTTGGGGCTTTCTGCTACCTTGTTCCCATTTTAGTACTAGCGGCTGGTTTTATCTACATGACCAAAATATAGATAAATATGTATGAAAAGCAACATAAAGCCAGACCTCTGCATAGCTGCTGGGAACTGTGTACAATGTGAGATCAGGTGGGTCCTGGTGTCGTGCTCACTCATGGCAATATCAGCCTCGGCAGTCAAATCTTTGACTTGGGTGTAGCGTGGCCTGAAGTGTATTGTGACCTGACAACTGTTGTGTGTGCAAGGGCAGCAGGGAGAGCAGCAGATGTGACTTCACTCAGGGCCTAAAACTCAAGAGCATGTGTGCAAAATATGAGGCTTTCCACTGTATTGTAGAAAGAAAGTACAAATGCTTTTTTATTGCCGAGCCTGACATGGGCTGTGTGGTTTCTCTGTTGTCTCCAGAGCTGAAAGGTTGAAGTTGTTGCCTGTCTCTACCCAACATTGCCTCTGACAAGCTACAGAAGCAGTTTCCTTTAATTCTGTGTTCAACAGAAAGGTCTCATCATCACTGTAACTGTGAAAGCATGCATGAGGTGGGGTATGGTGGGATAAGCTGATATTACCCATCTGAATGTTAGAGGCATGATGTGTAAAGAAAATCTCTGGTAATTTAACAAGGGAAACATTGGGCTCTAATCTTGAACCAGCAGTGGTAGTTGTGAAAATTGCTTAGCTGCCTCCTGAAGATGATGGGGAATCCTTGGTTGGCATTAGAACAGCCCAGGAACCTGATCATCAGCTGTTCATGTATGGAGCATCACAAGGGACACAATGGGACACAAATCCACTTTAGCTGGTTAATGGCTGTCCTTGTTTTTGCAGCCATAAGTTCATGTTGTTACCCATGCTTGGCCTGGAGATTGGAGACTGGGCTCAGTACAGTGTGCTGTGGAGTCTTGGGATTGTTCCTGAGTCCGGAGCAGATACTGTGTGACTGCTGTAATTGACTGGTCCAAAACTACTTGAATGAAGTTAAATTTCTGTCTAATGTGAAGGTGTAAACTAACTTCACATTGTGTAGTGCCTCCTCTGAGTTAAATCAATTGTCATTTGTCTGTCACAATATTTTCCTTTTCATTTCCCCTTTTTTTTAATTTAAAAATGTCTTCCAGTCTTTCCTATTTTGTTCCATAAGCCATATGATGATCCAGTGGCACTCCCATCATCTGTGGAGGTCTTTCTGTGCTGCCCTTGGCCTTTCTTTAGAAAGTTCTGGGCTCCTTTATTTTAGGAACTTAATAGCTCAGTAAGAGGCTGCTTACTGGGACAGTGTGGATGGATACACTAAATAGACACTGAAATTCTCAGGTACCTGAAACTTAATGCTCTGATTTCATGCTGCTGTTACCTATACCTAAATCTGTTCTTATTGCTGTTGTGCAGTGCAACAGCTTTGTTTCTGTTTTCTCCATATTTTTTTTTTTCTGCTCAACTGGTGTTTTGTAACCAAGGTGCTGTTTTTAACATATCCTGAATTTCCTGAGGGAAAGGCAGACATGTTTAGGAGCTGAAGCCATACTGGTAATTATTACAGCTCTCCAGCATGTCCTTTACTTGGCTTTGAAAATTAATAAATGAGACTGCTCTGATTTCCTTTATTTAGAATGTGAAAATGGAAGGTCCAAGTTGCTGCCTTGAAGTTCTCTGCATTTAAAATGCCAGAATGTGTTTTCTCAAGTCTGTGATGGATTCTTACTATGTTGACTACTTTAGCTGTAAGATTTTTAACATTTCATATTTCTACACCACCACCACTGTGGCATCTTGCTGAAATCCCAGCTGTCTTGTGGTCAGTGCCATATGAATATGTAGAGGAACCCTTGAATCAGAGATCTTCATCTCCGTGGACAAGGTCTGCAGGAGTTGGGCAGAGGGGAGGGACACAGAGAATTGATACGGCCAAATTTATACAGGCTGTTGGTGGCAGCTTTGACTCACTGCTGGAGTTGCTCAGATGAATCAGACAGAAGGTCTCTCTCTCCTCCTGTTAGTAACAGCCCAGAGAGTGTGTGAATCCTGCGGCACTAAACGTTGTGAGGGGTACAGTTGCCACATCTGTTCTCCCACTGCAGAGCTTGGCCTGACTGACATGAATTTGAGACTGATATGAGCCCTAAAGTATGAGATCAGACACGTCTCCCAACATGCATGTTATAATTAGCACATCTTAAACCCCACATAATTGCCTAATTCTTTGCTTGTATCTTGAAAATTCATGAGCTCGGTGACCTTGTGTCAGTAGTGTCGGTGGGGGTGTGGAAATCCTATTGTAGTTTTGGTTTTGACATTTCCTATCTCCTAAATCAAACCCTGTATTTTAAATGTGAATGTTTGAATTTTCCTTTTATTAAAGCTGTCACAGGTGATCTCTGAGAAAATAGGATTTTCTATAAGCAGCTTTCTGAAGAGTGTAAGAAAAAGATAGTATTTCTGGGGTTTTTTTCCTGCACAGATAGATTATCATTCTAGTCTTCATTTCAGGTAGATAATATAGATTTTTAGACTGTGTTACTTGCCCATATGTAATCTGGATCTAGCTAAAGATATCTTTCATGAATCATCCAACTAATGCAGAGAATTACCTGTCCCTGCTTTCATGGGGGATTCAAATTCCTTTGAAGCTTTCCTTTCTGTGTCAAGTCATGACTTGCCAGAGGCTTTGCAAGAAGGTTTGGCATGCTGTAGGTAAAAGAAAAACTGTCAGATAAACTTTTCAAGCCCAGCAGCCTCAGTGAGTCTGTACTCATCCATTACAGGATTATCATTGCAATGAAGTTATGGTTAGAGAAAATGCCTTTTGGGATTTCTCTGTGCACAGAATAAATAGGGCTTGCAGAACAGAGCACAGAATAGTTTTTAAACTAACTTTGTTCTATATATTTGTCTTTCTCTGAGGTATTTATAGTTTTACCAGCTGTATATTAAATGATCACATGATGCCAGCCTTTCCCTCTCCTCCTTGTGCTAACAGGAATATTTTAAGTTGCTCAAGCAAAGGGTGTGGGAGTAGTATGCTGTAATTTCTATGGAATTTCTGATTAGAAGATGTGTTTACTTCATGTGTAACAGTTTGGAGGACGAGGAGGGTCAGGGAGGAGAGAAGTATAGGGAAAGCTACAAGCTGCACAAGAATACCTGATTGTTTTATCCTTTTTTTAGTTAATATGAAACTGCAGTTATTGAGTGGAAACTCTAGAGTTTCCACACATGTAATTGAAACTGGAGCTATTGAGTTTCCATGGAGTGGAAAGAAGTGACACACCATTTTTGATCCTCTTCTGATAGCCTATTACTTTCTTGTTGCTCTCAAAACCAGTTTCATATCCAGCAGATTACTACAAATACGTGCTTGTTAATTTAAACTAAATCAAGCATTGAGAAATTGAAGACTAAATCCATTTGATTTAGTTTATATGGATCTTTTGAAATGTGTGTAGCATCTTTAATGAAGTAAGAAATATTTTGCTTGTATGGAGTCAGAAATTCATAGGCAAGATACTGGTCCTGGAACCAAGAATGTATTGCTATCAGCCTCTATATTATCGTGTGTTCTTTTTTGATCCTGGTTTTTAGTACTCTGACTTTACAACATGATGTCAGCCATAAAGGATTATGACATCATTAAACTTAAAAGTAACTGCATGAGACATTTCAAGCTTCTGTTTAGCTAATATTTTAGCGTAGTTGTAAAGCAGTGTAACTTTAAAATTAATTTAAAACTGATAGACATAAAACAAACAAACCAACAATAAAAAAACACCCCACAAGTTCCAAAGGGATTTATAAAGCTGTACACAACACCAAGAAAACTGGTGAATTTAGACATTAAAAGCAGCAAGACCAGGAAAAGCAATAGCAAAATGACAACAGAAGACTTATGTTTGGATACATTGTTCCCACTTGCAGCTTTCGTTTCCCTAAATGCAGGCATTGTAACAGGAATGATTTTGGTACAGAAACATTTTAATCTCATTGATTTATTACTGTGCTTCATATGAATGCAATTCTACAAACACGAGTTTTCTACATGGCTTATGTCTTTCTTTACATAAAAATACATTAAATATATTTAAAAGCATCATTATAGTGCTGATTCTACTACTCTCATTTAAGTACTGAGAAAAATGTTGCAAGCAAATGAGTATGTAAATATAGATACAAATATTGAATACATCTATAAAATATTCACTGTATCTCTATATCAATGTATGTATGTGCTTTAATGGTTAAGCTGAGGATCCCTGTGTTGTGTCTTGAAGGTAGGAAGGGACTTCACCGTTCCCTCATATGGACTGACATGGAAGAGTTTGTAAATGGCAGTGCAAGTGCTGAAGCAAGAGCTTGATTGGAGCCAGTGTGAGTGTGTTTGCCTAATCCCTCAGTGTGGGGGCAGCAGGAACAGACTCCTGCAGCCTGGAAATGCAAAGGACAGAAGTGTTGCCTGCAGTGCACTGAAATCAGGTTTTCAGCCAGTGTGTTAGTGCTCTCTGTGGTAATTGAGTAAGAGCTGGTGGCAGAGTGAACCCTGCACAGTCAGGCACTAGTGCAGAGTGTTTTTCAGATGATTGACTGCTGCAGAGCAGGTGGGACATGGGCCATAGAAAGGGTGGGGAGCCACACTATTGATTTCTCATTTGAAGAAGTAAACAAAGGTAAATCTTTTTATGTTGGACCTTCTAACTTGAGGGTAGTTCTTTAACCACTCAGTCCTGGTTTCTGTTTTTTCATAATTAAGCTGCTGTTGGAGAATTTCTAAATTTTTGACAGAGTAAAATTCCTTCTTATGAGAAAACCTGGAGACAAACAAGTAAAAGGAAATTCAGTGCTGTAATGTGGGAAACATTCCTTAGCTCCTTGCAGTAACAACAAGTCAATATGTTTTGTCTGCTTGACAGTGTGTAGGAAAGGCCTTTGATTTTGTAAAATTGCACATAATTTCTCAACATTTCTTTTGATTCTATTGATTAGAGCTTTTCTGCTTTGCCTAGACACATTAAATAGCAAACCATCTGCTAAAAATGGATTGGAAACATTCCTGAAAATTAACATAAAAAAATATTCTGTCTAAATATATTTCAAAGATTTGTCCCTATTTGTGCTCTAAGAGGAAGAGGAAAACAAAAGCTTCTCTTATAGTCTGGCAAAAGGTTGGAATACCTGGTGAGATACTGGTATTGTCTTCACACTATGGAGAGAGAGAGATGGTGACTGTGGCAAAAAAGCAGAGGTACCAGATGCTGTAATGTGAAAGTGTCAGTGCAAGCACTGTCCTATGTGGCTGTGTGTTTACCACCTGTATCTGTTATGCAGGGATTGATGGATAATCAGCTGTTCAGCCCCAAGTACCTTCTGTGTGGCTGTCAGCAGTGAGATAAACTGACCACAGTCACTGACTGAGTAGATTTAGGTGTAGGTTACAGAGTGATCCCCAAGCCCCATGTTTTGCTAATATAATGAGGCGGTAAATATAAAACTGGTGTGATAATGGAGAGTGATATTTTTCTAATTATGGCTTTTTATCCTCACCAATGACTTTCTGACTACACTTTAACATAAAGACCTTTGGGGCTGTCAGTGGCTGTGCTGAAGTTGAGAACATGTTTATAGGAACAAGAACTCTCTATGTTTGCAGTGTTGGGTCAACCACAGGGAATAAGTTTCTTGGCAGGTTAAGACATAAAGCTTGTGCATTTAGCCTGGCTTTTGTGGCTGGTTTTGCCAGGTAAGAATGCCATGCAACTCCCTTCAAAAAGTCAATTAGCTGCCCTAGGGAAAGATAGAACAGAGAGGAAGGGTTGCTCAATACTCTGTGTGTTGGCACAGATTCAATGGAAGATAATTCTTGATATTTGCTTCTCTGGACTACCATTTTAACTGTCCAGTTACAACAAATTTTAAGTAATAAAGTCATCTGTGCAGGCACTGTGCATTTACACCTTTTCTGCTGAACTAAAGGTATGAGGTCTCTATTTGAAAGTGAGAATATGGAGGTCCTGGTATAGTCACTGTTCTGTCTTGAGATTTTTCCTTACATTAAAAACCTTAGGATTTTGAGAGATATTAATTTTTTTTTAGATTACATTCTTTCCACAGAAAGAATGTAACAGAGGGGCCTTGAGTTCTCAGTCAGCGTGAACGTACTAAAAGTTCTTGCTCTAAAATCTTATCTCTGTTGGACTCACATAAATTGCTGTCATTGCCTTGCTGCAGCAGTTCATACATCTGAGGTATTGTGGGCCTTGGAAGGGAGCAGACTGACCTGTGCAGAACAGTATAAAAAGGGTAACTCAGTTGTTCTGTCCCCTCTGCTGCCCCAGAAATCTGCCCTGGATACCCACAGGCAAGGCTGGGATCAGGAAGGGTGGCCCTTCCTTGCCCCACATCTGTGGAGTTACTTTATTCATAGCCCTGTGTAAGCAACTGTGTCTGAAGCATAAAGATGGAAGGGAAAGAAGAATCAAATATTCACAAGTATAAAAGATAATGTAATTACTACAGGAGTTATGTAAAATACTGTGTCAAATTACAGGCAATGGCAAATACTTAAGTGTGTTCTCTGCTGCCTGTCTATTTTTAATACTTGTGCTGAGCTACCACCCAGCCAGCCAGGCTGTTCTTGCATGTCATTGTGCACCATGTCATTGTCTGGCTGTTTGTACAGTGAGTGTGGTGCAGAGAATGTGAGTGTTTGAGCCACAATGGCAAATTGTGACAGTGCAATGTGTGACAGAAAGAAATTATAATACAACCATGTGGGATGTAGCAGTTTAGCTTTGTTATATTCAGCTAATAAAAAAAGTATAATTTTACCCTATAGAATAATTTTTAATGTATCTCTTTTACTCTCCGTTTAATGTTCATGCTGCAAATTTATTAAAAGTGACTTCGAATTTGCCTTTCTGCTATTTGATGAGAACAGATGTTGTTTTCTCCCAACTTCTCGACACCTGGAACTGTCATAATTCCCCAAGCTCATTCAATTATCATCCAACAAGCAGGGTTTATTTGAGCAATTTACCTAGAAGGGCCAATTCAACACAAAGTGGGGAAAAGATACCCTTTTCACAGATGTTAAAATAAATGCCAGAAGCCCTGTTTATTTCATCAGAATGAGGAGCTGTGCCTCTTACATTAAGGAAAATAAAAAGGCAATTTTATGAAGTCATACTTATGCCCTTCTCCAGTACATGAAGTGTATGGAGCTCAATAATTTTCTCAAGACTCAAATTTGAATAAACCAGAAGTTCTAGTTGCTTCTTAGGGAGGAAGAGAAAAAACCCAGCTCCTTCTTTGTTGGGAGTTTCTTCTGGCTGGGCTGCACACCTGTGGTAATGCTGTGCTTGAGTCCTTCCCAGTTTGCACCAGGGAACAGCCAAAGCAGCCACATGGGCATTACCCCTCTTGCTGTGAACTGATGGGGTATTCAGCACCTCTGGCATGGCTTTAGAGCTGTTGGCACAACCCCTCCTGTCCTGCTGCAGAGCCTGGAACCTGCAGGCACCTCAGACAGCATGAGTGGCATCAAGAGTAGAAGGCCCTGGCTGAAGGAACTCATACATTTCATTTTCTCATCTTTCAGTTCCAATTTCTTACAGGGAATTCTTACATCCACTTTAAGTGGACAAACATAAGTATCACTTGCCATAGTTACCTGTGGGATACTTGACCTATGCTTTGGCCACATTCCTTTTCCTGGCAGGAAAAAGAGCAGGATATGTGTCCTCAAGATATCTCATGTCTAACAGTATTTTTGTTTTAACTTGGCTTAGCAGCTCCAGACCTAAAATATAAACTAAAATAGACAGTGATAGGAAAAAGGTTGCAGTCAAACAATTAGAGTTTGGATAAAAATTTGAATAGTTTAAAACACTGCAGCAGTGCCCTGTGGCAGGATGTGCTTATGGCCCAGTGAACAGCAGCATTTCCTTATTCTTTCCTTTTTTTTCCCCCATGGAATTTTTTTCCAGTTTTATTTTTTCCATTTCCAAACTCTGCTAATAGCATACTGTTTTGCAGAAGTGATTTCTCTACCCCTTTATTAACCTTACTGTATAAACACATGAACCTGTCTCATAAGAAGTTAGGAGTTTGCAGCTAATGGACTTGGGGAACTTATAGATAAAAGTGGTTAGGAAAAGATAAGTTTAGCCATGGGATGTTTGTTACAAATGTGTAGGAGTTCCCACA
>JAWWLZ010000172.1:4889332-4903219 GCA_035041345.1 Poliocrania exsul | reverse complement strand
CGAGAAGGTAAGGTTAGTCTCCTTATGTACTTGTTATAACTCATTTTTTGAAACTCTGAAAGAAGCCTGTTTGCCCAACACGCTTCCTTTCTTCCTGAAGTATGCCAGTCTTTGAATGCTTTGGTCTTCAAGCCTCACATAGGGTTCTTGTAACAAAGGCTCCAAGGTCTGAATGCAAGGTTTTCCCAGTTGTTCAGTGAATGCAACTTCTTGAATGAGTTTGTTTGTTTATACATATGTTTTAAATTGGCTCTCGATTGCCTTGACATCTTTTAGGCACTGTCTCTTTATTTGACACAAACAGTGCAGTCAAATCAGTAAACAGTGATAGTAAAAACCTTCAAATTAGAAATGATGGCAAAATACCTGGCTGTCAGAGAAACAGTTTTTTTAAAAAAATTTGTAAATCCCATTTCTGTGTGTCTCTTAGATATGTTCTGAAATTTTTTTCCATAAGTGACTTTGAAGCCCCAACTGCTTAATGTCCTTTACTGTGTATTGCCTTTTCAAGGAAAAAAAAAAGTTAAGAAATTAATCTCTTAAATTACTTAAGGTAATATCCCTTAGTTTTCTGACCTGCATTACTGGTGTTACAATTCAGAGGAGCAGAAGCCCTGCAGTTACACCATTTGCAGTGCTCTTCTGCCCTATCTTGGGTACATTTTGATAGGTAGTCCATAATATATTTGGAAAATAAACAGAAAAAATAAGAATTATTGTAAGGATGTTGATGCTTCCTTAGGTAACTGTGGTATCATGGAATATTAGGTTACAGTGCTTTTCTACCATTTAGAAATGCAATGATGAACTTTCTGTTTACAGACAAATACTTGGTTTGTCTTAGACTAAATTGTTCAGGATTAGAGGTGTCACTTCAAGAGGAGAGGAGTGATTTCCTTGTCACAGAAGGTAGGCTTTTTGTTTCTGATTTTGGTGGCTATCAGTTGTCAGCACAGTTAGCCTTAGCCCCACTCTGTACTTCTCCTTCTGCCTCAGCAGCTGCTTGAATTGGGACTCAGTAGTGATCAAATCTACGTTTTTGTTTCTCTGGAGCACAAGAGCTGACAGTTGTACTGAATGTTGTTGCTTTCTAGGACAAATTCAGACCCTCTGTAAACAGTGGGTTATAATTCCATTGTGTCAGTTGAGGTGTGTGTGCCCATGGCCAGTTCACATTCAGTGCTTCCTCATTCACTGACCTCAAATACAGTCTTTTTATCTCTGATTTAGAAGTTTATATGTATTGCCAAGCTCTGAGGTGTACCATGTACTGTGTAGCTATTCCTCTTAAGAGAACTGGAGGTAAAAGGCCAGCTAATGCAAATTCTGAGGAAATCATATAATAAATTTTGGTTAGGATGTAATTGCTTCAAATGATTACAACAGTGGCATTAAAAGGAGGAATCAAATACCCACTAGGTTATCTCAGAAACTTTCCAATTTTTTTACTTCTGAATCTGAATTACTAAGAAAGAAATCAGTCTACCTTTCCAGTAACTTCAGAATCTAACAATCAAATTGATGTAATCAGAGGTTTAAAATCTTGGAAATAACTATATCCATCTTAGTCTCCCACAGGTAATAGAGGGAGGCACTCTAGGTACTCTCCTTGTGCAAATTGATAATCTGCATTTATTGCTATTTGCCATCAGAGAATGGGCATGGAAAAGAACACTCACCCACTCCCAATAATTTCCTAAATGTTTTAAAATCTGCAAGAGAGCTCACGTAATCCCAGAAATAAGTCCAAAGGAAAACTAATGTTATCTGCCTTTGTGCTCAGGGATCTGATTTATTTAATCATGTCCTAGGTGCTTCCTAAACTTTTGTGAAGAATTCTTGGACAGAAATAGGACTACTCATTGTCTTGATAAGACTGCAACATCCTGGTCTGTAGTGCAGCATGTTTGCTTTTTTATCAGCTAAGCTGAATTCTGATTGCAGATGGCCAGAAAACTGGGACACAGCAAAATTAGCAGCAGTACTAATAAATGAGACAGAAAGTGTACTCTGCTATTTTCATATATAGTGCAGAATATCTTCTGAGCTGACAGTCCATTTTGCTCAGCCTGAAGGGATCATATGATTGTTCAAAGGTTGTGCCTGGGAAGTACGGGGGTGGTTGGAGTTCAGTATCTCTGGCAGTGGAACAGCAAAACATTAGGCTGGTTTCTCACCATGACAATCTTAATTTCAGGAACCCACTGCCCCATTTGCAAGGGTGAGGGAATATAAAAATAAGTGAAAACTAGATGGAAAATTGCCAAGCTGCATGTTCGTACCTGCAAAGCTTGAGGGCATCAGTCTGTGGAAAGGGGTGTGCTTTTGGCAGGTTTTGGGCTTAATTATGACAAGCTTGGAAATGTCAAAACATTTGGAGGGATTACCTGTGACTGCCCAGGTTCTCTGAGTGGCCATGCTGTCCTTAGGCTGACAAAGCCCTGCAGAACCACTGGGACTTGATAATGGTGCTGGAGATGGGTAGTGTACATGTTGGAGTGGACACATACAGGCTGGATGGGGGTAGATTTTCTGAGCAGTGGATAAAATGGAGAATGAATCATTTTGTGCAGGAGCTGCTGTGAAGCCCTCATGAATGAGTTGTGTGAATATATGTTTATATGTAAGAACTATGTAAAAACATACATTTAATAGATGCAAAACTTCAAAATACCTAGTTCAGAAAAAGGTTCTCCAGCGGCATTGTTGAGTGCAAAATGCTTTATAAAGCATATATTTTGCTCTAGGAATGTGTGGCTCTAAAACTTCAGAAGGTAGAACAGCTACTATCATACTTATTTGTGTGTGTGTGTCTTGTGAAGCCTGGCATCGTGGTCCTAGTAGAGTTTTCAGTGTTTCAATGCCCAGAGGATGGTTTCTTTCACCATCTGAAGGTTTTTCCCATTTGCTCAGCATGTATGATACCTTCCTGTAAGAAATTAGCATTGACAGCTGGAGGATGGTGTTTTGGCCTCCATCAGAGCACTAACTTCACCACCTAAGTTAACCAGTTGATTGTTACATCATCATTTGCCATTCTACAGGAACCTGAACTGGTAATCTTCAGTAATGTCCTTTGCCACTGAGCAGAGGAAGGCAAGAATGTCAGTAAGACTTGCTGATGGCCAAACTGCAGTTAAGAATTTTGATGTATTAGTCTCTGCCACCTCTGTTTTCTAAGGATTCTTAAATTAAGGTCAGCCTTACAGGGCCATAAGGACATTCTCAGTGTAGTCAACGCTGCCTCTGCTCTATATTAAGGTGCATGTGCAGGCTCCTGAGCCAGCCAGTCTACCTGGATTTGCAGTTTTTAGTTTGCAAAAAGCTCTCCCAGATCTGCAGTTGGACCCGCGCAGCCATTAGAGCAGGATCATTATTGCTAATGGAGTGCTCAGTTACAGGAAAGCTGGGTTTCTGGTCAAAGCCTGCCACTTGGAATAGCTGGGATCTGCAGTAATTCTTTCAATTAATGGGCCTGCCTCTTTTTGCTAGTACTGGTGGCTGTTCTACCAGCAGGTGGGGGTGAGTTTTCTTTCCTTCTGGCACCGGTGACACGTTGAGCTTGCTGAGCTGATTAATATCCCTAAACAAAAGCTTCAGTGTTTACTGTTCTAGAAGGAGGCTTGTCAAATTCAATCAGTCATTATATTTGCATGGCAAATTGTGTTTGGGATATATTGTAATCAGGCTGTGTAGGAATATTTTTTTCTGAAGCAAAGCACAGAACTTGATGCTGTTTGGGGCCCTTTGCAATGAACAGAATTGCTGCAAGAATGTTTGCAGGAGGAAGATTTGTTACATTTTTAATAAGTGCGTTTTTTCCTTCTATAATGGACCTTCTTTTGCTATTTTTGCTAGGAATCTCCTTTGTCAGAGGACATACTTATCCCTTGTTTATGCTCAACTTATATGTTAATTGCTTTGGTAAAACGCCACTTGTGACCTTGTGACAGTTTTGTATATGGGCTTGATGGGATTGGGGCCCCTGTGGTGTTCATTTCTGTCACTAGTTTGGATGTAGTTCCTTTTTGTGCTTTGCAAGAAAATCTTGTGCAAGTATTCTTGCACAAGGAATACTTTTCAATTAGTATATAAGAAAGAAAAGTGTGCAAGGAAGGTGCTGTTTCGTTTTGAGTACACCTTTTTATGGCCCAGGGGTAGTTTCAGTCCACCACCATTTGAAACTTGTGTGCCATTTCAAGGTGGTAGAGCAGGCACATTTTCAGGGTTACCATGTCCTGTTCAGGAAAAAAACCATAAAAAAAAAAAACAAAAAAAGAAAACTCTGCAGTTTGGCCTAGCAAGGGAAATTCTTGTAATCCATCAGTTTCTGGTACTGGCAAGTCTGCTACTTTGTAGTACCTTGATAGAATTTCAGCTAAGAGACTTTTGCAGAGTTATGAATTGTCTTGACAATGCCTGGAACTTCTAAAAAAAAATCTTATTTCATTTACTGAATACAGTATGTTTACTTTGTAAGGCATAGAGTTTCTATGTTTTGTTGTAGCAAATGTTTTTTACCTTGTTAGGACAAGTTTCTCAAATGAAATCTGAAAAATCATTGTAAAGGCAACAAAGCTAATAAGAATTGGAGTAGTACTATAAGTGAACAAGAATTCCTGTTCATTAAGCTAAGCTGGTACTTTCACAGTAAAACCCTTTTTAATTCGTGCCTTAGTAAGAACTGTCTAGCAACTTACTGATAGAAGGCAATTGTTTTTCTTTTAAAATATCACTTTCATTAGTCTTTCCATGTAGATCACAAAAAACCAAAACCAAACCAACCAACCAAAAAAACCCCAAAAAACCCAAACACCCCAACCCCCCAGAACAAAACTCAAACTCCAAACCAATACAAACAACTAAATCTTTCACTAGAAGAACAGCCAAGTTCTGGTAAGTTACAAGGAATAGTTTGTAAATAACTGCAAGCTTTAAACATAACACTGCAAGGAACTGTAGTGTAAAAATTCTTGAGTTTAGCATTAATTCAATATAGTAATGACAGATATGAGTGATCTAAATAGAAATTCTTATGTGTGAATACATAACCTCTGAAACCCACATTTGCCAATTTTTTTAAGGAATGTCTGATTTTAATGTATGTTATCGACTGATTGTTCAACCCAGACTCTGTTTAATTATTAATACATCTCTCTCCAGGAATCACCAGTTTCTGATGTGTGCTTTAAAACCAAAACTCTTTCCTTCCTCTCACTGCCTCTGAAAGCCCTGACCCTTATGCCTTTGCCTGCCTAAGGTGGTGTTTACTCAGAAGTGCAGTATAACTTTTAGAAGAGCTGGGTAGCCATTTCCTCTGCTAATATCTTAATTTCATTAAGCTTGTGCTAATGGCCTCAGTGCCTTGAACATTTTCCTTCTAATGGAATGTTTCAAGCTATTGATTCTTCAGCTGAGTTTAATATTCGCCTTCGGGTACAAAGTCAGGGGTGTCAGCTCCTTGTTCTGCAGCTTTACTCCTGCAGTGCCTCTGTACTGCTCATAAAAGGTGTTCCAAGCCAAGTTGCCCACCCCCAAGTTTCACTGAGTCGTGGTTTCACAGCGTAATAAATGGACTTCACTGAGCAGGAAGCTTAATTCATTGAAATGCTAGTTCCATAAACCCATTTCTTCTTCCACATGGAGATTGCCCCATAATGACACTCCAGAAGAGAACAATCCCAGATTTGCATGTTTGATTTTTCTGGCTGGGAGACTGGATGCTGCACAATTCTCTACTGAAAGTCACTTGATTAATTTCTTTTTTCCCCTTGTATTAGACCTGGAAGTTTTGTGCAGAAAATATTTTATTTTCTGAATTACATAGTACTTTCTCTTTAATCCTAATGACTCCTGCAATCCTACTGCCTTGGTCAGGAAAGCAGTAGTCAGCATGAGTGACATTAGTATAATCTGCTTCTCTATGCATTTTAAGAGAAATTAATTCCACTCTGACCCTGTTGTTTATCCAGACCAATCTGTAGCCAGTTCCTTGAGTAATTTTTGAAAGCTGTGGCTGGAGCAGGTACCTGTTGAGTTTTTATAAATACAGAAAAGCCCATGTGGTTTATTCTGTATACTCCAGATTGTTATGAATGTGTAGTGTTTTCCTCCTTCTTACAAGATTTTTTTTTCTTAGTCATGTAAGAATAACAAAATGTATGTGCAGAACATTAAAATTTATTATGACAGTTGAATTGATGAGTTCAGCCTATCCCTGTGTGCCAGTTAAGATGGAGAGGGCAAATGTTAGTGATTTACCTTGGGGAAAAATGCATTTATTCCCTTGCAAAAAAAGTATAAGGTAAACTTTGAAAAACATTTTTGTGAAATAACTATCTTGAGAGAGAATTCCAGTGCAGCTTTTCTATATCTTTATTTAATTGTGCAGCTGAGAGGAAGAAGGGGGAACAAAACCCACACGCAAATGTATATGTACAACTAAACAGAGAACAACTCCTCCTGGGGGTGGGCTTTCTCCCCAGCACATTTACTGACTCAAATCAATAGCATTGCTGTGATAAGTTTTAGACTTTTACCTGAAGGTTTTAAGTTGATCACAACTTAAGGGAAAAAATAAAGCCTCACCAAACCCAAAACTTGGCCAAGAGTCTGTCCCTTTCTTTGACTCAATGAGGGCCAGGATTTATTTTTATTAAGTCTGTGTTGCAGAGGGTCTTCTGTTCCTCTACAGCCTCTTGCATTTCTTTCTGAAATTTCTGTGAGACTGAAACCTGCCTTAGTGCAAAGTTTTGTAGTAATACTCCAGTGACAATTAAATGTACTTGGGTCTTCTGGCAATTCCTTGCTCAATTCCTGAATGCTACCCTAAATGGTTGGATTTTGCATGAAAGGATAGAAAATGGGGAAAAGTCATTTATTGTTTGCAAAGAAACAAAAATGAAAATCCAAAAAGGTAATTTTTTAGACAAGTGTATCTTAACTACTTCAAATTAATTCTGGTATCATTTTGGTTAGTAGTTTGAGTGACTTTGTGTCTCATAAACATTTCATGAGACACATTGAAACCATTTTTATTCACTTGGGTAACCGATTGGCTCAATAATTTAAACATTGCTCACTTTAAATCAGTACTTTATAGGAAGCAGCAACAGTCTTTATTCTGCAGAATGTAAAGGAGCAGAACCATGCCCAGAGTGAAAACTTTAAAAAGAAACAACCAACAAACATTTACAGATCGAGTTTGAGCTTTGCTTATCTTTGTTCCTACTCAGTGATGTCTTTGTTCATAACAGAGAAGTATTAATTGTTTTGCCTTCAACCCTAAGCAGTACTCTCTTTTTTACTTCCTTTCCCTAATATGAGCATTCCAGAGACTGGGAGAAGGATTCAGCTGATGGAAAGCATTCAGACTCCCTGTAAGGGCAGAGGCTCAACTCAGCCCAATGTGGAAGCCTCTGGACTTCTCCAGAAGAGCACCTGTTTGTCTCCACAAACGGTAAAGAGACTGAAGTTTAATAACCCACAGGGAGATGCCTGCTGTAAAAGGAGCTTAAGCTCCCTAACCCACATGTAGATATCCACTTTGTAAGTGTTTACAGTTAGATGAGATCAACCCCACTTTAGAGGTTTGTCAGTCTAAATCTCTCCAAATCAATAGAGCTAATTATGTGAGGGAGGCTGGCCAGTTTTAAGCTATGTCTTCTAGCAAGCAAATGAAGCTTGTTTTTTCTTCTCTGTGTGTGCTAACAGGTATTTTGTTGTTGTGTGTCATGTTACACATTAGCTCTTCTTACGAGGTGGTGTAGCCCTTTTAGGTTGGCTGTATCAGCCTTATTTAAAGTGTACTGTTAAAATAGAAACAGTCCCAAGATGTTTATCTCAGTATTTTAGCATGAATATCATTGTTGTATTTGTGAATGTATATATAAAAGTGCACTGACACACTGGCTCTACAAGAATCCCCTATTTCATTGGTAGTTGTACTGAGCCTTTACTTGGGGTACTAAAGCTCATTAAATAAAACCCTCTTACACAATAGACTTAGGGTGTTTTATGCACAGTTGTAGCAATGCTGTGGAATCTGAATCAGAAAATAATACCTAAGACAGGAGGCTAATAAGCAAACAAAATATGTGTCCAGATTGGAGATACTAATTCATGTTATATATGAACTCAGGAAATTATTTCTGTTGCCAGTTGGGAATTTTGAGTGACAAGTCATTATGAGTACTAAAAAACAATTTATAGTAATGCTTCAATTCTAGGTTTTCCTTTAGGCTGCTGGTTCCACTGGGTACTGGGAATATTAGATTGGGTTCTTTTATTCTGTGCAGATTTCAGTGCAGCATCACAGAGATGCCACATCATGCACAAGGCACAAGTTCTCACTTTTTTTTTCTCTTTTATCCTAAAGCTGTTTTTGTGCTACTTGGCATGTTATATTTATATATAAATATATGTATATAGATATATATATGCTTAGAGCTTCATAATGGTTATTATCCTTTGAAACTTAAAAGATTTTTCAGGTAAAGTAGCAACAGTTTGACAGCTCCCAACTTGATGCAAGAGGAGAGGAGCCCAGTGGTGGAGTGTTACACCAGTGTCAGGGTCACTTCGGCTTGCAGTTAGGTTATAGCTCAGCTTAAAAAAGATTGCTGTTAATATAAAGAAGTAGTCATGAATAGGAAGGATGTGTTTTTTCTTTATTGTGGGAAGTACAAGCATAGGAGAGGGGTTTTTTTCCCTGTAGAACAGCAGGGACAGAGGCTGTTTGTGGCTTGGAGCTGAAGGGCACTTCCCTTAGCAAGGTGGTAATTCCTGCTGGTGAAGGTGTCTGTATGAAGGTCCTTCTCTGATAACATGGGGAAAGTGAAAATGGAAAGCACAAGGGATCAAGACCCCTTGACTTGAGTGGGAAGTAGATGTTGGCTGTTGGGGGTACCCTCAGTGCAATTTTGGGTGGTTGCCGTCCTCTGTTTATATAATGGAAAAGGAAGTCACTCTGAAAAGAACTTAATTAGACTAGAGTCTCTGGGGCTACTGATCCAGTGCCTTTCACAAACACAACATGATTTATTCATTCCATTAAAAAATGAAAGCAGGGGAAATAATGAGAATGGAAGGGAAAAGAATACTTTCAAATGCTGCCATTTAAAAGGAATTTGTAATGTAGACATTATGGAATTTTTTAATTTTTAAAGGCTTTATCTAAAGTCCAAAATGTGACAAAAAACATTGAAGTATTTCACAGGTAACACGAACCTGTCTTAAGGTTGCTTTAATATTTAGTGTGTCATCCTGTACCCATTGGAGATCCAAAAGGGCATCTGTTCTTCAAGCCAATACCATATGCTAGCATTGAATGTGCAGATTGGTTTTTACCCACAAAACAAAGATGAACTAGAAGCAGCTGATATGCTGTGATAACATATTTTTAAATTCTTTAAATAGTCTCCAGCTCTCTGGAGATCAAATGAAAAATAAATTTTAGTCTAGAAAGCTAAGAATACATTATGCTCAGTGTGTATCAGTCTGCTTTTTTAATAATCATGATTTTGTCTTGCAGTCATCTCAGTGGTGGTAAATGGAAGCCTTAACTGGGTCAGGCCTCGTTGTTCTGTGCATTCAGAAATCATGCCATAAGTACTTTCTCCCAGAGAATTCAGGCATGGAGTGCAGCAGGAATGGGATCCTTGGGCTGGTACCAAAGGCCCATGGCTGGGTTGGTTGTGCTGCTGTGTGCTGGACTAACCAGGCCTCCCTGCTGGGGTCATCCCTGCCCCTGCACAGCCAGCCTTGCCCTGTGCTGTGCCAGCAGAGCAGCCCATTCACAGCTAGTTTGGCCTTCTCTGGGTGGCATTTTTAATACTCATTTAAAATCGGTGCAATCCAAGAGGGGTGGCTCCAGTAGTTACAATGCTAGTCTGCACTTTAGAAAGCCTGGATTTAATGAAATTCCATGGGCATGTATGTGGTTTTAAACTGCAAACAAAACAATCTAACGAGCTGTACTGGGTAATGACAAGGGGAATATAAATAGCCTGGTGCTTTAGAAAGCGTAACATTATGCTCAGTTGCCAGCTGGTTGTCACAACTTGTTACCTGCTTTGGTGATGTCAGATTACAGGTTTTGATGTGTTTATGACAGGAGAGAGTCTGAAGGTCATGCAGGTCTCACCTCAGTGCCTTTTGGATAAATATTTTTCTTTCATATTTTTTTTTATTTCCCTGAAGATACCTTTTAAAGCTTTTCCATGTCAAATTTAGTTTTATTCAATATATTTATCTCTAGAATGGTTCCACATAAATTGGAAAGATTAAAGGAAAAAAAAAGGAAGCAGACAGAAACAAGATTCTTGCATGTTGTGCACTGTGAAGTTAAATGGACACAAAATTTGAGGCATCAGGCATATGAAAGCTGGTTCATTCCATCCACTTAACTGGTTGTACACAATGAGTTAGACAGTTGCTGCTTGTTATATATAAGGTACTAATTAGTGTGCTTAAACTATGGGGGGAACAACATATGGTGTCTTAACTCATAAAGGAGTTGTTGCTGGTCATAGGATCCATTCATTATTTAATAACAATATTTGATTTATGGAAATTGCAGAATGAATTAATTCAAATTAATTTTAAGGCTCTTCTATGAATTTATATGAGGCCACAGCACAGGTGATTGTCCAGAGGTTGCCATCAAAACTTTGATCTAAAATTTTTGTGAGTATGCAGCCTTTGACTCTTTTCTTTTCCCCTCGATTTCTTCAGTACAGAATTAGCTAAGTTCATGGTGTTCCAAACTCTTGATGCCATCAGATGCATCAAGGGAAAAAGACTCTGTCATGATGTTTGCTGGTGTGAAATTAAGGCCAAGGAATTGATAAACAGTCAGCAGAAAACAAATAGCTGTTTTTCCAGGGGCAAATGTGACATCAGGGCTTCATTTGATTTCAAAAGTTCTGTTGATAAAGTCAGATTATTAAATTCTGTCCCTTTTATGTTTTTCCTAGTTGAGGCTTCCTGCCCCACCAGTTGAAAGTGGGAGGAGGAGAAAGTCTGTCTGTGCACTAACTTTGTATCTGGCCTTAAGGTCACCATTGATTGCCTGTTCCTAGAATGTAGAGCTAGACACTGCTTTAGGAATCATCATGGTTATGAATGAACTATATTTTTTAAAATTCTACTTCTGATAAGGAACAGAATTGTTCAATTTCTTAGTTTAATGGGACTAGAGGAGCATAGGCTCTTTCTTAGCTCTGTTTGGAACAAAGTGGTAGTAAAAGATTGTTCATCCAGGAAAAGGTCATGCCCTTTACATAAGACTGTAAGGAAAATAGCTGTGCTTCACCTATGTAGCCAGAAGAAAGTTGTCCCCAAATGTGATGGACACTCCTGACAGTGTTGTGATACAAACAAACAGTTTGTTTTAAGAAATTAATTCTGCACAGCTTGGGTTTTCCTGTGCAAAGCGGGTGGAATTCTTGGATTTTGGTAGCCATTTCAAGGCAACAAGCTATGCCTGGTTAGTTTGAGGCTGGCAACTGCAGCTGTCTGGGGCTTTCCAAGAGCTGCTTATCACAAAGTGTTTTACCTTGTGCCACACACAGAAGTTGTTACTGAAATGAAAGATGCTACTGAGATTCATCAGGAGATTTACTGGGCTCTGACTTTATTGAATTTCTCACCTCAGACAGACAGTGACCGATGTACTGACCTTGTCTCATGGGATTCTCTGTAGATTAATGTCTCCAGCACTTTTTCTCCTCCTTTTGTTCCTCATCCTTCCTGTAAGTCCTGCTGGCCAATTGTCAGTGCCTGGAGATATTCAGGGATGAGAAGCCCTTGAGATTTTTATCCCAGCAGCACCTGAAAAACAAGTATAAATTCTGAGTTTCAAACTGATGTTCAGTGTTATGGATGCCCCTATAGACAAGTACAATTGCAAACTGCTGTGGTCGAGGCAGGGTTTTCTTTTGTTTCCTCCTGACTGCTGCTGCTGCAGCCATAGGCTGGGTAATTAATTGAGCACTGATTGCTTGAAGCACCTGCCATTTTTAGGCCCCTGGCTTAATCAGACAAGCAACCTGTTTGCACCTTCAAGAAGGTATGAATCCTCTAAGAAAATTAGTTTTATTTTGATGCTGCAGTTTTGGCTAAATGAAAAAATCAAATCCTGCCCGTTTGCACAATGGGCCTGGGAGGGAAGTGACTCCTCTAAGGAAATAATTCAAAGCCTGAGATGTGAGAATTTTTTTGGTATTTACTATTAATGAATTCAAGAGGAAACAAGGTAACACTATATATATTTTTTCTTTCTTTCTTTTTTTTTTTTTTAAGAAGTTTAGGTTGTTTGCAAGACATCACTATTATTCTTACTAACAGAATTGGCACTGTCCTTCTGGCAGCTAAGACTGTCTGCACAAAAATAAAACCTGGGTTCTAATCTTGCTTGTAATAAAACAAATGTCCCCAATTAGTGCCTGCCAATTTTTGATATTTCTAGAGTGCAAATCAGTTAAATCTTCACAAGCTGAAACATCTAAATTACTACCTAAGACCCCAGGCTATTAGTTTAATAACAGTGAGGACTTAGCAAAGACAATTTTCTTTGAACCCTGCATTCTCCTGCCTTTGTAAATGGTGGTCTTAGAGTCTGGTCTTGCAGGTCTTGCAATTAAGGTATCGCTGTCCCCCAAGATTGATCTTTTAGTTTGTAGTTTTAAAGCAATCTATTTTCATAAAGTAGAAAATTGCATATAAATACGAAGACCTGTTTGCATAGCAGGAACATTGTACAACACTAAATCTGGCAAATGCTTTCTGTTGTGTAGAATATATGAATATTTTATTTATGAACCAGAATGATCTTGATTTTATTAAGCAGTGAACAATTAAGAAAATAATTCCAGATTAAATGTGGGAGAAGTGCTTTGAATTGTAAAATAGAAGAAGGAAGAGATTCAAGCTAGTGTGAAGTTTGAGGATATTGGTATCTTCTTATTATAAAGTCTAAAATCTTTTAGCAAGCTTCTTGAGATTATCATGGAAACTGCCCTGCACACTAAGCACTGATGGCAGAATGGTTCTCTTGGAAGACAGTGCCCATGAGAGTTAACTGGAAAATTAGTTATGAGCCCATGAAATCTGAGGTAACATCTGGCCCATCAGTCAGAATTTCCCTTTAGACTTTTTTTTCTTTTGACATTAGATTTCCTAAACTCTTTTTGTGCACCTACCATGATGTTATGGACAGAAACACAAGTGGCAGTCATAGTCATACCTTTTGCTGAACGTGTAACAAAAGTAAAACTGTTTGCATTGTGTTTAATAGCTGTGAAAAAGTGGGTGGTGTTCTAGAACTGGTCAACTTAAGTATTTCAGTGTGATGTACTGGTAGATTGGGTTTAAATGACATCTCTTGTAGTAGAAGGGCAATCCTACAATCAGTGGAAGAGGTTTTACCAGCAGTGGATTTATAGTGACGAGGACAGCCTTGAACCAGCTGCCCCTGAAGAAGCTCAATGCACTGTGGCTGTTTAAGGGATTTTAATGAACATTTAATGAATGCTTTTTGTGTTGTGTATGTTTTGTCCTGTTTGGTAATGGTTATTCAAACAGTGTCCTGGTTGTTCATTTTTCCTGTAGAGATCCTATGTAGGTTTTGTTTCCCTGACCCCTCAGGGCTGCTTTCCACCCTGGCAGAGCCTCCAACTCTGATTGGCTGTTAGACACGATCCCCTGTTGGTCAGTTGTTGAATTCCTGCACCTGTTATTGATGCATTTTTCAATCCTGTTCTCCACCAATGGGCCTTCCAGGTCCCGCCCATATTTCCAGAGAGTTCCCCCCTAACCCTATAAAAGAAGGTGTTTCTCCTTAATGAAGTGCTTCTGTTCCACTGCTCTGGGAGTCCTGGCACTGTC
>JAWWLZ010000172.1:4852393-4872894 GCA_035041345.1 Poliocrania exsul | reverse complement strand
CGTGCCCCCTTGTCCTATTGCTGAGTGCCTGGGAGAAGAGACCAACCCCCACCTGGCTAGAACTTCCCTTCAGGTAGCACTAAATGATGCAAGATGAAGCATTCTATTTTGGAAATACTGATAGACTTCAAGGTGTCAGTGTTATCTATAAGCCACTCATCTTTTTTGTTTTTAAGCTTCTCCTTGCTGTCATTTGCCCTCAGATTGTGTGAGGTGTTCTGGGGCTTTAATAAGACTGCTCTGAGAGCTTTGTTTTTGTCATTTTCTTCATGTAGAAACCAAGTCTTGTGGTTTTATTAGCCAGTTAGTTGTCTTAAACTAATATTGCTTACTTTGCCTCTTGCTTTCCAAAGCCAGAGAACATCTCCTTTATTTTTGTAAATACTTATTTTTCCTTTAATGTGTTACAAGCAGATTGTATAGCAGAGAGTAGACTTGAGATCTCAAGTGGAACCAATTTTTTCCTTCTGTGGTTGCTTGCACTTATTTCAGGCAGGATTATGGATGATCTTCAGAATAAGAAGAGAGTTATAAACTGGTAGTAACAAACAGGCCATGTAATATTGCTCTTTCTGCTCACTTTATTTAAAAATATGCTAAAAATGCCATGTATGACAGAAGACAATATATTCACTTCTATGCCACTGGAAAGAGCAAGTTCAGTATGAAACTAGAGTGGGACTGAAGACAAACAACAGCACATTGTGTTTGGGAGACAAATCAGACAAATTCTCTTTAGCAGTGTTATTTTCAGACCTTGGAGGTTTTGAGCAATGTTTTGTGAGGAATCTGCTCCACAAGATGACTTGCACACATATCTCAGAGTTTAGAAAAGCAGGGGGAATGTGATTTATTTTTTGCTGAACTGAGATTGAGAGCTTGATTCCCCTCTGGTATGCAACTCTTGTTTCATTTTACCTAGAGAACAGGGTCAGTAACATCAATTTCAGGAACATTTTGTGATGTTACATTCGTATAAAGCTGTTGGAATCTAATTCTGTTTGATAATATGCAAGTGATATGGCACAGATGGGATTTGAAGAATCATAAGGCCCAGAAATGCCATAAAATTTTGAAAATATTCACAAGAAAATCTGTTCAGAAATCTGAGGGCTATGAGAGAACAGTGCTAAGTTCTAAGTCAAATTTAGAGCTCATGTGAATTGGTGTAACTTCACAAAGACAGGTGAGATTAAATGAGTCCTTAATTTTTGCCCTGGTGTTTGAGAATTTAGTCAAGTTGGCAACATTCTGACTCTCTAAGAATGTCACCAGAATGAGTAGAGATGTGACATCAACAGTGTCATCAAAGTAGCTAAATTTACAATTGTGTTATTTTGAATTTTTAGTATATTATGATGAAAACCAAGACATGCAGCAAGATGATTTTTTTTCCCCCCTTAACTACTGAAAATAGTTTTTCTGTGATGTGCTTTTAAAAGAGATGATTTTCTTCTGTAAATTGTCGTTTAACGTTCTGATCAGAGACAAAACAATGTTGTTCTCTAGCTAATTTTTGTACCTATTTTTTGAGATCTAACACTGCTAAACCAAAGAGAGATCTGAGGAAACACTAACCCTGGACTTTTCTGTGAGCAGTAAAGGAAACTGTAGAATATTGAAGTTAGAAATGCTGTGGACCCAAGGATACCAAAAGAAAATGAATCTTCATTTGAAGTCAGTAGTAGCAAAGCTCTCCCTGTGTTAGTTATTCCCTATTACTGTGCCAATGTCATTGCCTTCTGTGCATTAACATGAATTAAAGTGAATCAACGGTGGCTCAGGTCTTAAGTTTCCCTTACAGGCAGGAATAGAAAGCCCTTTTGATGGATTTACTGTATTCCATTAGACTGAAGAGAAAATGGACCAACAGGAGACATGGAAGAGTGTAGTAAACAGGAGACAAACTGGAATGTTGCTGGAGATGATGAGCATTTGGTTAACAAAAAACCCCTAAACTTGGGCTTTATTATGCAACTAATTTTAGTTAACATGGAATAAGTGAATCTGTCGTGCATGAAGAAATTACCTTTCAGAAAAAGTGGGTTTTAAGAAAAGCCTAAAATGTGAGTCATGTAGCCACATGTCAGAGGTAAAATGCCTTCTGCACTGTTGCTCTGTCTGCTGTTCACTTTAGGTCTAGTGCTGCTTTCAGAGAATTAAGATTACTAACATGCCATTACCCTCAGCTGCTCTCCTGTCCAATTTCCTGCCATTTCCAGGGAATGGCACCTGCTGTGTGGGGCCCTCTGCAAACATCGGGGCAGTTCCTGCCCTGAACAATTCACACTGCGAGCAGCAAATCAGAGTATGCAAATGAAAGAAGCAAGAGGACAGAAGAGGAAGCAGACAGGATTAGAAGGCACTTTATTATTGACCTGGCTGTGTGCACAGTTCCTTTCAGCAATCACTTCAGCCCACAGAACACGTCCTTATCTGTCATTTCAGACTGAGGCCAGTTGAGGTTTATCGTGTTGCCACCAACTTTCATTAGTTGTGAAAGTGCATTTGAATCAAATGTTGTTTGGTAACAGGTTCTGTGGAATTTTTGACTTCCACCTGGATTGTATCTCTTGTAGACAGTCGTCTGGTGCTCTTTGTAGTATTTCTATCCAGTCTGTTTTCCTGTTTTACCACTTTTTATTACCTAGTAGTACTGATCAGACAAAGGATGTCCTGCCTTGAGCAGCATCCATAAAAAACAAGAACAAGGCAAGCATATATGACAATGCCTTCCATTTTCTTCTGAGACTTCAAACATTTTCAGCCCATAAATTTACTAAAAAAAGTGTGGTTTCTGTGTTTAATAGCTACCTTTGATTTTCAATGCCCCAAACTTTTTCAACATTTCCTTCCCTGTGTTGTAATCTTCTGTTCCTTAACCACACTGGACAAGCCCCTCCAGTGCCTGACTAACAGACAACAAAAATGCACATCACTGATCTTGTTCACATTAACTTGGGAAAAGTAGTTAATGTAGTAACAATTTTCTTTGGCCTTTTTTGATCACTGTTCCATCCCTGCATCATGTAAATCTGGCCTGTACCTGGTCATGTTTTGTTTAAAGAGGCACTAATTTAAATTAATTTCATAGTATTGCATCTTTATTTCTATAACTAATATAACTAAGGATGGAATGCAAGGGAGGGTGAATTACACTTCAGTGTGGCTTTCCTGATGATTCTTTATTTTACATAAAAATGATATTCTTGTTTCAGTGACTGTTGAATACACACTCGGTACTCTGAATGTCTCTGTCAGAACTCTTCGTCTCAAGTGTGTCTCAAGCTTGAGAGTGAAGAGTAAATGAAGTAAAGCTACAGTCTCTCCTTGGTGTTGTTAGAATTTTATTTCAAATTACTTTTGTATGCCTTTGGTTTTTATTATTCTTTTTTCTCAAAATTGCATTTCTTCACATACTGTTTTCAAATAACCAGCGCTGTGCCACAAAGGATGAAAATGTATTAGCTAAAAAGGAGGTCAGGCTGCAAATTAACAAAAGTATTTGATTTTTTTTTTTATTTTTGTGAGATTTCAGTACAGATGAGGAGATAAGGCTCCATGCACCTACAAGGTTTCCTGTAGGGAAGATGAATGCTTGCCCAGGAGGACAACCTGCTTGAGATTTTGTTCTGTAATGCTCTCGTACATATTTCATCTAAATGTACAATAAATTTTACAAAAGATAGCAAAAAATATTGTAAAATTGTAAGTATCAAGTAGTGTGATTGAGAAGTCAGGGATGTCTGCAGGGTGATGTCATCCCATTTACCTTAGGCTGTTATTAATAATGTGCTGCCCTTGGTTCCGGGGCAAACCAGGGAAGCCTGGAGGCACTGAATGGGTAATGCTGGGGCTCCCAGACTGCAGCACAGGCTGTGCATTCACAGGTGCTCTCTCACTGCCCAGGCTCCAGTGCCGTTTTTGCTCTGAGCCTGCGTATTGGGGATCTGTGAAGGGAGACACTGCTGACTGGTGCTCCATGGATTTGTCTTGTTAGCCTGAGAGGACAGCATGTCATAGCTGTGTGGGAAAAGCACATGTTATTGTGGCACTCTGAGGCCTGTCCTTTGATATCCCAGATGAGATAAATGAAATGTTGGAAAACATGGAAGATTAGGAAACGTGCAAAGCCTTATACTGAACACCCTCAAACAAGCTCCTCAATAAAAACAGCCACTCTTCTCCCAGGATGGTCTGTGTAACCTCCAGCAGCAGCACTGCAGACATAGCTTGTTATAGAGGATGGAAAGAAAGGTGTTTGAATAATTAGCTTTGATCTAAGCCTGCGTCAATTTGGCAAAATATTTAATGATTTCCATTTTGAGATAGACTTGAGTAGTGCTTTTGTTGACTTTAAGTGTATGAGTAGCTATGGAATGAGGCTGCTGTTGAAAAGGGTTTTTTGACTGAGGCCTGGAAGACAATGAACAAATAGCATTTAGCTGGGTAACTGCTGCTCTTTGGTCTTGCTAATTACCTTTATGGAATATTTAGTTTGTTTCATGCCTTTTCCCCTTGATTTAAAGAAATAAAAAAATAAATAAAGGATAAATTTTCTAACCAGTGCTGATTGCATCAGTGTGCACAATATTATGTGTTATTTAAAACCAGCTTGTTTTAATAATGCAGAATTATTAGAACAATTTTGTGTTGTTGAAATTGTTGAAACATTTCTCGAATCTGTGAAGTCAAAATAAATAATATAAGATCTGGTATGATTTCAACATATGCCTTCCTTTTTCTCTTTGTATTTAGTTATCCTTTGCTGCTATTTCTTGTCAGTGATTTGGGGGCAGTGTTAGAAGTGGAAAAATCAGCTTAGAGTAAGTGTTGCTAAGCAAAAGCAGCTTGTAACATCAAGTGCCAGTCAAGAATACCTATTTTTATTATTACTTTTTTTTACATATTCAAAATTTCTGTTACTTTTCTAGTTTAACATATTACATAAAATGCAAAGGGAGAGTGTGGACAGATCACTCTCCTGAGTTTTCTGAGAAGGTACTCGAATGTTATTCACAGCAGAGGCTGATGGACTAAATTGTTTCTTATCAAGATCCTAGAAAATGTAATTGAGTGGGGGCTCAGGAGGGTCTTCAGGATTTACTTATGAAGCCTTTTACAGTTTAAATCATTTTTAGCTTATAAAAGCAGAGTGCTTCATTTCTCTGTTAGGGTTAACTTTCTGTCTAGATCTAGAGTAAAATAAGGATTAAACTAATCTCAGGGACCCAAAATGTCACCTGAAGTGTTGTGAGGAAGTGAACTTTTTGTCACTTGAAGGTACACTCTTTGTCCTTGTTTTTCTGAAATGTCAATGGTTTGCAATTAGCAGAATGCTCTGTTGGATCACAGTCTGGTTTGAGGCTTCTGTTCATTTTGATAGGTGACATACTGGGTTGTAACCTGTTGATTGCTGTCCTCTGGGAGTTTGTTCCTGCAGACATTTACATGAGATGTATTGGAAAAAAGAAAGCAAGCCATGTTAGCACAAGGACCTGAATCCTTACTGAAGTGTCTTAGTGTTGCTGTGAGGTAAGATAAAGCCAACAAAGATAGGAACAATATGTTGGGCGGACTGAGACAAGACCAGTATCAGATGTCTGCATTCTAAGAAGGATTTATGAAAAAATGGTGCTAGGGAGATGCAGGGAAGAAAGGTAATTTCTGGACAGGTGTTAAGTACCTTCTCTGAACATAGAGGAAATCATGAGAAAAGGCAAAAGAAGAGATTTATGGAAGTACTAAGAGGTTTGGAGGTGTTCAGGGAGCAACATCATCAAAGCTAAAAAGCATCTATTAACCAAGTTTCCTACTTTTTTCTGCACTTTCAGCATTTCTTATAAATACAGAAAATGCCTTCACTGCTAAGGGTGGCACTCAGGTAACCTCAGGTGACCAGATAGTAATAACTTAAAAGCTGGTAAGTGGATTGTAGCCACCTGTATTCTTTGCAGGGTCACCGACTGCAGGCAGGTGACTCCAATAAATTGAAGGGGATGTGAGCAGTAGACAATCTGTTCTTCCACCCATAACAGCAGCACAGGATGGTCTTAAGCAGGAAAACTTTTAATGTAAGGGTCCAGTAATTGGACATCCTACCTGGTAGGAATTCCCTGGCAGTTCCCTGGATATGGTGCAGGACCAGGAGGTGCTGTGATTGGCAGTTACTGATGTACCCCTGCATGAAAGCACCTGTCTTAGAAAAATCAATCAGTTAGACCTAAAATGTTGTAATGATATTTCATGGTGGTCTGTGCTACAGAGGCTGAAGATAAATAGTTAATATTCAGAGTCAAATGATGATCTTGCAGTGGCATGGCAAGTGAGATTACTAATGTGACTGTAACAGTATTGTGGGTGTATTTAAATTAGTGCTTTGAGAATATAGAAAGGGGCAATTTGACTGTTCTGTGTTGGTTTCTTCTATGATTTTCCTGGAGCAGCTCTGGTAGTAGAAACAATGTCCTTCTGAATTTTATCAGGCAGCAATGCCAGACTTGCTTGGATTAAGACATTTGCAGAGGCAATTACTCAACCTCTTAAAGTCTGAGGCTAAACCCAATACTTTAAGCAATCTTCCAACTGATTGGTGTTTCTTGCTGCTTATTACTCTTATTCATAAGTTGATTTTAAAAAACCCTATATGTGTAATACTTGAGAATAATTTTTAAAAGCACAGTCATATCTACCTTCTGGTAAAGCATCTTCTGAAGGCCACCTTGGGAACTGCACTGAACTTGATATGGAACTGGTGGAGTAGTGGTCATTAAAGTGTTTGCAATGGAAGCTGTGTTTGAGTGAAATACATTTTAGTTAAAGCAAAGGCTGAGTAATGGTGCATTAAGTCTTTTTCACTCTGTGCTGAGAAGAGTTAGTCCTTTGTTTATATTAGACCTGTCTGAGGACTGATCTTTCCTTGGCTTCTAAATATTGCCATGTGCCAAACTGTAAGGGGGGTTTGATGCACTAGAAATTGTTTCTGGGCTAAAAAGCCTTTTTCTAGCTACATTACACTTTTGCTTCAAAGCTGCTGGGGAGTCACCTGTTTAGCAGAGGAACTGGTTGTCTCAGGCACTACAGTGACTCCAGGGCCAGCTTTTCCAGGTGTGTGGTATGGAGTCCTGCTGCCCTGCGTGTGGCTGGCAGGCTCTGGCAGGCAGGAGGTAGCAGCCATGCAGCAGAGATCCAACTCTTCGGATTATCCAGTGTTTTCTGACATGAACACACAGCAGTCCATGTCCTTGACACTCTAGAGAGACTTTGCCCTTCTTGGAAGAATAAAATGCAGCATTAGTGTTACTGTAATACTTTTGTTGCTAATTTGAAAGATCAAAAGGTATTTCCTATCGCTCCCCTGAGCAGAATAGGTCACTGATCTGGAGCAGCAAAGCTCTAGGAATACTAAAAAGCAGAGTGCGAGACTATAAAGTTTCTGAGGTGTTTCTTAAAGTCCATTATCTTTGCAACTGAACATGTTGCCTGTCCTCAGTTACAGAAACTATGTCTCTGTGCTTTTAGTGTTTGTTTTCCTTTGCTTTTTGGTTTGGAGAAGGCTGATTTGATCTGCTTCTCTGAGTGCAGATAATCTCTTCTGTTTGCTCGACAGGATGTAGTCTGAGGTGTGATAAAATATGTGGGCTACATGCTCTCTGACTGGAAGGCTAAATGTTCTGGAGCTTGTTGTGTTTTGCAGTGTCTGCTACATTTGCAGATGACAGTCTTGCATTTCCAGCAGTTGTTTTTGCATGTTCAGTGCGTGTGTTGCCAGTGGTGAGAAGCCTGGAAACAAGAGCCAGCAACACACAGACCATGTGCTACAACTTCTAAGATGCCTGATCATGAATAGGATTTCTCTGCAGAATGGCTCATTCTTTTCTTCAAGTTTAACTGTAAATGACAAGCTTGTGGGCTGTTATTTTTGACTTGTCTTGATCTCAATAATTTTTTATCCCTTTCTTTACCAGTTCTATACACTAGGGAAATGGCAGATGTTGGTGATGTAGCTGGTAGGGGATGAGGGAAAGACATCTACATAACCTGTAGTTTTTTGCATGTCTTCAAATTCAATTACTAAGTACATTAAGGTTTCCCATTTCAAGAATAGCTGCCTAATATGTAGGCAGAGGACAGAGATATATTTTTGCCTTTTATTTGATTCATCTTCTAAATTACTGAGTCAAAGTTGAATTTTGTTAAATGTGCCTGGTTTTCAGGAGAGTAGTGAAGTAAGGGAGCCAATACCTTAGATTTGGCATGTGGATTAAACCTGTTATTTTAAAACTTGGTTGTAACAATGCCAAGGTCATGGGTTCAATCCCCTGTGTGAGCCATTGACTTAAGAGTTGGACTCGATGATCCTTGCAGGTCCCTTCCAACTCAGAATAGTCTGTGTGTGATTCTCTGTGTGTTTTATTTTTGGCTCTTACCATAAACCAAGCAGGCCTTTCTCTGAACTGCCCTTCAAAGCATGTTTTCACTGGCAGCACAACAGCAGTCCAAAGAAACAATAGGTCTGGAGAGTAATATGCAGGTAGAAGTTTACAGAGGGCAAACAGCCTGAGATTGTCTTACTAAAGATTTTAATAAACTGTTCTTCAGAAAGTCTCCTCAGGATTTTTTTTTGTGATTCTTTCAATTTAGTCTCTTCTTTAATAAATTATAAACAGTCTTAGATCCAGGATAGGTTGAGTACATGCAAGAGTTACCATTGTACAAGCAGGGCTGATGAATTTAGTGTGCATAATTTATTTGCTCATTTATTTCCCCTGTTTCACGCAGTCTTGCACAAATGCACACATTCTCTTTTGGTTTCTGTGTATTACAGAATGAATTCATATAGGGGCTGCAATGGAGGCTTGAATTTAGCTAATCTCAAATGGCCTTTTTAAAGTCCCTAGAGATTCCTGTCTCTGGTGGGTGTGGAGCTCTCCCTGTTCCTCTGGCCTATTCACATTTTGTCTTTAGCAAATCTATTTGCTTCCTTTTTTACTTAAGAGAAATTGACTTTCTGAACTTATTATTTTAGTTTTGCATGCTCTGTAAACTGCTGTCAGCTCAGTGGCTGAGACATCCTGGGTGGTACTTGGGGTTATAGTGCTGTAAGAATGAGGGCTCTAACAGAAAACCTACTTTGTTGTAAGACAAGTGGGTATGTGTAGGGGAAGGTGCATCATTCAGTTTGTGAGATGCAGACTAATTATAATGGGTGTAATGACCCTTAAAGTTATGCTCATATTTAGTTCAGAACTTATGCCAAGTTGTCAGAGCTTTTCTTTACCTTGTGTCCCTCTTCTCATCTTGCTTTCCAAAAGATGCATTGCTAATGAGCACTCCTTTCAGCAGCTCAGTCCTGTGCTTGTCTTGGGGGTTTCTGATGCCATGGGGTTACTCACATGATGAGCATTTTGTCCATATTCACAAGCAGCCTATAGTCTGGGAAGATGCTTGGCAGGGTTGGAATGCAGAAAAAAAAAAAAGGCGTCTAAAATCATCCTTCCCATTAAAAGCATGCCATCAAAAGAGTTCTTTACAATTAGTTTCCCTTGACAGCTCTTCACAGAAAAAAAAAAAAATCTCAGGATTCCTACATGCTGAACCAAATCGTAGTGTAATTATTCCCATGTGATACCATTGAAAGGAATATGAATGCACAGCTAAAACTTAAAAGCAAAATCTGTCTCCGTGCTTTTGGTCCAGAACTGAGGAAAGTGAGGGCAATTTAGTTCACCTAGAGAGAGTTTAAACACAGTCTTAATCTGGTTTTTGATGTTCATCTTCTTTCCTGTTGCAAAACAGTTCTGAAACCTATTGATTTATAGCCACAACTAATGAGCAGACTGGAATTCTTCAGATGTGCTCAAAAGAGCCCCGAGGGCTGCTCTTTGCCCTCCACCCCCGTGCTCAGGAGGTAACAGCTCCAGATAAAGGCAGTGAGATGGGCAGCGCTTCAAGTTGCACCACATTGTATGTAGTGGTAGCTTTGAGTCCTCTCGCTGGTGTGAGATCATTCACAAACATCTTCCTCCCTCCAGGAGAAACACACACAGCAGGTACAGCACACACCTGAGCTCTGCCTGGGTCATCTCCAGCTGTTTGACACACAAGACCACCATGCATTGATGCGTGGTTTGAGTACTGTTCTTGTTTGTACTAGTGAATACTGCCTGTGGAGGAGGTAAACATTAAAAATTTAGCTGTTTTTGTATTAAAAGGATGTTTGACAGCAAACGTGAAACAAGCATCTCTGAGTTGTTCCCACTGAGAACAATTAGTAGTTTCCACTTTGTTGTTTTTTGTTTGTTTGTTTGTGAGGTCTGGATGGGAGCAGGGCTGTTGCTGAGTTGCTTTTGAACATATGCCTTCAGCATACCAACATAGTACAAGCCTGGGCTCCTGCCAAGAGGCAGACAGCCTGAAGTAAAGGTAATGCCCTTCTATGTTCTTCTAATGGTTTGTATTTAGAATATGGGCAAGAAATGTCACTCCTCAATTAGTCTGAATGCTCGCTCGCTTTGGATGCAGCTGCTACCAGGAATCTTTCTCTGTTTTTAAATGCACAAATTGGGAAAAGGTTATGGCTCTTGCTACATATGAATGATCTTTACAGAGGTTCCCCAGACACTTCCTATAGAAAAGAAATGGTACAGAGAGGAAGTTATTTATGAAGCAGTTTCAGGAGGCTCATTAACTTCTAGAACACGGATGAACTTCAGGTAAAATAAACATTTAAAGGGCAGCCTTGCATTTTAAGGGACAGGTGGCAAGAATAATTTGTAACTGCAGTTATATTTATAAACATGGCATTTAGGAAACATCAGATGCTGTAGAAAAGCTTGTCACTATTTGGTTGCTTACTAAACAGAAAGAAAAATTGTTAGTAAGGAAACTATGCGAAAATAAGAGAGATGCAATTTCAGACCTAAGGAGCAGAAACAGATTGTTTCCAAAGTCACATTAAAACCAACAATAACAGCAAATGAACATTTTTTTACTCTTCTACCCTAGGTTTTGATTTTAATTTTCTCATACTTAGAATGGGAAAAGCTACAAGCAAAGTGGAGTATTTTTGAATCGTTAGTAAGAGATTTTGGTGTGCCTCACTGCCAGTGTTAGCTGTGCAGTGGCAATATCCATATTGGTGCAAACTGAAGAGCAAACCAGTGATACTGGATTGCTTTTAAAAAATTTTTGCTCAGGCCAGTTCTGCATCATTGTATGTGTGACTTTAAAAGAGGTACTGAGTTGATACCTCTGCATGTGTTGCAAAGAGTTTCTTGTAGGAAGAGAAATCACCAGTTGTTAACACTGATGTCTTTGACTGAAATTAGCAAGTGGCTCTTGGCAAAGGCCAACAGTCTGATTTGCCAAGAGAGGTGGTTCTTTATTTCTGCCTTGTGTGTCCCCCAGTAGGAATGCTCAGTGATCAAAATCTCGTTAACAGTTTTATTGAAGAAATATTGGTCAGTAGAGAATTCAGTTTGTTTTCTCTTTCCAACACTGGCATTGGCTTTGGAATGCTAGGAGGGAAAAATAAATCAAAGTCAGACTTTTCATCTAATCTTGTTTTCACTTAATACGCCCTGTCAGGCCTGTGGCATAGAAACAGCCACATTTTTGCTATGCAAGGTATTGTTTGTGAAGCTTTTTTCTCCAGGGTGAAGCTCTGATATCAAGGTTGATTTTTGTCAAATGTTTTTGTTTGCTTGTTGATGTTACACATTACCAAGGGCCCGGACACCATGACTAGCAATGTCTCTTGAAATCAGAGCCTTGAAGTCTAATTTTTAATTGAAAAAAGCAGGTTAAAGGCTAATCTTAGTATCCATTGCCAGAGTATTTAAATGATGAGGAGTAATCGTATACACATTAGATATAAAGCAAGATGCAAGTGTTTGAACCTTAGACTAAGAAAATTCAGACTGGAGACTAATTTTTAAATCAAAGTAAGTGACAGAAGTATTTTTGTTCTTATGTAAAGACTATATAGTTGAAACATTGAGTTTGATGCAGAATTTGCAGGGAAAAGCCTGATCTGGATTAAACTTTTAAAGACTTGCTTAAGAGACACTGGAAGTTACTGGGATCAGTGCAAACCTGGATGAGGTCAGAGAGCTCCTGTGTGGGAGCTGGAAAGTCATGAGCAGTGGGGCATTCTGGCCTTAGCCTGTAAACATGAAGAACTCCTGAAAAAATTCTTTGAGCATGATATTTAAGTATTGCAGGTACAGAGGTTTTTTGGGCCAGTCTAAGCTCATCAGTTATTGTACCAAATAAACTAGCTGTTAAAACAATACCATAAATTAAAGGCACTGCTTTTTTTGTCCTTCCTTGAAAAAGTCAAAGGTGTTAATTCTCTTGTGGTGAATTTAATGTCTAGCTAGGCACTAGAATGGCTCCAGTGCAGTTACTTTTGTCCATCATAATAGTCTTGAAAAGTAAATAGTTCATAAAAGCAAAAACCTTCAAGGAAATTACGGAAGGCTTAATGGCTTTCTGAGAGGCAGACCTTTGCATCCAGCTACACTTTTTTTTTCCTAATCCAGCAAAATTAAAATGGCCTGTTAGTTATTTCTGCAATATTTTTTTCCTCCTGCAATCCAGCCAATCGTTCATGAGTGTTTGTCCAGTCAGAGCAGCAGCAGCTCTTGATAACATATCTGAAGCCCTGTTTTCTAGTTCCAGATTATTTTGCCTAAGAAGAGATGAATGAGTCTTTTTGGTGGTGTAAATGTGAAAGAGAGGCAGTCCCGTGGTGTAGAGGAGAGCACTCTGGACTCCGAATCGCAGGGTCCTGAGTTTGAGTCTCAGTGGGGACCGTCCCCTGGCAGTTCAAGCCTCCCTGCCATCTGATCCATCAGATCTCAGATGCTCAGCAGGGTCAGCCCTGGTCAGTACCGGGTGCTGTGACAGTCCCAAGGACTTCACTGTCACTGTTCAAGCTCGCTCGGCCGTGGCAGATGGACCTTGGGACTTAAATGGTGGGGCCAGTTCTGCGCACGCTGTGCCTCACCTAAAACATCCACTGCACAGGCTGGAAGGGCATGTGGGGAGAGCCCTGCCCAAATCTGCATTTGTGAAGTCTGGCCATACATGCATATATACATAGGTGAAAGAAAAATTCTAATATACAAAAGACACCTGAGAAAATAGAGGCAGACTTTTCTGGCTTTTTGGAGTGGAGAAATAGGAAGCAGCCATGCTTTGTGTTACTGTGTGACTGTGCATGAGTTCCTTTCTGCCCCACTCCCTTCCCCAGTTTCTCAGTGTATAAGTGAAGTGACTGATGTCTCTTAATTTGTGAAGTGCTGCAAACCTCAGCGTTACCCAAGGGTGACAGGGGTTGTGGATAAGCATCTGTTAACCCAAACTTTTTGATGAGGAGACACTGAAGGACTGACTGTGCAACAAGACCTTTCTTACCATTGGCAGTGGAAGTTCAGATTTGTAAACTCCATGTTCCTTGATGCAATCCCTGTGCCCTCACCTCTCAGAGCATTGCTGTGAATGTGGTGGTGTTCATAGTGCTGCTGTTGGCAGAGTGTTTGGGAGGGGAGGAGTGGGATGGTGTCATCACAGACTTTTTTCTTATCTTCTTTTTTTTTTTCTTTTTCCTTTTTTTTTTTTTTGTAAGGAGAAAGTTAAATAAAAGCTATTCTCTGCTTGTAGTTGCATTAGCTGAAGGGCCCCCACTCTTGTCATTCTTGAAGGCCCCAGATTTGTTACTTTGTCCCCAGTGCAGGTGGGGACATGGGGTGACAAAAGTAGTACATACTGTTTTAGAGAATTGGGTGCAGGGAGCTCTGGTTACAAAAGGTGCTCCTCACGTCAGTGCCTGAGGTTTCCACCATCTTTTTCTGCTGTGTGCCCTCACTTCTCCTTTCTGCAATATGATTTATGTCTCATTTCGCTTTACCACCTTCTTATGTTTCTCCTTTGTTGTTCCATCCCACTTTTTCTCTTCCCACATGCTCAGGGTTCTCTCAGCTCTCTTCTTACTGAATTTCACTGGCTGAAGTAAAATCATGTATTTCCTCTCTTTTTGTGAGAAGATTATCCAGACAACTGACACATTAAGTGTCTCTGGAAGACGGGGTGGTAGAACATTCACCAGCTACGGAATTCAGAAGTTATCCTGTCACTTCAGCTGACACTGAAAATCTCGTTTGATCGTGGGTCTTAATTTCCCTGGCCTGACAGCATAAGTGAGCTGGACCTGTCTGGGTACTGCTTCTACACTTACCTGTCAATCTTAGACAACTCTGGTGATGTCCAGAGTTACAGCTACCATTGATTTTTCACAGTGCTACCATTTAATCTACGAAGTTGAGAGTGAGAAGGGGGGCAAATAAATTAGTTGTGCTTAAATGTCTTCTAGCAAACAGACAAGGTGCTCTTAGAGGACTTTTGGGACATGATTTTTAGGGTTTGATTGTTCCCTACTGTGGTATAAGATACTCCAGGGGAATTGGATGATACAGATAGCAATGTATTGTACACTGCACTTTAAAAAATGACTGATTATGGAGCATAAGACCAAAAAGAGTTTGTACATTCTGATTTTTTTCCAGTTTTTCCTTTCTCCTGACCTGCATCTTACCTTGCTTTGTGTGCTATTAACACATGCTTTATATTCCTTATAACAGCAATTTCAGTTTGCTACAGGGAGTCATGGATATTTTAATAATAAACAGGAATGGGTAATAGACTTCACAGGTTACTGTAGAGAATTGGCCCCACTCCCCAAACCACCCACCCATTTCTGTGTTGACTGCTGTAATATTTATATGAATGTTCTGTATGACTTTCCTGGTCTATTCTTTAGTCTGTAAGAGAAGTCTTCAGACTTGGAGGTGAAATCCAAGGAAAGAGCATATTAATTAGCTTCATGCACATATATAAATTGGAGTATAAGGATTGCTAACCTTAAACTTTCCATTTTAAGACATTTCCATTCTCTGGGAATCTAGAAAATTAAATGTAGAAAGATGCATGGAAATCCATTACTGGAATAACACTGATCCAGGACAGCCAGATGAGTGCCTCCAGTGTGATGCACAAGGAAATACAAATGGGCACCAAGCAGTGATATGTGTGCTAAAGCTCTTCAGCCATTCTCCATTTCTGTTCTGTTTTTCAGGATATCAGCAGACATTCAGTGGGGTTTCTAGCCCCTCATATCTCATGGGCAAACTTAAATTTTGCCCTCCTGGCTTTTGTGCAGGCTGACTGCAGCTTCTTGTCCTGAGGAGACACGTGGCACTGAGTGCACAGGGCTGATGTACCTCTTTCCTTCATGTGCCCTCTGTACCTTCTGCCAGTGCAGTGTGTCCAGCAGCATGGGGTGGGTGAGATCCTCTGGCATCTGAGACACATGCAAAGCTTTCCAATCACTGCAGTGAGTTCTTTGAGCTGTTCTTGCTCTTGTTTCAACATTATTAAGTGCTTAATGAATTTAATGGGTTTTGACATAAAGAAGTGGAAAGCCACATAAGAGCATAGTGTGAATTATGAGGGGAAAAGAAAAAATACTAAGATTTCAAGGGTATTTGCTGACTGTCTGGCAGTTGGCCTTGGGGGATTTACTCTGTCTCATCCAGACTCAGACTGTGAAGCAGTCCCTTGTATCTGCAGAGAGAACAATCAGTTAAAAAATATAAATCTTAAAATTAACTGTTTTGATCAGATTTGGTCAGTCATCATATTACATACAGAGTCTTCAACTATCACTATAACTAGTTTGCACATGGTATTTAGAATTTTTTGTGGACATAAAATTTGAAGTTCTTTTAATCCTAACAAAGGACAACTTACTGTCCATGCAAAAACTGATTTTATGTAAACAAATAGAAGTCTATAAACATATGAACCACTTAACATGCTGTTTTTTCTCCAGTGAGGAGGCACATTTAAAACCACGTTACTTAAAAACTTAGGACAATCTTTTTTGCTGGTATGGATTAAACGGAGTAAATGCTTATGTATCTGGTGTACAGACAATACAGCAACATGGAGTTTTTGTTGGCTTAATGTAGTGTGCTGAGAATCTGTGGCTGGACTTGTCTGTGTACCTACCCCCAGCCTCTCACACTGACTGACTTTCTTTAAAAAAGTATGTAAGTCAAGCAGAATCCTCTGGTAAAGTTGATTATTTGCCCACTCATCACCAACGCTTTGGTAGCTCTTTTTGTCCCCCCTTCAAACTCTTCTATGGACGGGCTTTGCAACTGTGCTAAAACTTAGAGTTTTAGTTGTTCTGTTTGTTCCATAATCCAGCTGTCTTCTCAGTGGACAGAGCAAGGAGATTTGCCTACTGACTTTCTGGCTGTTGTTCTGTGAAAATAATGCACCACATTCAGCCTTGATCTGCCACAAGATGTCCTTTCAGCGAGGCTCAGTTTTTATTTTCTTTCTTCTTGTTGTTTGGGTGTGTTTTTTTGTTTGTTGTTGGGGTTTGTTTTGTTTTGGTTTTTTTACTTGCATTTTACTTATTTTCATTTTGGAATGCTGATATTTGCATAGTGGTTTAACTTCCAGTTTGTTCCAGGAGTTTTCTGTGGCTTCAAAGTGGTGGCATGATCAAAACAAGACTCAACCTGTTTATAGTCTGTGAGTCATTTATTAAATGCGTGATATTTTGCAATGTTAAATAATATTTATTTACCATGAAAAGAGTAGACCTAATAATTTCTGAAAACATACTGATAGAGCTTTGCCTCCTTTATACACTGAAATATATTTTGCATTTCTTTCTGTTATGCTAATGAATTGCTTTTAGCTTTTTCATGTGTAGTTGGATTGTACCAGCTTTATCTGGGTCTAACTCACATGCCTAACATTGTTGTTTTACAGGCAAAAGTATGCAGAAATTCCCACATATGGCATTGGAATAGGTAACCTGGGAGAATCTTCTCCTCTCTATAAACAGGTTGTGTGTTTTGTTCCTACAAAGTGCTGTGCATGAGTAGTGTGGCATTGCTGATATACCTGTCTTCCATGGAATGCACAAACTGGGTTTTGGTGGTGGTGTGTAGAAGGTTCTTTGTCATGTACTGGAAGCATCAGAGTCTGTTTAAATCTGCCAGCAGAGAGCTTCATTATATGGCTGTTGGCTGTTCTAGCCTGGGAGGTGGATCAGGAGGTAGGGCTGGTTCTGAGCGATGTAGCTGGCAGAGCACACTGGACAGCACTGAGATGACCACTGGAGTCACCAGGCAGACCAGCAGTAGGAAACCGCTTTGAGAAGTGATTAAGAATGTTCTTCATAGGTATTGTGCTAATAGAATTGGAGAAGGATTCCATCCTTTGTTAGCAGTGACATGGCGGGTTTCTCTGTGTCATCTCTGCTGCTGTAAAAATACAGCCGTGCTGGATGGCTTAGGGCGTGCAGTTCACAAACTCAGAAAGTGCCCTGAACACCCTGACTCCTCCAGCTGTTTGTGTGAGAGCCTTCCCAGTCTGGGGTCACTTACCACTTGGTAGATTTACCAGGGATATTCATCAGAGAGGAGAAGGCAGTCCAGTCCCTACCCCTGCTACCCCATTGCCTTTTCACTCCTTTGGATTCTGTAGTTTTCATTTCTGAGACAGTGGCTCCCAGTAGCAGAGGCAGTAATTCATTTAGTGTAGGAGTTACTTACAGTACAGCTGTGCTGCCTTGATGGTGCCATCTGCCATCCATGGGTAGGAGCCAGCTTCCTGCAGGCAGCACAGTGCAAGGGAAACTTTCCTTAAGACACCCAAACATCCGTGCATGGAGCGTGCACGCCTCATAAAATGTAAGAGCAAAGGAAATGTGTGCTGTTGGGAGTCGCTTAGTTGAGATCTGTGTCTTCAAACTATGGTGCTAGGATCTGCAATAATTGTGTCTAATTGAGGTGGAATCATCCCAAGCAACCCTGCTGGCCAATTTTAATTTCCTCTCTTTTAGATGAACTACCTAATTCAGCTTTGTGAGGTACAGCCAGCCACGTCTGTCAGGGCATGGCTAGAAAAGCGAAATTATGAATTGCTGTCTAAATAGATCACCCTCTTAATTGCAGCAGGCCTTAATTCACATTTGATGGGTGTATTTTTGCATTATTGCTTAATCAAAAAGCTACTGGGACAAAATATTTTTGTGAATATATGTGTGCCCTAGATCTCTCTTGGTGTTTGCTGTATTGCCTGTGTCAAGTAAGGCTTTCCAGCTCGGTTAAATGGAGGCATCGCTGCCAGGGCAAGGTGTCGGGGCTCGCCATGGGCAGGCAGAGCTCTGGTGGTGGTCACCATTTCCTGGGCCAGCTGAGGCTGATGGAGTGAAAGCACCTGCTGATTAGTTCAGCCACTCAGCTTATGCTGCCCTGTGCACTGGGTAGTGAAAATCTTATCAGAATCAAAGGGCAGTGCTGGTCAGAATTACACGTTACATCAGTCTCAGAGTAAAGCTGTGGCTTGTTTTGTGCTTATTTTACTATAGTATAGAAGATTGTGTTCCAGAGGGTAGGGCTTAAAGACATCCTGAGCTATGCAAATCAAGGGAGGTATTTAGACATGATCTAATGTACCTAATAAGTAAAAACTTGGTTGGTTTAATAAATGGGAAAATAATGGGAAAATTATTTTGCCCAGGTTTTTGTTTAAGAGAAAGCTAAGGAATGTTTTTAATAAAACTGTTCATCAAGTCTTGCTTTAATTGCTTCCTTATTTAAAAAGAAAATAAATTATTTTAAGAAAATCATATCTCCTTTTTCACAGTTAGTGAGGGTACTGAGACTTTTCCTTGTAATTTGGCAATGCTTTTTTGACTTATCATGTGAGCCAGTATTTGCTGAGCTGAATTGAAACAGGTATGAAAGTTTTCTCTGAATACAGCTGATTGATGATCTTTGCTCTAAATCCTGTTTATTTTAAGCACTTTAGCTTCTTAGCAATAACATTTACATTGGCCACTTTCCTCTTATTTTGGAGTTAATCTGCCCCATCCTCAGTGTGCAGAAGGACCACAGTCCCTGGTGTGAAGAACTATTGTACATTCCTGCACTGTAGTCCTTTTCCAAAGTACTGCAATGGCAGAGTTTTCCCAGTGGACTGAGAGTCTGTTTGTGGCAAGAGGTCAGCACAGAAAGTAGTGGCAATTCAACTGGAGGCCAGTTAAGAACACTGCAGACACAGGATGGTTTTCTTCCTAAGCATAAGTGTCTGCTGTTGCTGGAGGCAGCGTTCTGGGGCTGATTCCTGTCTGTATGGTAACTCCTTTAGGCTTGGTTTATAATATTGAATAATAATCTTGACACTTGTGTGACAGCAGCATCAGTTTACAGTGATGATTTAGGTCATTAACAAATGACAGCTATTTGCCATCTGTCGTTTATATCAGCCCAGAACCCATTTGCAACTTGGTGTTGGCTGAGCAGACTAACTTTCTCTGCTGTAACAGGCAATTCTCTCTTCCATTTCAGTTTCTGGATTTTTTTACTCTAGGAATGGTTTTTGTCATACCTGTGAGGAAAAAGGGGAAGAAAAAGCTACAAAAAAGATATACAGTAACCATGTGAGCTGTGTTGGTGAGTTCTATGGACTGTTCATCTTCCCAAGCAAATGCCTGTGCTTCTGCAAGAGGGTGGAGAAGGGGAGAGATGAGACTCCTGTTCCCAGAAGCTGCTCAGTGGCACAACCTTGCTGTCCTGTTTGACAGTAAGATTCAAATTCCTACAAAATTTGTGTGGGATGGGGATTATTGAGATGGCTTGAAACCAGGCAATTCCAGGATGGTAATTCAGCTGTTGAGGAGAATCTATTGCAAATCTGAAAGCAGGTGTCAGACCACAGAGTCCCTTAGGTCAGTGAGCTGGCTTATATGCAGACAACACCTATTGCTGATGAACTCTGTCTTGGGTGTTGCAAGCCAACCTGCTCCTCCTGGAGTTCTGTACCATTTCCAGAACTAATTAGGCACTGCCATCTCAGTAATGTGATTACCATGGCTCAGGATTAAGCAAAGAAGCACAGCTGAATCCCCATCAAAATGTCAGCCATGACACACAACACCCTGGGATAACTGGGAGACAGGCTCAGCTGACTTTGAAGTTGTGGCTCAGATGCCTTACCCCAGTGATCCTTTCAAAGGAATCTGCTCTCAGATGGACACCCAGTAACACTCTGCAAATATGAGCAGCAGCCCAGCTTAATCAAAGCATGGCTTGATGTCACTGTGTGTGTACTGGGTACTTGAAGGCTGTGGGGATTTCAGCAAGCAGAAATGGATAGAAGCAGCAGTTATGATAATGGAGATAATTGGAGTTGTATTTAAACCTAGTGAATATAATTAAGGTGTGGCTATATTTATGTATGTAAGGTTTTTAGAAAGCAATCTGTTGTTCAGTCTGTGAGGGATTCAGCCTGCACTGCCCGTGGTAGCTGTTCTTGGGTCACCTGAAGCCTGGCATTGCTTAGCCTGGTGGGCTCAGAGGAGCATCAGCTAAAATGGAACTGCTGTGCTGGGTAACTTTTATAATAGAGTT
>JAWWLZ010000172.1:4807286-4849008 GCA_035041345.1 Poliocrania exsul | reverse complement strand
ATTAATTAATTTGAGGCTTATAACTCCATTAATTTTGAGTCTTTAAACTGGTGTCTAGGTGAAGTTTGAAGGGGTTTTATGCAGATGGGAAGAGTGTCTTTTCAGTCTCATAGAGTATCTTACTGCATTACTGGTGCTTGCAGTATTTTAGAGAGGTTTAGTTACCAGGTGCATATATCTTCAAGAGATCATAACTACTACTGTAATAAGAAAGTATGTGCTTTTTTACATGTCTGTTGTCATAATGTGGTCAGTGAGTGTGGATTCTTTTAGGTTCCCCCATGTGGGTTTCCAAACAAGGAATTGCAGTGTGAGGAGATGCAGATGAATTGGATTGTCAGGTGGTGGTTTTATTGCTTTGTTTTCCTTTTCTGAAGCAAAGTTATCTCAAGCCCTGTATTTTGTGCTGGTTCTCATTCCTGGTGGATCTCATTATCAGCCATCAAACCAGTCTTCTATTGGGAAAGAATCCTGCCTGTCTGATGAATCTGAGTATAAATAAAAATACTCTCTCCAACAGTTGGTGTTTTGTTGAGAAGGTAATTGATAAATTCAAGAGTAGCTGACATGAAAATTATTTTGGAAGAAAGGACAGAAGTTTTCAAAGGAACACATTGAGAGGTGTAGTGTTTTTGCAAATACTGCTGTAAAATGAATATGTGCAAGTACCATGAAGATGTTTCCTATATCATAGTGACATGTATTCCCAGTAAATACCAGCAAGGAGAGCATTAGCAGATGAAATTAATATGCTAAAGTTCACACTGGGCATTTGCTTAGGTTCTCCTCTAAGTATGGAGAGATTTTCAGTTTCAAAGTTGATTATTAATCCTTACTAGATGCATTTGTGTAGATGGAATCATCCTCCCTTCATGAAATAGAATTATTAAAAAATTACTTGGTTAATAAGGCAAATTTAAGAATCTTGACATGCAAATATTTCTAATAAAAAGACTAGCAAACTAAGTAGTAGTTTGCAATGAATTCAGCATCAGAATTTAGTATTGCTGTGGAGTGCAGTAATCTGAAAGTAAAATATATGAAAACAATAAAATACAAATACAATGTGTGCTGGGGGTGGTGGTTTGAGAAGTCTGACAACTTAAGAAAATGGGAAATTTTTTAATTAATTTTTTGCAAAACTGCTCATTAAAATTTGTAAGTGCTTAACTAAACAAAACCTTAATTGAAAGTGTCAGAAGTGATCCATGGCTGCATTACAATTTTCTTCTTTATGCATCATTTCCTTTGCCATTTAGCTTGAGAGTAACCACTATTCTGACCTATCAGTTAAGACAGAAAACATCTACCCTGGTTTCTTTGTGTTCTTTAAGGAGAAGAATTAAAAGAGGCTTAGGTTGAAAAAAGATAAAAGTTCATTAGCAATTTTATTCCCAAACCAAAATCAGTGCTCTGAACAGGTGGCTACAGGGACAGTTTCATGAATGTGAAAGGCTTTATTCCCTGTGTCCTCTTTGTATCCATGAGTGTGATTTGTTATTAAAAAATTTTCTGTAGAAGTTATTTCTGACAATGACTTTAAATCCACATGTCTGTAGTAAAATGGATGATACAAAAGTCCTTCACTGGCACAGATAAAGATGGTAAACTCATCCACTAGAATTGTTGCTAGTTCATTTTAGTCACTGTCTCTTGCTATTATCACATAGATTTTTGTGTACAGGACAAATATTTCTCAAAAAACTGTTAACAGCTGTGTATATTTGATGGACATGCTACTCACTTTGTGAATTTATGAAGAAAGAGTCAGTTATACAACTCATTTTGTATAAATACATATAAAACCTTTACACCCTAAATGATTTGCTACTTACTTAGACAGAGTAGGTTCTCACCAGGCTGTGTGGGTTTACAGAACGAGGTGGAAGGGTTCTGCTTTTAAAATGCAGACATATCCCAGTGTGGCAGTCACACAGTCCAAAGAGGGCAGCTTTTTCCCAAGGAAGCCCAGGCTCTGAGAGCTCTGCTGGAAGCTGGCTCAGGATGTGCAAAAGGAATATATGAAGCTATTAAGCAGTCCAGTGTATTGAATACATTCTTGGAACATTCCAGACCTTGATGCCTTCTCTGAATTGTGGGTATATCTTATAAATGTCTTGCAGCCTATGTGGCAACACCAGGGCAAAGATGTTTTAGCAATTTCCAATGAAATACAAGTTCTTGTGTGCCTTAGAGGCAGGCAGGCTTGCCCTGTGCTCACCTGCACTGCTTTGCTCTGTGATGGTTCAAATTGGGTTCGAAAAGTTCTTTCTTGGAGATGTTAGCAGGCAAGACAAGCCCTCATAACCCAGGAGAGAGAATCTGACTGTTGTATTCTCACCCTGCTCTGCTTATCAAAAAGTTTTCAATGACTCATTCAGATATAAGAGTATTTTTTAAAGGGAAATCACCCGAGTCTTGGCCCCAAGTGCTCTTCCTTGGGGCAGTATAGGATTCATCTGTCTTTTGAAGTTGTCAGTTCTATCAATTTACATCTTCTGTTTTACAGACCCTTTATGGTTTGAAAATGAACATTCGCGGTCATCTTTCACAGAAAGAAAACCTTTCAAGTTGTCTCTACAGTGAGAGATAAAGAATAAGTTTTGAAAAGTATCATACTGGGAAACAAGGCTAGCAGGAAAGATTCCACTATGCTATTTTGCTGGGAATTGTGGAAACTGGAGGTTTGAACCTCAAAGGCATGAATTCCAGGCCTTTTGACCCCAGCAGTTCCTCAGGTGTCTGTTCCATCAATTAGTATAGTTGCTGTATTTTCATTATGTAGTTTCACAGAAATAATGGAAAGGCTTAATACAGTGAAGAAACTCAGATTTATTGGTGCCTGATAAATTCCATGTCTCTGTTTCTTAAGCAATCCTACATTGTCCACAGAAATAGTCCTGTACCAAGTGTATTTCTGAAGTGTGAGCTCTACTGAGAAATGAACCATAGTAAACACTGGATCCATGTCTCTTTGCATAATGTGACTCTTAGAACAAATGTCATCTGGACTAAAAATAAATCCTAGCTGGAACATGGGATCCGAGAAACTTGGATCCTGGAGAAAACTGAATACAGAAAAGCATTGAGTAGTTGGATTTGTTTCAGATGGAGGCTGGTGAGGGCAGAAAAATTGAAAGCTGAGATCAGTAACTTCACATTCTGGCATGGAGATGCATGTAATAAAGTCCCTGGGTTATAAAGAGTTTGGCATGTGGAGTTTCATGAAGAAACCAAAAGTCCTCCCTGTTTGCCCAAGAGCAAAAAAACCTTTTATGTATAAACCAAGCCGAAACTGGAAATTGAAGCATATTGCAGGAATATAAACTGGGGTGTTTATGTCTGTTTTTAATGGCACTTAATGGAAAGCTGTGTACACAAATCAAACAGCAGCAAGTCTGTGTGTCTGCCTGCCTTTCCTTGCAGCCCTTTGGCTGTGTGTGTTTCTCAGTTCATGGAGGCAGGGGAGGGTTCACTGACACGCCACCTCTGAAAGGTGCTGCTGTTCGTTCAGCTGCAGGCTTGGCATTTCCACAATGAGATTTATTCATGAAAGCCCTTCAGTGGGCTTGTATTCAAGAAGGAGGTGAGCATTCCTTTGGAAAACAAGAGGTGTTTCACATTTGCATCCTTAAGAGGTTGTTACTAAGCTTATATTTGGAGCCCTGGAATGTTGAGCACAGAAAGGCACAAGAGCAAGTCGCTGTTGGCTTGTGTTGAATGCAAACATACCAAAGTGACAGATAAATTCAGTAAAATGTACTTGGCTTGGAAATCCATCTTATTTATGCTGTCAGTTCCACTCCTGAGGTGGTGAGTTGTGCTCAGTGCTTTTCCCCCTGCCTCCTGTGCAAGCATTAATCTGCAGGAACCTGACGATGTCTCCTTCTGACTCCCGTGCTGACTGTTGGCGGTGCCACGTGGTAGGAGTCACTGCAGGCAGGTCACACAGATTAATGTAATCTGGGTTGATCTGAAACTCCACAGCACACACTGCAGATTAGTTCCTCACTCACTGATTACAGCTGACCTCTTTTCCTGACATGCCCTTACATTTTACCTTATAAAGAATGTAAGGCACAACCAAGCATTGTATTAATTACCCTCTTTAATACCTGTCATGCTTTCACCTTTTGGCAGAGGCTCAGTGAGAAAGAGATTCAAAAGGGTATCTTGTGCAAAGCAGGAAAGAGATCATGTGCTTTGTTACTAAGGTTGTCATCAATAAAAATCTCACTACTATGAATAGTTAATCCTTTCCCTCTCACTAAAGTAACAAATTCCCTACTACATTGTAATTCAATGTAGTAGCTCATTACTGTAACAAACCACACCAATAGCTCTCCTATTTAAGATAAAGTGATGAAAGCATATGTGTTTTTATTTAGCCTCTTCGGGCCAATGCACAAAACTAAATGTTGCTTTTCTAAATTAAGTCCTGTAAATACCTACGACTGAGGCCTTCTATGCATTTAGTTTGTGCATGACCAGCGTTGCATGATAAACAAAGAGGTTTTTGTTTCTCTGGCCAGACCTTCTCCTGATGAAAATACAGTTCTGGGGCCTCAGCTACAGTTTTTGTGTATCCAACTCGTGGAGTCAAAAAAGTGTTGATTACCAAGCAGAAGCAGATCAGACTTCTATTTTCCATTTTCTTACTTTCTTAAATTTTATTTTTTTAAAGTCTTTTAATCACAGGTATTTCACAGACTCAGAATTTGCTGCAAGGATTTGGGTTAATAAGTTACATTGCACAGTTACCTGCTTGTGCAGTCATCAGTGTGTTATATGAGGTATGTGCTGTGCAATGAGCACTGCGCTGAATGGTGCGTGAATCCTGGTGTGATGTATCTATTACACAATGAATAAAGCCAGTCATAGGAAGGTCTTTCTAGTCTGTGGCCCTGTCACTGGCAGCAGCCAATGCATATGGAGGAAAGAAGGAAACGTGTTAAGCAGCAGCTTCCCTGAAATACTCTTCCGGCTTTTGGCAATTAGTACTTGAGGGAACTGGGGAGGGGGTTACCACACACAGTGCAAAGAGCCCCTCAGGGAACCTGGCAGTCTCCTCTGCTTGTGAATTCATGGACACTGGTTGTCCAATCCAGCCTGTGATTATCAGCTGTAGGACATCGGTTATGCTCTCCTGTACTGATGTAGTTCAGTGGGCACTAAAATAGCAGTAAACAGGTGAAGCAGAGACACTTTTTTCTTCATAGAATGACCTCCCAGGGCAATGTTACTTTATATCATGTGGAAAATTTTAATCAGCATCATGAAGAATCTTATGCTCATGCCACTTAATTTCTTCAAAATTACAGAGGATAAAGGAAAGAAAGTTTAGAAGATTCCTCCCTCTCACCCACATTGTATGTTTTAGCTTTAAAATGCAAATAAATAAGCTTTACTGTAGACTGTCATGCTGCATCAAATACTGATAAGTATATTTCCATGTGACATACAGAAATATTGTTACATGAGAGGGAATTGGAATATCACTAGATGAGAGAAAAGTATGGATTTCAACATTAAGTTTGATGCAATAAGTATTGTGAAGTCAGTAGTTTTTTGGTTTGTAAGAATCATAAAATACCTCGAGTTAGTTTGGACCCATAAAGGTTCATCAAATCCAATTCCATTCTCCTTGCAGGACTACCTAAAGCTGAATCATATGACTAAGGGAATCATCCGAATGCTCCTTGAACTCTGGCAGGATTGGTGCCATTAACACTTCCTGGAAAACTTGTTCTGGTGACCAACCAACCTCTCGGTGATAGAACCTTTTCCATCCAGCTTCACTCTGTTTCCTCCAGTCCTATTGCTCCTCACCAGAGAGAAAGATCTACATCTCCTCTGCTCTTCCCCTTGAGGAAGGTGTAGAACACAATGAGCCTTCTCATCTCTGAGCTGAACAAACCAAGTGACCTCAGCTGGTCCTCTTAAGTCTTGCCCTTGAGCCCCTTCTCCTCCTTGCCCTCCTCTGGACACTCTCTAACAGCTTCATGTCTTTCTTATATTGTGGTGCCCCAAACTACACACACCATTCCAGGTGAGGCCACCCCAGTGCAGAGCAGAGCTGGACAATCCCCTCCCTCACCCAGCTGGCGATGCTGTGCCTGATGCCCCCCAGGACAGGGTGGTCCCTCCTGGCTGCCAGGGCTCTGCTGACTCACGTTCAACTTGCCATCCACCAGGACACTCAGAGTCCTTTCTATGGGGTTGCTCTCCATCATCTTCTTCCCCAGTTTGTGCATATAACCAGAATTACCTTCTCCCAGGTGCAGAATCCAGCACTTGCTGTTGTAAAATTTCACGTAGTTGGTGATTGCCCAGATCTCTCTGCAAGGCTTCTCTACCCTCAAGGGAGTCTGCAGCTCCTCCTAGTTTTCTGTCACCATCAAACTTCATGTACATTCAATTTGTACATTCAGATCATTTATAAAATTACAGAGCTCTGGCTTTAGAATTGAGCCCTAACTTTGGTGCTCATGATGTTAAATGGCAGTTCCTGATCTGTTATCTCAACACTACTGATGTCTCACTAACCTGTCATTTGAGGTGAATGGACAGTCACTATGAAAGAGCTTTACAGAGACCTGAGGCTCCTCAGAGATATTCCCAATTCCTTGCAGAAAATAAAAACAGGGCAAGGCTTCATATAGGTTTTATTTAAAATTGGATTACTGCAGTAATAAACAAAGGAAAATACACAATTTAAACTTTTAAATTGGTAATATCAAATTTCTGCTGAGATTACGGGAAAAGAAAATGAAGTAATCATGTTTTCATTTTAGTTTAGTTCTGGTGTTTTCCCTTCAGTTTTAGCTCACTTTTCTTGTTCTTTATATGTGTCAAAATCTGTAAGTTTAAATCATGTTGTTAGGGGTTTATTCCAGTACTATCTCTCTCTCAAATGGTAGAGAATGCTCCCCCTCTTTGTTTTGAAAGCTCTGCTTTAGGCATGTTGATAGAAGAAGAAGAAAGAAAAAAGATTCAATTTGAGAAAAGAAACAAATACTAATGAAAGAAGTATGTTTTTGCTGAGAAACAAAAACTATGGAAAAGAAAGTAATTTGTGAAAATACCTGTCTCCAGAAAGAGGTACTTTATCACAGAAGCAGTTTTTGATAATCTGTTCCTCTCTTGTTCTATAGTTACTTCCAGGTCAATCCATATGAATGTATTTGTACATAGTGACTGAATGAAAGTTAGATTTTATTTATTTTTTTTTTGTCTCAAAGATTTTTAGAACTACTTTCTATTCCAGTTTCCTGGGATTACAGATTTCTTCAAAGCAAAACAGTCAAATATCAGGAGAACTCAATGAAGACACTTGATTCACTTGAACATTCCCTAGAAGTTTCTTCCTTTTCTCCTATGTTTCTAGCAGGGATTTAAGGTCCAACTAGTTCCTGTCATACAGCACGCTCTGGATAAGCTTCTGCAATGAAGTTGCACTAGTACTTTTCCAACTGCTGTTCTCCAGAAGTTTAACTTTGGCTCTGTCTGGAGATTTTCTATTGGACAGCAGACTATGGGTTTGGGGTATGACCCAGTGCCATCAAATTTTGCTTTGGCAAAACAGTGTCTCAGGTGAGAGGAAATGTCCTGTGATCATGGTTATAGCTGCAAGATTGAAAACGTTTCAACTGCCCTATTGTTAAAAAGACTGTTAATTGTGCCTCTGAATAGTGGCAGCATGGTCTGGATTAATGTCTTTGTAAAACTGTGAAGATGCTGGAAGAAAAAGACTGTATGCTCATAAAGTGGCAGAAGAGCTGCCTGAAGAGTAACATATTTCTCAAGCTGATATAAAGCTGATGCTGAATGGAATCTTAATTTCTGGGTGCTGGTTCCCAGTTGGACTGCAAGGTACAACTCAAAATTTGCCTGAGGAGCTGAGCTTTGTAGGGCTCCACTGTGATGATAAATTCTGCCTTGAAGTGTCAGCAAGGCGTTAGCTGGGAATGCAAAACATCCAAAGGAGCTGCTTGGTGGGTTTTATTTTCAGAGAGCTTCTGCATTCACACCTTGCATTGCTCTCAGAACTCAACACCTCCTAGGAATTTGTGTGTAGCTGTCAGTGGGATTTGGATCCAGTCATTCTCTCTGAATCAGTGCAATGATGTTCAGATCAGGGACTTTTTGACCTCTGCAAACTTTCTGTAAGACACAGGACTAACACAGTACATATCTGATAGAAATTTTGAACAGTCATCCATGGAAATATCTGATGTTTAGAGCTGTATTACAAAGAATTAGCCTGGAGTGGTATGCTTAGGTGCATGTTTGTGTCCCTTTGAAAGAGGAGCATGTCTCAGATGATGTAATTAATACATTTTGTATTGCATACACACAGTCTGATGCTAACACCACTTGCTGGGTGCTGGCCTGCCACCCACTAGTGAGCTGAACATTTGCAAATTGCTTTTCCTTTACTGCTCTTATGTGTAAAAGTTCATGATTTAATCCAAGCTAGAGGATGTGGCTTAGTGCTGTCTCAGTAACTGAGAAATATGTAACATCCTAATCTCAAGAATCATATTCATTTTCCATATCTTGTTCAATTTGTTTCCTTAGCAGTTGGTTGCATTTATGAAGAGCTGATGGGTATAGTTAATAAAAAGGATAATTTTCCTTTGAGCTTCATTACCTCAAAAATTCTGTAAAATAGGTAAGTTGGATCTTTAAAATAACATACATAAAAGTAGAGAGTCTTGCTGCTTCTCCTGGGTGATAGGAAAGATGCTGCTATTTAACAGATTTCCTAAATTGATTTATGCTACTCATAACCTGTACTAATATCTGTTAGAATGTCCTGTAACAGTGTTTTCAGTGCTTTGGAAAATAGGCAATCCTTTCAAAAGTCTATCAAATCTGATCTGGTGGGATCGAGTTTTATGTGTTGTCCTGAAATTTACAGAAATTCTGCTTTGGGTCCTCAGAAAACTTGTGATAAAAGAAAAGCAGGCTCTGAACAAAAATTCTGTGAAACTACTGTGATTTGCCTTTTGTAGCTATCTCATAAAGTTAGATAGTTCCCTCTCCTCAAGTAATTATAGCTTAATTTCTTTATATTAGTTTTGATTCTTATTCAGAGAGTTTTATCTCTTCATTATGTACTCTAGCTGTAATTTAGCTTTTAAAGCATTGCTTATTAAAAAGAGATTTATTTCACTGAGTTAAACATTATTTTTAAATGGATATAGAGGCATCTGCTAACACACTTCTCCCTTAGTATTGTTAAATGTATGAGCAGACCTGTGCAGAAGTTAATTTTGCCATTATCAGAAGCTTTCAGGGATTATACAATTTTTCATTTCATGACTTCCAAAGAATTTTTGCCATTTATCATTAAAAGACAGTTGAGAATAGGTTGATTCTTCCGCTGCCAACCAGTCATGGTGCTCACATGGGATGAGACTTTGAGTCTCTCATTCTTTCTTTTTCAATTCTTGCAGTTGAGGGTTTAAATATCTTTTTGACACTGCTGAAAATTTAACTTCTAGAGCTCAGAAGTCATTCTCGATGGAATATCATGACTGAATAGATTTCAGCAAAAGTTTTAGTTCTTTCTGGTGGCTCATTATTGTCTTACAGTAATTGATAGGCTACAGATACAGGTAGAATGGCCACTTATATAATTGTTAGACTGCTTTAAACATTTAGTGAAAAAAGAGGCTCCATAGATGTGGCTTTCTCTTCAGGAATATTAATGGATTCTCTTTTTTTTAGTATTATTTTTTGTGGTGGATGAAAAAGTCTTTGTGTTTCGTGTTCACATTTTGGATAGAATCAAATTAACCAGAGACCTGACATTTAGAGAAGGAAAGTGGTAGCAACATACCTGTAGCCTGAAGGTTTGTTTCATTTATGTAGGAGGATAGTCAGATCAGAAAAATCAATCCAAACTGAATAGTCAGTAACAATTTATAAAATTAAGAAGTAGAGGAATTCTGTGTTTCCCTGTGGAGTCTGCCTCAGCAAAACGTGTGTGCAATGTGAAATTCAGCACTCGCCTATGATCTTGTAGAGAACACTGAAACTGAGTTAAAATGAAATCTGAACTGCCTAGATCTGTAGTTGAAATTCTGGTGCTACACCTCTATAGGAAAATTTCTGGATTTCTTGAATATACCCAGTATCTTACTCTTTCAACAAAATATTGTGTTTTAACTTGAAAACAATCTACTGGAATGATAGCAGGATGAATCAGTAAAATATGTAATGTTATTATCCATGAATAGTATGTGTCCATAAGTATGCATTTGTACACTTTATTTATGATTAGCAAGCTTCAAAGTATAAATCTAGCACAATGCCTTGTTATGTATACTGGGAAAAATTAATCCATGGAAGGTTTTTTAATTAAAAAACATTTTGTGTTGCTGAAATACACATCTGCTGATTATTTCTTTTATAAGGTGAAATGAAAGGTAATTAAAATGAACACTTTATTAATAGTATGCCATCATAGTAATTTAGTGTCTGCTCTTGTGTTTTAGGGTCAGTTATGTATTTGAAAATGAGCAAAGTGCAGGCATTTTATTGTATGTTGTGCCATCCATTTGATGTTGTGTAATGCTGGATGATTCTGCATGAATTATGCAATGGACACTTCTTTTTTTCCCCAATGCATCTATCCCAGAAAAAAAGATACTGTGTAGGATCCTAGAGAAAAATCTTAAGCTGTTGATTACATACATGGATATGAATAACAAAAAGTGCAAGGTGAAATGTTGTGTTGTCTACAGAGTCTGTGTCCCTGGTGGGATACTTGTGTACAGCTACCAAAAATCCATTATGAAAGGCTTAGGGACCAGCTTAGGTTCTGCACGTTGGGCCAGGGGCTTGCATGCTCTCATTGCTTGGGTTGGGATGCTGGGGAACAGCCTGCTATTTGTTGGAGCCATTTGAATTTGTGAATCATGGAATCGTTAGGGTTGGAAAAGACCTCCAAGACCATCAGGTCCAGCCTTTGCGTGAATACCACCCTGCTCACTGAATCATATGGTAAAGTGCCAGGTCCGCTCGTTTTTTGAACACTTCTAGGCATGGTGACTCCACCTCTTCCCTGTTCCAGTGCTTAACCACTCTTTTAGTTAAGAAATTTTCCCTAAATCCAGCCTGAATCTCCTGTGATGCAACTTGAGACCATTTCCTCCTGTCAGTCCTGGCCACCAGTGACTGAGTACCACATCACAGTACACAAGTGCAAATAGCCATTTCAACCAGAACGCCGTGGAGCATCTGGCACAAAGTAAAATCCAGGATGATGTCTTTGGTTCACTTGCCAAGTTTGTGTATGAATCTCTAATAGAATGTTATCTCCCTCAAGACAGTCTATCCTTCTGCTTTAATCAAGAACAAGTTATGTAAATTCTAAAATAATTAGTTATTGACACTTATATTATTGTTGACCGATAATTTTGCTTTTGATAGCAATGGAAAGTAGTGGTACAGAGCCAGGTAGATACCTTGTTTATCCTCAGTTATGTGCTGCAGATGACAGTTGCAAATAGTGTAAGAGAACATAATTATAAGGACAGAAATAAAATTTCATTGTTTTATTGCAAAGTGCTTTTTATGGCTGAAAATGTGGGAAGGGTTTATTTAATGAATTTGCTGGTGCTCGTGGCTTCACAATTAGTATGCTTACAGTCACAACTAGTTTGCTTACAGTAGCATTTTTTCCCTTTTACACTGTTATGCAAAGCATACCATAATCATATTCCTTATATATTAGTCAGATGATCTCTGTATTTTAGATGTTGCCAAAACAGTGATAATACAATTGTGTTTGTAAGAAGGTCATGAAACTAAATAGAATGAAATGGAAGAACTCATTAGAAGAAGTCACATGAAGAGCTGCCTCTGGGCCTGTTGGGGCAAATTTAATCTCACATGTAAACAGTGCTGAGTGCTTGCTGTGGAGGAGGGTAAGCTGGGACAGGTAAAAGGCTTTTCAAGTGAGTAAATAGTCAGGTCTCTGGAACACCTTCCCCCAGTGATTGCTGGGCTGGGGTTGGGTTATGAGCCCTCTCCTGGGGGACATTGAGACCTGGCTTTGGCTATATGTGAAGAACTGCTTCTTCTACTGCACCATAAATGACAAAGAGCCAGGCAGAAAATCAGTGTGTCCTGGTCAAATGTTTTGTGAGCAGCACACATAAGTATTGACAAAAATGAGATGGGGACTGGCAGAGAGAACAAAAAGACTTGCAATAGTCTTGATCTTGGCACAGGATGCCCTCAGTGCTTATCCTGAGGTAAGAGATACAGCTAAAGAGGCTGGGTGAGAGCAGAGACAGCAAGGCATTGCTGCAGTGAGAGCAGGGAAGAGTGATGCAACTATAGAGACATAATGAAGTTGGGATCTTTATATGATGGAAATCTGGCATGGACAAATGGTCAAAATCACAACATATCACTATGCAAAACTTGTTACATTCATGCTCTTGTTTCAGAAAATTACTTCCAGAGTCTCTCAGAGGAAGGAAGGGACTGCTTCACATTCCAGTAATGTCACATTGATGTTGGTTGTGTACGGTACTAAAAGCTGAAAATGGCTTTTGGCAGGATTATAGTTAAATTTAATTTCTTTACAACCTAGAGCCAAATTTAGGGTTAAAGTATAAGCCTATTGTATGCCAAAATAAAATACTGTGATTAATAAGGACAGCATTATGAAGCCTTAACATTTCTAAGTCAAATGTCTGAATCACGAGTTGACCAAAGAAGGCATTATTTTAAAATACTGAGTTTCTGTGATGCATTTGAATTTGTGACCTGTCTCTGTTACACATTTTAGGACTTGCAGATTTGCTCTGCAGTCAGAGTCGTAGAAATTTTATTTCCTTAAGGAAAGCTGGAGTTGTCTTTAATTTAACTGTTCGTGGCTAAAAGGAACCTTACTAAGAAAGCTCCCAATAAAACAAGAGTGGGCTTTCCTACATATCATACACTGCACACATGTGAAGAGCTACATATGCTTCATTTCCAGCTTGGGCTGGACGCTGACCCCAAGGAATACAGCAGCTGTCACATTTCACTCTTCAGTCACTGTCATCTGCTATATGAATGGTCACATTATCTGTACACTTACCAGAATTTAGGCTGCTTCTAGTGCTGGAGCAGGGCCAGTTTCCAGCAGCTGAGAATCCAGAAGTGTGGTTGTCCAGTTTGTAACTTTTATATACCTGTGTTAACAAAGGGTCAGCTGTTGCAATGGGGTGGTTTGACTGCCCTCTGAAGGGGTCAGGCCCTCTGTTTCAGGCCCTATTCTCTTTGGCTTCTCTGGAAATCCACTGTAGATCAAATTAACTGGTTTTAATTAATTTTTGACATCTAGAAGAAAACAAATCTCCCCAACATTGTAGGGTATTGCCTCTGTTGCTTAATTCTGTTGACAGTTACCAATAACATAATTAGATGTTAAACAAAAAGTCTTCTGGAATCATTTGTATGCTTCCAGTTCAAGTGAGTCAACTAAATTCTCCTCTATGTTATACTTCAGTAAATTCAAAGTGCTTTGGCCTGAGCCCTGCTACAACCCCTTGTGAAGTGCTCTCCTTGAGGGAGTTCTGCCTCCAGTTGAACATAACCTGAACATATCCCCTGGAGTAAAAGGATTCTGAGTTGGAGTGTAAAAGTCCTTTCTCAGAGCCCTCCTAGTGATGTGTTGGTGCTTTGCCTTCCCCACCTCACGGGGTTGCTCTGTGAGAAATTGTCCCCTGAAAAGTTATTGCATCACCCCATTTGAGAGCCATCAGTCAGCACCATCCCCTGACCCTTCCCCATCAAGTCTCATGATGAGCTTCGCCAGAAGATTTAACTGGGAGAGCTGTCAGTCTTCACTCTGCAGTGGCTGTTGTGGGGCAGGTTACAAACTACAGCTGAATGGAAATGACACAGTTTGATTTTTTTGTGTTGAGAGAAAAACAGCTGTGAAATTTTATGAAAGATGCTTAGGAATTTTTTTTCCTGCCCTTTCTTCTTGATTCATCTTGCCAGTGGGAAGGAGTATAAGCAGGTGGCTTGCATGATAATTAAATGCCAGATATGGAACCAACTCCTGGTCCCTGGAAAATCTCAAGTATCAAAGGAAAAGTAGAAATCTGAGTTAACTGTAAGGCAGAGCTCCAGTGAAGGGCTGCGGATTTATTGAGCGTTAAATGTCACTACCAATGTAATAAAGGTGGTGTACAGTACAGGATGAGAACTTTTCTGAAGAAAAACCCTTTTCAATAAGTTGTCAACCTGTCTGAAGTTGTGAATTGTTATTAAAAACCGAAAAGACAAAACCCAAACGACAGGTGGGGAGAAAGTGGAAAGACCTTCCGAACTGCTCAGCTCTCAGAGGCATTTCTGCAAGCTTGTTCCTCGGCCAGTTGCTGTGGAGTGTTGATCTGTTTTGATAATGGTTCATAGTGGTTTGGGAAGGGGCATATCATTAATATGTCGTGTTTCACAGGTGTTTTTTTCTTGACCAGAGAGGCCTGGCTGAAGCCCAGCTGGAGTAGAATACAAGACTCTTTATGTTGTGTGGTCTTTATTAAGCAAAACTGTCTTATGTGAAGTGCACTCACAGCACTGCTCCCACAACATACCCTAAAAAGAAAATGACAGAAAATTATGTGTGTTCTCCAGGGGAGGGGAAGTGATTTAAACGTTATGCTTTAGATACTGAGAAGCTTTAAAAAGTGTGTCTGTAATAACTAGGAAAGTATTTTAAGAAGTGAGGGTAGGGAGCACACAGTTGTGCTGAGCAGCACTGGCATCCCAGGTGGGTCTGTCCAACACCCCTGTGCTGTCCCTTGAGGCTGAATGAGGAGAGATCTTCAGTGCTCCAGCACCCAGCTCAGCATTCGCTGCTTGAGGTAGGGGAATTTGGGACAGGATGGAGCTGGCAGGTGCCATGGCTGGGTCATGGTCAATATTAGAGGAATTCATTTGTGGAAGGGCTTGCTGCCCATTACCATCTGTGGCTGTCGAGAGTCAGAGCCAGAGTTTCTGTTCCTTGCAGGCAGGGAATCTGATTAAAGTTATTCTTCAGTGTGTGAAATCAAAAAATGCTGTAAAATTTATAACCTCCTTTACTCACAACCGCCTTTTCATTTTGTAAACTCTCTGGGATGATGGTAATCTTTCTTGAGGGTTTTTTTGTTGTTATTCTCTTTGATCTTCTGAAAACTGCAGCTGACAATGCTTTAAACAACGCAGCATTTACAAAACACGCATAAATACACATTGTCTCAGGTAAAAATTTGATTGTCAAGTATGGTTGGATACTCTTGGTTTTTTCTTAAAAGATGTTAAATTTGGCTTTGACAGCCTTGCAGAGTCCAACAGGTTGAGAAGAGCTGTTAGGAAGGTACTGCTGCATTATGCTTCAGGCTCTTTCATTTCAGTTTTTCAGTATTTCTCTCTTTCAGCATTTCTTCTCTATTTCTGGTCCCAGGCCAGTTTTTCAACATAAATAACAGGAGCGAGAAAAAGCTAAATTTAAAAAAATCCCTCTTCTAGATCATATTCAAGACAGACTTATTTAAAGAGTTTAAATTTAATGTCTTAATGTGAATGCCACATGCTAATTATCAGCCAGTTCAGCAGCAACTGCAGGCTTCATTTTTGGAAGGCCTTGTCTACTGCTTGAGGCTGATGTAAGTGATCAAAACAGAAATGTCAATGTGGGACTCCCATGCCAAACTCACTTGAAGTTTTAGAAAATAGATCTTGACCAGAAAAAAGAACTTTTTGCTTTACCTGATCCCCTGATATTTTTCCTACCAAAGAACCACAAACTAAGTATTAGAGAAATACAGAGCATTTTATCAGAAGTGAAAAATAGAGCAGTATTTAATGCCATGGAGTGATAAGGTTAATAACTGTAAAATGCAAATATTTTGCTGAAGATGAAACTGGGCAAGAAACTGAGGCAACCTGCTGCTATTGCTTGAACTGGAAAATCAATGTCTTTGTTTTGTTGTGTGGAATAGTGGATGAGGCTGTGCATTTCCAGCTCCCAGTGGGTGTTATTAGGAGCACAAGTACAGCTGAGCTGTATGGAGGTAGCTAAGCATGTATGTTTGATGAAGGGAAACTAAGAACATCTGTCCTGATACTTGAGACTATAAGAGAGCATTGGAATCTGTTGTTCCTTAGAGTATTTGCCAAAAAGCATTCCTGACCAAGCCACTGAACAGTGAGAATTTAATAATGCTACAGCTAATGAGGGAATTCAGCTTTGTGCGTGGAAGTGGAAATGTTTTGGTAGAGCACTAAACTTGTATTTATTGTTATGAATGGATTATGGTTGAAAGGATTAAAACTGAGTACAACTCAGCAAATTTGACTTACACAAGTTGTATTCATGTCAATTAGTGTTCTCTGAAAACAAGGCTGCTTGTTAAATGCTTGTGTCAGGGCTTCATGCTGCTGGGCTCGCTGCTGGTCCCTGTAGGGGGATTACCAAGCTATCAAAACACCTCAAAATCACCGTGGGTATTTGGTTGACCTTCAAAATGCCTTGGAAGAGATAATAGGTTATCAGCTGCTTCTTCCACCCACCTGCCAAATTGACATGTATTTGTGGCACAGCTTCACAACCAGGTGCATCTTGTGGAAGACAACTTCATTCTGCTGTCACTGTTTCTCAGGCTGTCAGTCTTTTTTGGTTGGCCAGTACCTTCTTGAGAGCTATTTGCTACAGGTTTTGTTTGCTAGCCATAGTGATGGCTTTGCAAAAATGCAAGCAGATAATAAAATATGGATCATTTCCCATCTTCTGAATCAGTACAAGTAATAAATTTTTAAAAATTTGTGCAAGTAAGCACAATTGATAGCTACTTCTATAAAATCCATCCCAGTGCTCCTGACACTACTTTTTATGCAATACTTGGTCTTGTTCAGCGTGTCCTGTGGGATTTGGCACAGTGTTTTAACAAGCTGCAGTGTTTTCAGAATGGCACTCTGAAAGTCCTGTTCGTGTGTGAAGACAAGATGTTCTGGCAAATTGGACAGAACTGATGTCCTGGCATCACATTGCACTGTCCTTGTTCTCATGGTACTGTGGAAATTAAGGCACTCTTGGTCCTGGAAGGAGGAACTGCACATGGCAGGAATCTGCACAGGAGCTAAAAAAACCCAGCCTGGCAGTTGTTTTCTCTGGTGGTTCCGTGGGGGGTACAGCAGTTGCAGGAGATGGAGCCTAAAGGGAAAGAGTAGCCAATGTGTCTCTCTCCCTTAATTTATTTACACACTAAATTTTGGCTTCTCTTTGACCTAAAATGATGACTCTCTAAGCTGGAGAAGTCTGAGGGTCTCTTTGTACTGGGAGCAAAGGATTTCTGTTCTTTCTGTGTTGGTTTTGTGAAATCCCCTCCAACCCTTTCCAGATAAATCATAGCCACTATGTGTTTGAATGGTGTACAAAGCAAGTACAGGTTCCAAAATAAGGTCCCAATCTCTGCAGGGAAGAACAGGTATCATTCCAAAGGAGACTGGGAAGCTGACAAGATAATCACAGAAAAGACCCATGAGAAAAGCAGCCTAAATGGTGGTGTGTGCCCCAGAGAGCAGTAGTGAAGAGCAGTGTTTGTGAAGAGATGAGCTTCAGGTGGAGGGCAGAATGCAGGTGGGAGGATAAGGAAGTGGATAAACCAGTGTTGTGACTGTAAAGCACATCTACTGAAGAGTAGCTGAGGGAACAGTGGGATGATGCTTCTGTAGTACATGTACAAGAGTGGGCATCCTGGTAACTCAGAGCTGGGGAATAAAAGGAGGAAATTTTCACTGAAATGTCTAAAGGACAATAAAAGCAGCTTTTCTGCTTTTGAGAAGGAAATTTTGGTGTTTTGTTCAAATTCTGCAGGAAAGTAACAACGTACCTTGTTGTTTAAGGGAGCTTAGCTTACTTAATACTATGTAAAACCTTTAAAACAACATGAAACCCTTCCACAATAGGTATGAACTTTCCAAAATTACTGTTCATCAAGTAAAATTTTAAAGTCAGAGTTGGGCTTGAGTAATATAAATTAACAGTAATTCTCTTTGGAAAGACTATTGTCAAGAATTGTCTTCAGGATAGGTAATAAATAAATATGATAAAGGTTTTAACTGCGCATCAAGAACATCACAAAGCTGTAGAGAGATTTCTGTTGACAAAGACTTTAAAAAGAAGTAAAGCATAATTGCAGTTGGAGAGTATGTGCTAATTAGTAAGCTGATGTGTCAGCATCATCACCAAGCTTCTCAGTATGGGGGACCATAGTTTCACAAGTTGCTTTATGGGCTCTTAAAAAGAAGCATAAATAGAATAATCAAACTCATAGAAAATGCTTTAATACTTTTTTGTTTTATGGATCACTTTAATTTTTGCAAGGTACAGAATAGGTAATTACACTTGGTAACTACTAAAATCAGGTAATCTTTTCCTTTGGATGCTGGGGACTGCTGTGTACATCTGGTAGTCCCGACCTTGCAGATAAAATCTCAGGCTCTTACATGTTTTGCATCCCTCACAGCCATTGACATAAAAATCATTACCAGTACTGTGTCACCAGAGAGCATTCTTGTCTTAAAAGCTATTTCTTCTGAGTTACCAGTTGGTTTTCCAGGCTGGATTGCCCTCGTTAAGTAATGAGCTTGATAGCGCTGGTGGCTGTTAGGAATGCAAACGGCTTTGCTAACTGGAAGACAGAATTCTCAAAGCTCATCTAAATTCTCATTCAATAGTTTCTCCTTGGCTTTTCATGAAGACTTCCATTTATTAAGAGAACAGTTTTGTATTTAATTTCACAGAAAGAGTAATGATCTTTCTGAAAGTTTTTGAATTTTTATCCAAATAATTAATCCCATCTAAGAGTAAGCTAAACGCTTGCATGAATATATTTGCTTTGGTGAATTTTAACTGATTAGAAAAATGTTTTCATTGTAGAAATTGTAGGAAAGTTCCACTTAATGTCTCCCCTTAACTATGCCAAGTTACATTTTTAAAACATAGGTAGCAAAACTTGATGAAATATTAGAATACCTTAATTGTTTATGATATATCTAATTAGTTAAGCATAAATTAATGTGTATTTAAATTGGTATTTAATAGGCCTACCCTTAAAAATGGAGATTTTTTTTTTTTAGTTGTAGTACACTCCAGTATTTTCTTGTGGCTCTCATCCAAATGTTTGGGGTTTTTTCCACAGTGTCTTTGGGCGCAGTAGTTTCTTTGCACAGAACGAGCTTTCTGGTACCTTTCCACCTGATGTTCTCTTTTTTTTTTTTTTTTATTTTTGCACATTCAGAACTAGCTGTTGTTCCATGCTCATGGAAACACAAGCCACCAGGCAAGTCATGGCAGACTGTGGGATGCAGCGAGGACAACCAGATAGTCACATTTTTCTCCATGTTACAGACCCAGACACACACAGAATTTGTGCAAAATCACTGTCTCTGAGGTAGATACAGGCATGGCTGGGCACTGGGAAGTGCCACTGGCACCAAGCCTGCCAGAGTTCAAGCAGCATTTGGACAGTGCTCTTAGTCATATGGCTTAGTTTTAGGTAGTCCTGCTAAGAGCATGAAGTTGGACTTGATGATCCCTGTGGATCTCTTCCAACTTGAGACAAGATGCTCTATGATTCTGTGAAATACTTCGTACCAACCCCCCCCAAATTATTCTCAGACTGCAATAGGACAACATATCCAAGTCAATTCTGCATTAAGTACTGAATTTAAAATAAGCTGTGTAAAGGATGAGTTTGGGTATCCAACTTGTTTGAATGAAAGATAGAGATCCATGTGGCCCTGGTGACTTTGTTTTTGCTGTTAAGATGAAAATTGAGGGTCAGGTTGTTCTTTGGGGTAACAGAGAAATTGGTGACGGATTTTTTTTTTATCAGCTACAGAGTAATTTGCTTTCTTGATCTGAGAGAATAAATTCTTAGATATGACTTTGTGTAAATAGACATTAATATAAGTAATAATGCAGAGTGGCCTCCCTGACCTTGGAAACAGTCCTGACTTTGCCTGGATTTATCATGGAGAATCAACAGCAATTACGACAAAATTGCAAATGCCCTTGTGGGGTCTTCATTCCCCCAGAGCTAGTTTTTCACAGAGTCTCATGGGATGAATATTTCAGCTCCTTACAGTGACTTGTTTGGAAGCTGCTGAGGAAAAAGAGGGGCAAAAATGGGATGGGGGCAGAAAATCCAGCTTGCTTGTCTGGCTGAGGAATCCATATGTGCTTTTACACTCAGTTAACTGTGCTTATCCTCTTGACTTTAGGTGAAGGTTGTTTACATTTAATAGATAGAGTGTAACTTGGCCAGCATCTGAGGTTAAAGAAATACTAATGATTTTAGATCCAAATATAGAGCTGTTTCCCTTACAGGGAAAGGCATTCTTTTAAATATTTGAAAAGATGAGAAGAAAAAGCTCCAACAACTTAACCTATATGGCTGTTTTTAAATAATGCACATGGTGTCTAATATGAAGTATTATTTAAAAGCTACACAGAAACCTATTTACGATGGTTGGAAACATCCACCTGAACATTCTGGGTGTTGCTTGTTACAGTGCAAGTTTTCTACCCTGCCATTTAATTGTAATCACACTTTTCCTCCCAACTGACCAGCTGGAAGTGGCTCAGAGGGAAGGTGGGAAGAACAGGATCAAAGCAAGTGGATGCTAACAGGTTCTGAAATATGATCATTACCAGCTGCTTGAGATTCAGTGGCTGTAATATGATAATGAACTATTAAATTATGCAGACAGAAATCACTGAAAGAGGAATGGCATCAAATGAAATTATATGGCAAATATGACAAAATCTCATTCCTCATTCTGCTGTTCTTTTCTAATGGGTAATATTAAATAAAAAAAATGGATTCTGTGTTTATAAATGGAATTCTGCAAAGAGCTTGCATAAATCCAAACTACTTAATTTTATTTGTCAAGTATAGCTAGAAGACAAACAGCTGATCACGTTAAAAGGTAGACCTTAGAAATCCAGTTAAGCATCAGGAAGACATGATCATGCAACAGCAAGTCCCAAGTGAAACAAAGCTTTGGGTTATACTTTAGTTTCTAGCACAATTTTCTTCTGTCAATGTATCTGGTTACCAGCTGGGAAGACATGGTAAGTCTTGTAGTCTGAATATACTTTATATAAAGCTGTTCATTTAACTGATGATCATGAGAGAATAACTCTTTTTCCTTCAATGTTAAAATAATGTTGGAATTACTGTTTCCATATCCCTTTATGTTTTCTCTGCTCCGGTAAGGAGTGTTTGCTTCAAAGGTGTGGTTTAGAAATTAGTTCTTTTTAAAATGAAAAATTAGCAAGGGCCAAGCTGGTCCCCAGTAGGAAGATCTGATAGTCATTCTGAAAACACAAGGGGGAACAACACTCTGTGGCATGTGGAGTTTCCTTTTACTCCAAGTGAAAACAGATTTATATTGACTTTTTTTCTCCTTGCATAATTTACTACTTTCCACACTGTAGCTCTGCTTTGCTGGTGGGTGTGTTGGAGGAATGTAATGAAAGTGCTTCCTCTTGTTCTTACCTGCTCTCTGCTTCTACCATCCCCTACACTGGCAGTAATATGTTGTAAGAAATATATTAAGAGATAACCTAATACTCAGTGTTATGTTGAGAATAATGTTATCAATAGGAAATGCAAGTTGAAAAGGTTCCCCTAATGGTTTATAGAATGTGGCTTTTCTTAAGGGTTGGAGACTGTGAGCAGCAATGTGTGAGTGCTACCAGAGAAAAATACCTTTAATAAGAAGCTTGTCTGAGTCTATTGAACATATTTAAATTAGATTTTTTTCCCCAAAATACAGGAAAAAATGGACTCTTTTCATGAGAGAGGTTTTAGCTTTGGTTAAAAGCATGTCTTTGCTCCAATTGCAACATTTATTCTTGGTTGAAAAGCTGTGAGTCTTCTTTACACTAGTAGTATTCAGAGTAAGGTTATCTCAGTGTTTCTCCTGTAGAATAGCTAGTGCTGTTTACTAAAGGGTAAGTGCTGGCTGTATAAGTAGCATCTCACTTCAGGTGCATCATTTGTACATTTACTAATTTAGTTTTTAAAATTACATAAAGCATTTCATGCAAATCTTTGAATGGGAGCCTCAAAACATAATCTAAGATAAAAGAGTGTAAAACTTTGAAGCCCGATGCTCTCAGAGGCTGCATAAACATGCTTGGTTTGTATGTGGGCCAGATATGTATCTTAACCCTGGACTTTTCCTCTTCAGAGACAGGGCATGTAAATGCCCTGGAGTTCCTTTAATTATCCCAAACGCTTTAATTTTACCAACAAAAGTGATAAAAATAAGCATATGTTTCTATATTATACAAGTATTATGAGAATAAAATTTAAGTATCTTTTCAGTAACACTTCAGGAAAGTTTTTAATGGTTGAACTTTATAAGAACAAGTCATAATATTTAATAACCTTTTGGTGATGAAGTTTTTTCCCCCCTTTGTTAATACAGAAAAATAGTTTAAAAAAATATCACATATGGCTTAGTGGTGGACTTGGCACTACTGTTTTAAAGTTTGGACTTGATGATCTTAAAGGTCTTTTTCAACCCAAGCTGTTCTATGGTTAACAAAGTGCTGTCTATATGGAAAATATATGTACTGGACAGTATGCCAAGAATAAATGTCAGTATTTCTATTTAAAACAGATTTTAGTCAAGTAATTGAAAAAACCTGCCATTCAGAAGTTACCTCAATATGGCTCTGATGTCTGCTGGACATTGTCTCTTAAGGAAACAATAGACAGGAAACTCAGCTATTTGAAATAACAGCATTTAAATTCAAACACTGTGTTCTGGTATTATAAAAATAATAAAAAAATGCATATATGTTTGACTCAAACAGGAGTAGGAGACCTATGGATTCTTCAGGTATTTTCCTGGATTGTCCATATAGAAGGACACAGGGAGTGTGGGCAAATCCAAGAGCCCTTTGCTATGCATCTCTGAGCTCCTGCAAGCAGCTGGTGCTTTTTGGCCTTCCAGCTTTGGAAAAGTCCCTTGCAGGGAACACATATGCAGAAAGTTATTAGCCCATGTTTGCTGCACAGATGGTTTGCAAACCTCTGAGCAAGGAAAACCAAAGAGGGGGAATGGGAAAGGAGAGGGGTAAAACAGTCTGTGGAATTAAACAAAGAATTGCACGTGTTGTTTGGGCTGAAAGGTATAATTTAAAGAAAGGGTTTTGCTTGACCAAAATTATTTGAGTGCTGTATATTCTGACTTGAAAATTAGCATCTTTACATGCTGTATGATTATGTCAGTTATGGATACCCCCTTGGTAACAATTGTTCACAGAGTCAAATTTTTACCAGGTTGTGTGACAACAAATATCTGAGTCCATGTGACTCTTTGTGGGGAAGATAGTGCTGCTGAAATACCAAATATTCCTCAGAAACCAAACTCCAAAGAGGTGGTAAAAATCTAGTTATACACAAAACAAATCCTCTGTTACTAGTTAAGGAAATGGAATTCTAGTAGACATCTGCTCCTTTAATGCAGAGGATGTTGGAAGTTGGTGGCTTGGAAAAAGTAAAACCAACATCATCAGTACTAACTTCTTGTGGGACAGGGAGTACTTGGAGATAGTTGGTGATGCACACTGGCTGCTGAGGCAGAGGAATTTGTGAAAAATGGCTGCTCTTAACGTCTCTGCTAATGAGAGGAAAGAGGATTTATATTGGTTTTATAGGCATTTCAGGCATGGCTGGTACTGAGCAGCTCTGAAGTGTAGCTTTGTTTTAACACTCCTGCAAGGCAGGGGAAGCAGTGCTATGAGATCCATGGGGAAAACACTCTGGCTTTTCTGTGTGTTCAGTTGTGCAAAGATAATCAAGGAATCATTTTGGGCAGAAAACAAAATCCTGTTTTTCCTTTGCCACTGTTGAAGGATACTGTGAGCAACAATAGGAGAAAAATACCCGTATTCCCCAGTGCAACATCATCCTCCACAGGAGGCCAAGGGATGTACATGTGGCTGGGCACAGTTTGGCTCCTAAATTTCAGCTTTTTCTTCTTGTCTGAGGCAAGGCTGTCTTGGGAATAGCTCTTTGCATTGAAGGCTAGGCACTGTTTTAAGGTGGTGATGTTTTAGTGTCTACGTAATTTACCCAGTGTTACAGAACTGTAATTTTGCACGCCCCATGTGCCCCATAGGTTGTTACAAAGGCAGGCCAATGCCAGGAATTAGAGGTGTTGTGGGAACAGACAAAAAAAATACTGAGAATGCATCATAAACAGACATAGAAAGTTCTGCTTATGAAGATTGTGTAAAATTAGACTGGAAAGTGTACAGGAAAATACCAATGTCAAATCTGTTGACTGCAGGTGAGGCTAAGGAGCTAAATAAAGGGAAATCTGGTTTCTGTACTTCCACTTCTGAGAGCATTGGAGAACCTGATGGTAAATGAAGCCAAAAAGTCATCATGGAAAACCAGATGTCAGTTCCTCCACAGCTTGCTAGGTCTTTGGCAGGAAAGTGCATAAACAAAGAGGAGTTATCAGAGCAAATGTGTGAAGGGACAGAACCTTCTGTAACAACATTCACTGGAGAAGAAACTGTACAAGATTGTGCTCAGTTCTCTGATTCTGATTAACCTACTCTCATGTAAATTATATGAGATGAGCAAGGGCTCATCAGCATTTCCATGCTTGTATTTTTAGACTCCTGCATTGGCATAGGTGCAGCTGCAGAGAGATTGCTAATAACAGTCAGAGCACTCCTCTGCTGAACCTTTTAGCAGGATGCTGTTCCAAAACTAGGATGGAGTCAAACTAACATCGTTTTTATGGTATTGATATCTGGTTCTTTCAGCAGTGTTTGGGTAAGCCCTGGCAAGCTTACTGGACCTGGGTGGTCGCACACCAAAATCTTGTTATCTGGAAGTATTAAGTTCTTAAAAAGGAGATTATATATTTTTCTGGTAAATGATCTTAACATGAAAAGTGTGAACTTGAGTTAAATTTCCAACTCTCTTGTGCACCTGCTGACCTCTTTCACCCAATGACCATTGTCTAAACATGGAGAGAGATCCCATGTGTGCATTTTAGTCCTGTGGACAGAGAAGCAGATTCATTGCAGTGTTCCAGCCAGATGGTGGCTCTGATCATGGAGGAAGCCATCATGCCTTCTCAGCAGGCTTATCAAATCTTCTTCCTCAGGGACACAAAGAAACACTGTGTGGGACTTTGTTAGCAATTTTTTCCCCCTAAGGTTTGGAGTTGTTGACTAGGCCTGAGGCAACAAGCTTTAGTTCTCCTCCTGCCAGGGAAATTACCCCCTGCTTTCTAATTTGCTTCAATGTATCTTATAATTGTTCATTTTATTGACTGAAAATATCCCAGATTCCATTTTTCAGGTAAGAAGTTTAGTTCTCTGGCATTGCTTCGAACTAGAATTTTTTTACAAAATTCCTCTTTACTGATTTTTGTAAATCTGTGCTAACTGTGTTTAAGTATCAAAGTATTAAATAAAGGGCAGCTTTTCTGCAGGAATGAAGATTAATTGGAAAAAAAACCTGGTAAGAATCTTCATTTTCTGTGAGAGAAAATTGCTTCCACTGTGGATGTAGCAAATCCTTGGTTTCATTGATGAGCAGCTATTCCAAAGGGACATCAGCTCCTCTCAAGTCTTCTCTTCAGGGCTGGCTGCATCTAGAACTTCTGCCTTCACTGCTACTCTGCAGCCAATATCCCAACTCTTTTGGTAAAAAGATTTGTTCATTCTTTTCTTTTTCAACTCGAGTTTAATTAGCCCATCCCACCCTAGTGACTCATCAGTAATTAATTCGGAAACCCTGTGGATTTCAAACACCTGCTGGGCAGGCTGAGCAAATGAAAAAACCACTGCTCCTTTTGGACATAACCTCGGGATTAATGAAATCTGTTATCATGTTCAGCAATTCCTAAAAGCCTTATGGAAATTCAGAACTGAATGCCTCAGGATCCTCTGGTGTTTTATCAGAGTGTATTCTTCTGGTGTCTATCCTCAATAGTCTCTACTGAAAGTAATGATAATAAATAATAAAGTCCCTGATTGTCTGGTATTAAAGGTATTCTACAAAGTTGGTGAAAGTCAGATTTAATTATCCTTTTTTTTTTTTTTTTTTAGGCATTTAACTGATGTTTGCTAACACTCCTGGATAATTCTGTTTCTAGTTAGGACAGCTGGGATTAGTAACCACCTGTCTGGGATTATGTGTACGTGAGATATCAGCTAAATGCACTCCTCTGTTTAATGCAAACTGCAGGATCTGGGTCTGGTTCTGCCCTCCTTTACAGCAAAACAGAATTGGTAGAAAATACTTCTGTGCAGCTACATGAGATGTACCTGTGGCACCTTTCAGCAGCTTTTTGAACTTAACTTCCACTCCTGTCCATTTTAATACAGCTGAGGCAAGAATTTATTCTTTAATAGACTATTTAAAATGCTCTTTTAAATCTTCATCAGGTACAAATCAGTACCAGCACTTGTGTTCCCGTTGGTTTAAGCAGCTTTCTCATGGATCCCAGCAGAGCCTACTTGTTAGACTATTTCACAGCCACTTCCAAACTGTTGTATGGCCCTTTTTGAGGGGAGATGGGAAATGTAATGTTAATCAAAACATTCAAAAAATAGATTTGCTGCTGGGTTCAGTCTTCCCCTGTATAAAGCGTGCTGTAAATATGCTTAATTTAAGTTAGAGCCACCATAACATGGTGCATTTCTTCAGTTACAGATCCAGCTGTGATTTTTGTCAGTGTTTCTTCAGTAAGGAGGTTTGGACTGTGTTGGTGATAAGCATAATTTGGAAAAGAGGCTTTCTGCAGAAGTACTGTGGCTAACTCAGGAAATTAGAGTATTTCAGACTGATGTTGGTGAGATGGTGGTGCTTTGATGAGATAGTGATGCTTTGGTAGACACAGTAACCCCTTGCCCTGGCTAAAATTGGGGTGCAGTGCTGGTGAGCACCATTGAAAAGACTGGAATAATTCTTAACAATGAGTCTTGATTTTATCTTAGACAAAAAGAACAACTGCTATTCTTTAATTAACAATTGTATTTCTGTTCAGGATGTGTGATGCACAGTGTTATTAGAAAAAAGTTGGAAAGTAGAGAATTTGTGTACAATGTCAAAATACACGTCCATTAAGGGGTGGGACTTTTTCCCCCTTGTCCTTTTCAGTTTGTGGGTTTACCAGTAACTCGTCATTAGATATGGGGAGAAGACAGAAAGGAAATAACTATGTCTGAATTTTGGCAAAGTATAACTTTGTTTTATGTTGCAAGAAAGAGAATGAATTAAAACTGTAGTAGATATTTCTACTTCTGTTCTTCTGTGTTGATTTGTGAATTTCAGATCTTTTCAATAATGTTCCTCACACTAAAGTCATGCAGATCTGCAGGGAAATCTGTAGTCCTGTGATGAGAAATTACTAACTAAATTGCCCAATGTATCTTGCATAATAAATTGAATTTTCCTTTATTTTTCTATTTTGGCAGCAATTCCAGATTTTCTTGCCTTCCTTGTCTTTTTCCTCTTGCTTTTTATTTCCATTTAAAAACTGAATTTCTAGCTATAAGTTTGATTCATTCTCTAACTTAACAGTATTTTGTGTGGAGTTGTTTGTTTTGTTGGGGTTTTGTTTGCTTGCTTTGTTAAAATTCTGACAGGGCTTGATGACTTTAAAAAAGACCACAAAAAACCAAAGCAGAAATAACCAACCAGCTCTGTATGTCTTTACTTTCTAATGTGAATGATAGTTGAATTTGTTTGTCATTTTGCAGCAATCAGCACCTGTTTTAGAAGCTCCTTATCTGTTTAAGCTTTCAGATCTCTCTAAACAGTAATAATGGTGTGACTGCACCTTTTCCAGCCCCCATAATGATAATTTCTGGCTTTGTAACTCTTCTGTCCATAGAACTGCACAGTATCTCTTCTGAGGAGTCAAGCTGGTGTGTTGTAAAGAGCAGTATAAACCAAATATGATTTTATCTCTTCAAATAGCTTAACATATATTAAATAACTGTTCTGTGCAGTGAGTGACACTCACTGTCCTGTTCTTGCCTCATTTCCCATCAAAGTCCATGGGCAATCAGATGCTTTGTTGAGAACCGAGTCCATCTTTTCCCTCTTGTCTGGAGGAATAACAATGCTGATGGAGTTTTCCACTCCTGTTCTTTCTTCATTAAGGTCTGATATTTAGAGAATTCTCATGACTTTTATGGTAGAGAACACCAGGGAGATGCTGTCTTCCATAATGAATTGCTTTTAATGTATTTATCAGATTTTTGAAATATTTGTGTAAACTCAGCAAAAATTACAGTGTTGCTAATGGAGCAGAACCCCGCAGAGCTGGCATTGATCAGATGCTTCCATTCTCCACACAGCTGAGGCTGAGGAAGAAGGAACTTAATGCAGCTTCAAAAAAAAAACAAACACCAAAACAACAACAACAAAAAAACCAAAACAAAACCCCCCCATTATTCTGCTTTTTAAAGTTGCAAAGGAAATGCAGAATGTTGTAAGTTTTGATGCCGTAAGAGAACCCCCACAAAGCAGGACTCTGAGCCAAGTTAGTGTAGGATAAGATAAAAAGTAAAGTCCTTTAATATCAGGCCTATGGCCCACAGGAATACACAATGACATGCACGTGCTCCCCAGTTCTAGTTTCCATGGCTTTTATAATATGATCCCTCCAATCATTACACATTTCTCAGTCCAGCCCCACCCCTGTTCCAACCCCCAGGAATTGGGTCTGGGGTCATCGAGACCCTCTGTCTTCATCAGCTCCTCTTCCTCGGGCTCCTGGAGTTCTTCCAGTTCTGACTTCTGGATCACTCTGACCTGTGTTTATGTCTTGTTCTGTAGGCCTTTCTGATAGTCATCAGCATTCTACCTTGAAGAGAGTCTAAACAAGATTAAATAACTAAAGGAATTTGAGCTCCCCGTTCTGGGACAAGGGTAGTGATAGAGAGACATTAAACTTAAGCCAGAAATATTAACCCACTAAAAATCTACAGCTACTCTGTTCCTAAAATCTACAAAATGTGAAAATCAAAAACCCCTTCGGCATCAGGTTTAAGATGTTTTATCTGCAGTTTCCTAAGTTAAGACAGAAGAGGAAAATTCTCCGGTAATAGATATTTCTCAGAGTTCCTAGTTGTAGGACAGTGTGTATCCAGCTGAGAACAGTGACAAACCAAAGTATTTGCTGGGTGTAATCTAGAATTTCTTCTGTGCCCTCTGTTTATGCAGACTGCTAGTTCTCTATATGATTTGTGTTATTCTTTCAGTATGTTTTTTACTTACTATCTTGTTTCCAAAATTAAAAGTATCATCTTACAGCATTTGCCCAAATACTTATTAAACACTAGAACTTAATTTGATTGTATTTTCTTTAATTTTTCTTACTGTTTCAAGGACAATTCTTGACACCTTGATAGTCTCAGTTTATTATTGATGTTAATATTAGGACAAATCATCTATTTGGTATCAAAGATTGGAGAGTGCTTTTAATTTGTCATTCACTTTTTTTTTTTTTTTTTGCAGAGAGGAAAAGCTGTATTATCCTTAGTTTTCTTTCTTTTTTTTTTTTAATTGCAGTGTAGTTTGCAGACCTTTTAAATGTACTCCCTCCCTGCTGTTGTATTTGACTGCATCTTGTGCTTTAAGCTTGAAAAGAGCAATGATGATGGGGGTGGAAGCTGCTTTTGGAGAAGAGCACTGTGGCCCTTCAAACAGCCCTGTTGCTCACATTTCTTCAGGTTTCATTGAAAACTGAAGCTCATCTCTCTCTCTTGGGGGAACTTGGGAAAATCCTTGGAAGTGTGAACCAGCTCCAAGCATGTGCAATTCCATCTGCAAGTGTTCTGAGAAGCACTTTTTCAGTGGGAGCCCTGTCAAGCCCAGCCCCACTCACTGAAGTGTCTGGCACTACAGAGCTGGTGGCACACACTGGTGCAAGAGTGGGACAGCTCCCAGTGTTTGTCACGATGTTGGGAGCACTTCTGGAAAGTGGAAAGGCTGTCCTTGACTGAGGGAGCTGCTGCTGCTCTCTAAAATGCTTGTGTTTGTCAAGAAGTGGCTGAAACAAAATTCCTCAGAGGATTGAATGGAAATTTCTGAAGTAGAACTAATCTGAGGGAACTCAGAACAGCCTGGTAAGCAGAGAAAAATCCCGTTTTATGTGATTACTGAAAGTAGAAGCCTATTTATGGTGCTTTGAGTTGGGTGACTGTAGAAGAGAGCTGGTTTCTGTTTCCTCATGTGAACTTTACTTCTGGTGTGACTGCTCAGTTTTGTATAAAAGCAAAAGCCCCTGTGTACGTGACTAATTAGCATGACTGCCTGACAGCTCCTGGCAAAATTGTTTTCAAAATAGTTAAGTACTTTTCGTGTTTACTTCAGGTGACAGAGATTTGGGTTTATGATACAAAACACACTGAGCTTTTAAATCCTCTCAGCTGCACAGATGCAGACTCCACTAATCCCAGAGAAAAGTGTGGTCTGATATTCATTAAATGCAGATGAGTTTCCTTTTTTAGTAAACCCATTAACAGATGCCTAAATTTAGGAACACATGCAGTTACAAAAAGTGGACTATTCTGAGTCTTTTTATCTTTTCTTGCACTGTAACTCACTGCTGTGTTGTGGAGAGGTCTCTGACCCTAAGCCCTGATGTGAAGCCTGATTTATTCTATTGCCTTTGCAGAGTGCTCTTTTTATGTAGATTTTATTGGCTGTACATCTGTACCCTTCAAGCTTGCCTTGCAAACCTTTCCATACTTGTTAGGAACTGAGGAATTTTTTCCATGTATATTCAAGTATTTATTCAACTCTGATGACAGGAGAATGTAATGAACAGGCATTTTCAATTGTTTTAGTAGCTATATTAGGTGGAGTTGGTTGAGTACCAGTTGGGGAAAGGAAACAGGAGGAGGCTGGAAGTCAGCCTGGAAGGGTCACTTCTGTCCCTGCCTCCTTGTCCACCTAATCCTGTGAGTGCAGCTGGAGGATCCATGGGTTTGCTACTGCTGCTTCTCCCTGTCTTCAGAATCCACTCCACTCCTTTCTCTTGGAGAACCTCTGCACGTCCTTTGGCTCTCTGGGAAGAGGAGGAGAGAGGAAAGGGCCAGGATGAGATCGAGTCAGGAAGCTGGAGGAGTCTGGGCAGGAGCAATGATTGCAGGAGCTGTGGCTGCACATTGGGCCCCTGGGCACGGAGTCACCCCAGTGAGGCAGGGGATCTGTCACCCCAGGAGGTATCCTAGGAACTCTGCTTGTGATTTAAAAGGTCCCTAAACCATGGTGATTAAAAAAAAATTGCCACAAACAAACCAAACCTCAGCCAAAATAACATAAAAATATATACCACCTCTCCCCACCAAACCCCCAAACCCAAATAACTAACAAAATCTCACACAGGTTTTATTGCCATAGTGTTGTTTGAGAGATCCTTTTCAATCCAGTGACAAAAATGATGTGAATTTGAGCAGAAATCTCTATAGCTTTAGTCCAGTGATCAGTATTTAATTACTGGTCTTACATAAGAAGGTTTAATTTGTTGTATCTGGCTTCACTTAAAACTGAGGTAAATTTCTGAATCCAAAAAACCCCAACAACAAACGCCCTGAAAATATCACATTAATTCAGTTGTTTTGTTTTACATCCATTCACAAATAAAAAATGCTTGTAAATGCAGTAGTGTGATTGCATAATACTGGGCCTTCTGTGAGTGATAGCCCCTGATTCCACTTCTGTCACAGTAATAAGGAAGAGAGGAAATTAGTTAGAAATTCAGCTTTGGTTACTGAGCATCAAGTCAAAGCAGTCTCAGTTTCTGAAATCTCTATTTGCTGAATGCAAACGAGTCTCCAACCTGTGAATTTCTGTTGTCTTCTTACCTGGAAAAAACACTCAGTTGTAACCAAGTTCTTAATGGCAAGGTGCTGGTCGAGCAGGAGGTTAAACACATGGAAGTTATTTCTTCAAGTCCTTTTGAGGTCCCCAAAGTCAGTGGAGTTTCTGTGTGAAGTTACTGAACACTTGGCTGTACTGCAAAATTGAGGTGTAATTTGTGCATTCTTTTTTCTGCTTGTACAGTGCTCACTACAATGAAATACCATGGGAATTTGGAAAATATTGCCACAAATAATTTAAAAAATAGGTGTTACATGTGATAATATGCTGTCTTTTTCATCCAAGGCAGGAAGCATGTTAGGCCAGTGCCATAATTCTCACAAAACTGCAGAGATCAGAGGGATGAGCTTAAATTGCTTTAGTGCTTTCCTTGACTAATGAGCATTGCAGGGGGGGTATTCCAGCCAAAACCATGACCTGGGATGGGGCTGTCATGCTGCTTACCTAAAAATTAGGTAGGTAATTGTGCCCACCTCATTCCTCTCTTTCCATTGTGGGTACTACCAGTTTGTAATTATAAGATCTATGTATCACAACAGAAATAAAGTCACCAAACTAATTTTTAGGCAGTTTTTGGAAGATTATTACTGTGTTATTAGACTGGTCCAAAATTCTTTTGACTGTTGCCTACAGGTTTTTAAATTAGTGCCTTAAGTAGAAAATTATTTGAAATGAGAAAAATAATTTTGCAGTTTAAAATGTATTTCTTGTAAGGAAGACAATGCTAATCCTTTAAGTTATAGACAATAAATAATTATTCTGACCAGCTTTTATCTTGAAGGTCTGTCATTAAGGGATTTATTGTTGCTTTCGATGAATCTGTGCTTTCTTAAAATCTGGTTTCCAAGTAGAAGGAATGAAGATGGGTATTGCTTTAGACAAACTTTAAAAAGTGTTTTAGAAAGTCTGAAGATTTGGAATTGGGTACTCCTTAGTCTTCAATACCTTTATAGTGTGTTTTTTGAAAGTCAGCCTTTTACCCATTTTAAAAGACAAAATTGGTCTCTGTCAAAATATTGATGTCAATGAATTCAGAAAGCCTTAAAAGTGCAATACTGGTATCTGTCAGAGAGCTCTGTGTCTTCATCTGAGAGCAAATTGATTCTACCTGGAAATATGTATTTCCTTAGATAATCTCATTCCAGTACGTTAGAAGCTTCTACTCTGGTTCCAGGGTATCCACTCTTGCAGTAACTTTGTGTTAACTTTGCCACAATGATGCAGGGTCCTGTCTAGTCTGATTCATATCCATGACACAGTTATGGCTAGAGGGGAATTTAATAGGCTGGTAGTGAGAACATATATAGCAGAAACGACAATGGCCAGGATTTATAGTGTTTTCAGATCAGAACGGGCTAATTTGAGTGTGTACAGAAGAAATAGAGAGCCCTTACCAAGGCTTTGTTCCTATAAAGTGTTTGCATGCACCCACAGAATACAGTTTAGCATTGGCTTGATGACATAAGAATTTCACTTTTCTCCTATGCATTTTCTTGCCCTTAGGAAATAACCACTGAAATAGAATTTGCTGGTTAATTAGCATTGTATAAATTTGGTACTTGTAGTTTGTGAGCTCTGTAACAAGTTCTTAAGAAGCCTCAAACCCCTCAGATTTCTCTTAAGAACCAAATGTTCCTGTTTCTTGTGCTGCCCTCTAGCGCTGAGCACATTTTGAGAGTCAAACCTCTTCAGTGTAAAGCAACTTCTGTACCACAACTTTCTAGGAACTGTTAGGTTATCAAAGTCTGCCATGGAAGGAAACATGCACCTTCTCTACATGAATGTCTTTCCTCGTTGGGTGAATATGCTCACGTGTGTGTTATGTAGAACAGACTGAGACAAACATCCCATTGTCAGAACTCCGAAGCTGCCTTTGTTCTCAGCCTGACATATTGCCCAATCAGCAGTCACATGAAGTGAAGTTCAGGTCTTGCAGTATTCTGTACCAGTGAGCTGCAGCCTTCTGGGACCTCCTTGGGAGAAGCTCCTGGATCTCTTCCTGTTGCATGTGCCCTGATCCTGAGCAAAGTGAAGCTGAGTCTGAGGTGACCCTCAGCAGAATTGAGCTTCCTTCTGATGTTTTCATCAGTTGGATTGTCACTGCAAGTCTCACCTTCTGTTGCTGCTCTGTCTGCATTACTTGAAATCCAAAGTGGCCACAGCCAGGCTGTGCATCTGCTGTGTGAGGACCTGAGTTGTGGCCCTTGGCTTTCAGTATGTACATGTTGGCATCCCCTTTTCAGTCTCTTGCCATATATTAATTCATCCATTCTTTCAGATCTGAGAAGACTTGATAATAAGAACTTCTTAATTTGAAATCAAAGATCTCATGGATCTTACTATCACCAAATGTGACATTTCTGATAAGTCCCAGAAAGGACATGACAAATCAGTGCACTATTGTGAGCGTGTGGTGCAAGGAACTTAATCCCTTTATGAGAGTGTCATTAATAAATAGTTGACTCTCCATGGTCTTGTCTAGTGAACAGTTAATGGGAAAATCTGAGTAATCTGAGTACAGGCAGGAATGCTGTGGAGACACATGGCACCCCTGCCCTGGGGAGCTGTTCTGGCTCCCTGTGTAGCACTTACATGTGCTTGGTGGGAATGTCGCTCTGGGAATACCCAGACGGGTCTGTCCCAGGCTTCCCGAGAGCACAGGGTGGCTATTTAGCCAAAAGTAAAGGAGGAAAAACCCCCACAGAGCACTTTGGTGTGGAAGTAAATCTGGCTAAATATTCAAAACACCAATCTCTGGCTCTAAGTTTATATCTCCTCGTGTCATTCATATAGGGAAAAGGCAGTCTGATGTTCTGTTTCCAGAACTATCATGAGAATTCAGGGAGAGAAAGAGCTTCTGCTAAGCAGTAGAGCTAGACTGAATTTCTATCCTAATATGCACAATAATCATGGGATTATTTATCAGAATTAAAAAAAAAAAATCAAATTTCTCCAAGATAATCTGGAGGTTTTTTAGAAACAAAAGAAAATCAATGTGAATAGCATGCTAGTAACTTACCATGGTGTATGCACATTGGCTGCTGTAACGGGCAATAGAGAAAACATATCAATTAATTTTATACAAATTGTGTTTCAAGTTCTAAAAAAATGTCCAAAGTCTGCTGAGAGAGTTTTTGGCATTTCCTTCTATGTGTGCTGTCATATGCAGTTTAATCTCAGAGTTTCATCTGATTGTTTGCTATTCACAGTGTTATCATGGCTTCCTGGCAGCTTTGGCAGGAGAGGATCACCTTTTTTTTCCTTTTGATTGTTTTTTTTATCCCATTCCCAGTCTGTCTGATCTGTCCAGTGTTTACACTAAGTACAAAGTGTGCTGTGATATGCAAAGACTGGATATTGAGTTGGATCCTCTCAGGGTGGCTGTGTGTTTTGTATGCAGTTTGGATCAGGTTTATTTTTTTTTAAGATTAGGGCTTTGCTACTCTGTCATCTGTACAGACAGAGTCTGACAGGCTCTGTCAGTCTCTCTGAGGTGCCCTGGCAACTTCAGTATGACTTACTGAGCTGTAAGTAAGCAGTAGTAGCAGAATTTAACCCACTTGGATATTTCATTTTTTTTCCTTAAGTTCATTTCCACTAAAGGCAATTCTTTGGGAACAAAACAAGACTGACAAGGGGAATTAACTGAAGTTGAATATTCAAAACAGTAAAGTTCGGTTTTCAGCACAAAGCAATATTACTGTTGACACCTCGTCAGCAGTATTGTGATTTTTGGGGAGGTGAGAGAATATGTAAAATAACTTTTTTGAGAGGAGGTCTGTCACAGTTACTGTAACTTTCATTTTTTATCTTCTGAGCATACGTTTCTCTGTGGCTGATGCAGTGGTGCAGCGTGGTGAGCTGCTTTTGCCATTGCCTGTCAGTGTTTCATCACACTGTATGAAACGGGAGGTGATGTTTTCATTTCAGAGATTCATTCATCTCATACAGGATTTATAACAGTGTTCCACATGGGAGCAGCCTTCCAAGACAGCAATTGTCAAACTGTAATTTTTAAGGATGCTGATAAGGTCTTTGCATGAATTACAGTAGATTTTGGAAGTGGGATCTTCCTGTGTGTTTCTTGCTGGGTGACAAAGTTTAGGGAAAGTTTTCACACTTCTCAAAACAATATCAAGGCTCTCTGACCCAATGCAAGGTTGGGATTTTTACCTGTCATGTAGAATAGCCTCTGGCAAGAGGGTACAGGGGGTATAGACTGCCTAACAGATGAAGGGCACCTACAGAGGGAAAGGATCCTTCCTTTCATGGAAAGCTGAAAGGTTGTTGCCTGCAGGAAATAGAATATAGATTTTTTTGAGTGCTGGGAGCCAGAGTCTCCTCCAGAGAGCTAAGGTTTATTTTGTCTTTAATGAGAATGACTTAGATGCACATCATTAGTCCACCTTGTAAATTAAGGCCTAGCTACTGCATCACCTCTGTAGTCATGGCACACTTTTTTCTTTCTGGGCTGGGAACTCAGCATGTCAGGCACTGGAGAACTCGGAGGGGCACATGATCAAAGCCTTTCTGCCCAAATCCTGGCACCATTTCCAACACATTTTCCTTTTTGTGAGCCACCTGTTACACCTGAGTGTGTATAGTCCAGCACAGTTATTGATGCCTTCTGCATGTCTTTAGCTGACATAGGGGTCTTCTTGAAGATGGGATATTTTTGCTTACTTACTGTCAATACCTTCTTGTTACTGGCACTTAGTGAAATCAGTAGATAAGGTTCCACTGCAGATTTTGTAAAGCAGTTCTGTTTCCATGGAAGGCATTTTCACAGTGGTAAAGCCTTGATATGAAACACTGCTGCTTTTGTGAATAGACCTGCAGTCAAATAAGGGGTAGAACCAAAATTAGACTAGTAAGAACAAACAGCATGTCTGAATCTGTCTCTGCAACTGTTTTTGCAGCCCTTTTCTGACTTAATCCTTTCTCTTAATTGTGAACCTGTTCATGGTAACCTTTCTTAGGAAGAAAAGTTGAAATCTGAATTAAGCTGAAAAAATGGGTATTTCTTAATGAGCTTCAGAGGTTTTATGGGGATTAAACCCAAGTTATTATTAAATGATTGTGTTAATTGGCAATAAATTAAGTACTTTCTTCAGAGGGTGTACAACCAAGTAGCAGCTGAACAGACAACAAAAAGTCTATCTCTTATTATTTCAGTAGTCTTCTGATTTAATGTCTTTGACAAATTTTGCATAATTAGCAATAGGAAGAGAATTTCTGTCTTGGAGGCTGGTCAGTGAGATCAGCTGAAGCAATTGATTTATATTAAGATTAATTGCATAACTAGAAACCATGATCCAGAAACTATGAACTAGAGACACACAAATGCTTTTGGAAAACAAACTGTGAGGTTTTTTGACACAGGTAAGTGTGTGACCAACTCCATCTTGATGTCATGATCAGACAGGTTTCTGGAAGGGGACTTCCTTAGCCCTGGTGTACAGTCAGCTGACTCCTGTGTAATACACCTCTGGTGCTAATCAATTTAATGGCAAGGTATCAGTCTGCCAAGAGTTAACACCAAGCTCATGTTTCTGTACGGTGGTGTGTGAAGTTAATGTGGGGAAGAGCTCATGATAGCATTTGCAGTGATGTGCTGCAGACAGCAAGCTTCCTTCCCACAGGAAAAATGGAACTGATCTTTCCTTTTTAGAGCATACAAATGTGCCTACCTTTGTATTGCTTCAGGCAGTACTACTCATGGTCACCTTTGAGCCTTTGCTTCCCATGATCATTCAGCGACTGTAGAAGCAAGGTAAGGACTGGCTGTGAGATTTCAGGCCAAGACCTGCTTGCAGAGACCAAGGCAGCAAAGTCCACTTGTTGACTAGTCAAAAGGCAGATGATGGTCTGATAATAATTTTTTTTTTCTTGTGAAAGACTGGCTGAATAAAGTTGCTTCAGCCAAGGGTTTTCAGACAAACAAAGGGAAGAAAGACTTTGTTTTCAGAGATGTGATTCCATTGATTGGAATTGTAATTGAAATTGATTGCTAATTTTTTTTTCATGTAGAATAATGTAATGAAATAGCATATTTGTTTAGCATACAGAAAATGACTGTATTTGGCAAGAGGTTTAGTAGAGCTTGTAAACTAAATTGACAGATATCTGTTACTGGAAAATCTTGGGCTTGCAGATATAAACTGGATTACTGATCCCATTTTAATCAGAAAGAGATTCATAGATCACTTTAGGAAATACTCTTGCCTACAAAATCATTAGATAAAATTCAACAGATGCCCACATGAGTGTGATTCTGTGACAGTGGTTGTTCCTGAGATGGCTCTTCCTCCCTGAAAAATTATTTGGCACTGCAATAGTTAAGAGTGCATATGCATGCCTTATTCTTACTGTGAGTTTTATTTTCACTCAGATGTCTTAATTCCCTGGTGTGCTGTTTGCATGTGAGGTGGTCTTTCAGCCTTGTGCCATAAGAGTAATAATAAATACAAAAGTTAAAACCATCAGGAAAAGTGTGCTTGATTTGAAGAAGTGCAGATTAATGTAACACAGAACAGGTTGAACAAATACTTGCATAGTTTTCTCAATTAGCACAAAAGTGCATATTCTTGAAAAGTGGTGAGCTACGTTAATTTTATAGGACAGGGTCAGGGTCATACCTGATTTGAGTATCTCTTACAATGTGAGGAGAGTTTGTGGAATTCTTTGTGCAAATTCAAGTTGGTTTTGTGGCTATCAGACAACAGAGACACCTGTGACTTTTGTGTTGCTGTGATTTTTGGACTGATATTTAAGGGCTCTTCAACCTCTCTCAAGTTAGAACCTTCTAAAATGATCTGAATTTATTAAACTGTCCTAATGTCCAGAGTTGAACGTGAACTCACAAGCTCTACTCTCTCCCATTTATCTGTGTGGTAGCAGGGCTGTCAGAGTAGTTTCCTCCATTGACTGAGGGTTTAGCATGTCTTTCATCTTTGAAGAACTGCAGCCAATCCCTGGATTCAGGCTGCGAGACAGTACTTTGACAAGCAAGAAGCATTACACACTTACAGAGGTTGGAATGTAATGCAGGGGAGCAACTGTCATTAGTTTCCTGTCAGTATTGTCAGGGGAAAAAGGAGAACATCTTGGGCAAATCAAACGGCTTAATCTTCTCCATTTATGTTTCTGTGTTTTGGGCTCTTTTTAGTAAGAGATCAAAGGATGCTTCTGGCATTCCTCGGGAGTCAGGATTCTGATGTATATACCAGTAGTATGTAAACTACAACATAGTTGTCTTTAGGTGCTTCCATGAAACTTAAGGCAGCTCTCAGGCCTGTAGGTGATTCTGGACACTGAGTAGGACTTTGGACACAGTTGAAGTTTCTCCCTATTGCACACATCACTGAAAGATTTTTCTATTGAATCACTTTTAGTTTCCTAAGTCTGTGTGATCAAACATTTATGGTTTGTGAGTACAGCTCTTTAGAAATGAGAGTTCTTTATTAATTTGGTTAGTTGTTAATGGCTATGGTGCCAGTTGATAAATAGGTAGAATTTCCAGAAAACAAAGACATTTTTTCTTTGTGAAGCTCTGATTTATGTTGACAAATTGGGGTCAAATGAGGCAGTTGGTCTCTCTCTGCTGGTGTACTGGAGATTGTGAAGTGTTTACAGAGAAAGGGGGTTCTCTGGGTTAGACCCTGGGGTCGGCTGCATGAAGACCAAAGGTCTGGTTGGAGCGTGGGATGGTGCTGTCACAGAGAGCCTCACAAATCACCTTGAACAGACTTTCTGAGCACTTGAACATTGAGAATGAATGCTGTGACTTCATTGCTCTTCTTAAATTAAGCTTTAGGTTTATTTTTTCCCTGTTCTCTCTTTGTCATAGCAGACAGAGATGTGGCCTTGTGGAATGAGAACCTTTTATTGTAACACAAATATTACAAAATGTCAATCCCAGTAGCAGTGCCACATGCACCTAAATATGGATTAAAAAATCAAATAGGTTGGGTTGGTGTTTTAATGTCATATGATATGAAATAAAGGGTGGACATTGTGGTAGTTTTGGCTTTAGTTTGAGCTAGGCCTTAGCTAGGCCTCAATTCAGCAGGCCCACAGGATGTGACATAAATTAGAAAGGACAAGCATCTCCTGACTTAAGCAACCCAAGAGGTATTTCATATCATCTGACATCATCAAAAAGTATAAAAAGAGAGGGAGATGGAGCTTCTGCCTCTTTTGGTCTTTGCCTCAGCCCCATGACGACACCCTGCCTGCCCTGCCCTGCCGAGACTGGGCCTTGCCGCCATCCCCGCTCTGTTACCTGGGGAGGGGAACATTTTCTTGTTAATTTTCTCCTCTTGCTGGGAGTTTTCTCTGGAAGAGTTGTTGGGAGGTTTTATGGAGTTTGGGTGGCTAAAATCTGTATTATTTGGTCGAGCGACTTGATAAAGTTGTTATTATTTCTTTTCACATTTGTGTATATATATGTGTTATATTCTGGTTTTAATTTTCTTCTGTGTAAATATAAAAACCCTTGCCATTTCAAAGTTCTATTTCTAGGGGGTTTTTTTCCTCCCTCCCTTTCCTTTGGAGGGGGGTGTTCTGACAGGCAAGTGGGCACTTGGCATTTTGCCCACCTAAACTTAAACAGTTGGTAAACTGGACCATAAAGTTACTGCATGACTTGACCTCTTTTGCCATTTAAATATGGATACCAAATGCTGTGAATTTTTTCATTTTGTTGAATCTGTAGTTTAAAAGAACTTATTTTACACATGGAGTTTGGCAGCCATTTAGTGTATTCTGTACAGACTCTTCTCTGTCTTTATTTTTCCCCTTCAAAACTTTAATCTTTATTCTAGCAAGGTAATACAGACTGAAATTAAATAGTTTAAATTAAAAAATAAATTAAATCTTTGTATATAGAAGCAAAATAACATTCTTCTCTGATAAGAATCTTTCTGAAATTTAGTTCTCTTAGATTTATCAGTCCTGGCCTTTAGTTAGATTGTGATGAAAAAGAATTGGTTCTACCTAACTTTATTTTGAATATTAAATTTTGAGCCTTGAGTGCTAATAGTTACACTGCCACAGGAGGTGTGTGAGGGCATGTCATGGGCAGACTCCCAGGCTGCTGTAAGCTGGCAGCAAGTGCTGCTCTGAGTGGTGCTCTCCCTGCAGTCAGGCTTTTTAAAATAACGTACCCTGCAGCCTGTGGAATGGAAGCCTAAAATTGTTTCTTTTTGTCTTTGTCTCCTGCAGAAGCTCCACCAAAGGTGGAAGACAATCCTGCTGAAGCATTCACCGACTCCTCTCTCTTTGCTCACTGGGGGCAGGATCTCAGTCCCGAGAACAGGCGCGTGGCACTCAAGCAGTTCCAGTACTACGGCTACAACGCGTACCTGAGCGACCGCCTGCCCCTGGACCGGCCCCTGCCCGACCTGCGGCCCCACGGGTGAGTGCCTGAGTCACACTGCCCCTGCCACCCCTGCCATGCTGCCCCTGCAGCACCCCAGCCCTGGGGCTGCTGGCTCCTTTCCACCTGGGAGCATCACTCTGTGGGATCATGTCATAACTTGGTTCCATACGATGGCCAGAACGAGTGATTTCTATCAGACACATGAAGACTGTAAGTGTTAAATGCCCAAAGCAAGAAATCCCACTGTTAAAATCCCAGTTAAGCACTTATTAAAAGTTCTCCAAGATCCTGTTGAACCTTAATGTCACCTACATTTAAAATTAGATAGCGAGTGTTTTATTGCTAAAAGAAGGCCCTTTTAATGTTAAATTCCAGTTTTATCAGAAAATCTGCG
>JAWWLZ010000172.1:4796301-4807186 GCA_035041345.1 Poliocrania exsul | reverse complement strand
AAATTAGATAGCGAGTGTTTTATTGCTAAAAGAAGGCCCTTTTAATGTTAAATTCCAGTTTTATCAGAAAATCTGCGTAAAATAGGAAGAAAATAAGAACTGCTCTCCTTGAAAGCCCTGAACTGCTGATTAAGATCAGTAGGCAGGTAAAATTGTTGCACTCTTTTGTGGAAATACATATTTTGGTGAAGCAGCTTGTGCCAGCAACATGTCCACAGAGCCTCCTTCAGCGGGAAGTTCTCTGCTAGGCAGGATGTAAAGCAGGTATGTCAGACAGGGTGAGTGTATCCAGTGTTATTCCACAGTGGAGTGGAGTGAACAACCTTCCCTTCAGTGCACCTGTGCCCTGTTCTGCCAGGACCATTCACAGAGACAGTTGATGCTCAGCTTATTTTAAACTTTGGATATATATCTGATCCTTTGAACAAACAGCAGCTCTGGAGATGGGAAAATGGATGGAGGGATAAATAGTTTTTTGCAGCTTGTTAGAAAAATAAATCATTAAAATTAACATTCTGGGTACTTACTGAATCGAACATGTGATCTTTTTCACTTATTTTAATCAAATACTTTAATAACTAAAGCAGTAAGAAGTGCATTTTGCTGTACATTAAATTGTTTGATTATAACGAAAATATATGAGCCTCATCCCAGGCAGCACTTTAGCTGTATCTGCACTATATATTATTATATATTGCATTTTAGAAATATTTTTGTTGCAGACTTGCAGAAAATATTGATTTTAGGAAAGCAAAGTCCATGCAATTTTATTTGCCTTTTGGTTAAATTACTTTAGCATTGGCTGTAGGGATAGTCTCTCTCTCAATCTCTCTCTTTTTTTTTTTTAATTATAAACTAATCTAGAGGAAAAAGAAATCTGTCAGTAATGAGAGATCAGTGATAGAAATGTTTCTGTTCTTATATCTCTTTTGAAATTGCTCTTCTCAATGATTTAAATTAAATTTTTTATAACTTGGGGTTTTAAAAATTAAAAGGACGGAGAAAATGAATGCTACTGTAATAAATTAAGGTTAGGATTTTCAAAGACACTCCAGCTGGAAATGAATCATGATCCTAATTTCTGTGAAATGTTTGATCCTTAGTTGACTGTCTGCCAGAAACATGTTAGACATCCCAGTATGTTTATGGGCATGTACATACAAAATTATGGCTGACACTGAAATGTAGTAAATTCTGATACTGAGGGGAATGAAATGTGTTATCAGGCAGTATGCAAACTATTTGCTGTGTCTACAGCACCCTGTGGAGTACAGAGCTATGGGGTGTTCTGAAAGCCATGCTGCTGAAAAAAGAATTCTCACTGCTGATAGGCAGATTCTCATTTTGTGAGAGCACATGCCTGACTGTTGGGAGAAAAAAAACCCCTACTCTGAAAGTATGGTTTCCACTGTAATAATCAATTTTTAGGATTTGTAGCACCTGTTTTTAAGCCAATTGCACTCGCTTTCTGAGTCTGTATAGATGTATTTAAATTACCTGTGGGCAGATACCAGGCTCAATCAGCAGAGCATGAGAGCTGAGGAAAGCTTGGTCTGAAGGGAGCACACAGCAAGTGGCGTGGAGACTGAGTTCACCAGCTCTGCTGGCCCTTAGTCAATTGTGGTCTTCCGGTCCTGAACGGAAATGCACGAAAGCACAGCTATGACAGAGGCACCACAATAGCCCCGGAGAGACTCAGCCTGGGCCTAACCAAGCTCATTAGCCTGGATGTAGCAGTGGTTCTGCAAGAGTCAGAGTGACACTGGAATCCTGGCAAAGGCTTGTAGGTTGGTGGCTAAAGGAGTAGAGTTCACATGTTGTGTCTGGGCTCAGTTGTGATCTATTGTCTGTATTCATAACCTGTCATATGAAGTATTGAAATTTGGAAAGACAACAGAAACGTCTGCGTAACTGAAATCTAGTGTAATTCATACATGCTTAGCCCCAGTTGACACTTGGAAAATTAAGTGATCAGCCAAAAGTGTGTGGTGTAATAGCCCATTTTATGTCACACTAGTATGACTCAGGCTTGAACTTCTTTCTGCCTGCAGTGCTCTGAGAATTCACATCAATATATCTCAGCGGGGGAGCTCAGCATTTCTCCACAAGGTTCTGCAGTGAGAAAGGCTGCTCCACATATGTAATGACCCTGTATTAGAGCACAGAGTATTTTCCAGGGTTGGTATTGATAACATTTAATGCCATGACAAAACCAGAGGGCAGTTAGAGCTTGCTGAGCCACAGCACATGTGGAGGGGAGGGTAAAAATAAAACCTTGCCCAGGCCTCCCATGTGTGTGGCATGCAGAGATAGGAGAGCACATTTAGTAGTTAGGGCAGTGCACCCTGCCCAAACCTCTCAACTCTAGCTTCTCTGGAAAAAGGTGATCATCAGTCAGATGGAAACATCCAGCAAACATGACAGTTTTCATACCTTGCAGTGGGATTTTCTCATGTTTTAGGTACTACAGAGTGGTTTCGACCCTTGGCACAGTCATGAGCCTTGTGTCCACTTCTGAATTTGATTACTGTTCACTGTGAGTATTTGTGCTGGCACAGTGGAGTCCCCAGCACAGTCCAATCTCTTATAATACTGATTGCAATAAATACCTCCCCTGGATACCTCAGCCTCCTCAAGTAATTGTCACATCCTGAAGTGGGCTCCGTTTTTGCAGCACTTGATGGTGGTGCCGGCATTATTGTGAAGTACTGCTTGTACTGCCTCTTCCAGGGCCTGCGTTCATATTGTGCTGCTGGAATTGGGTGCTCTGCTGTTTACCACCCTTATTTGCATCTGTTAGCCAGCAACATATCTACATCACAGACTAACAAATAACTTCTGGCTCTAATGAGCTTGGAAGCATTGAGAAAGGCAATGTTGTCCTTGCTGTGTGCAGAACAGGATAATATTTCTGTGTTAGTTATAATTCTGTTGTGCTCATTACTTTAAGTAGGGCAGGCACTACCCACGAAGCTTGTCGTGAGTGAAATGTGAATGAAACAAGCTCACACAAAAATCCATTATTAAAAGTTAGGTTGTTTAGGGATCCAAAAGCTGTCTACTGAACTCCTTTTGAGTGGATGCACTTAGAATTCTACTTTGTTGGCTTGTAAAATTGTTGTTGTCTGATCCAGGGTGCCAACGTCCCCATGGGAGAGAGAGAGAGAACGTTCTTGTTTGCTCATGTGATGAGTGAGGGAGTGGTAGTGGCAAAGGAGGAGCGCAGCAGGACCCCAGCAGAGTAGCTGTTTCAAAGAGTTTTGCTCCTGCACAGACTGTATGATATGGAGGAGCCTGACCAGTAGATGCAAACCAACTTTTTCAGTCAGTGTAACTGACTGAAAGAAAGCCAAGAAACAAAAGAAAGAACCAGAGGCGGGAAGGGTGGAGGGGAAAAGAAGCACTTAAAGCTCAAATGCTTATTCTTTGGAGATTGTCAAATAGTGTGGTATAGTGTGTGGCTTGCAGCAGATTTGCCCTTTTCCTGGCTGAGGTAGTGCTGTTTGGCATCTAGACAAGTGCAGAGGAGAGGTCCTGTTTCCTGGGCAGAGAAAGGATTTGGCTGTTTTATAAGTATTTCGTGTTTTAAACAATTCACCAATCCCAAATTGTGTTACTTAGAGGCTCCATTTGGCAAGGGACAATGGTAAAAATCTAGAAAAGCAGCAAAATTATGTTTCTTGTAATGTGGGCACAAACAGAGCAGGCAAGAGGTCCCCTGAATGCAGATGTGACTGTAAGGGAGAAAAATCAAGCTGGTTGAGGAGAGTGACGGGGTTTAGGACGAAAGTTGTTTGTGTCTGCATCTGTCCAAAATGTCCATCAGTGGTGGTCCATACCATGATGGTATATGTAATCCTGGATGTAGCATGCAAGACTTCTATGAAGTTTTTCCTTTATTTAAAATTGATGTAAGAAAAACAATTGATTTCAAATTGTGAGGTACAGGCTGGGCATTTTTATGTTAGCTCTGCTTCTCACCAAAAGGCAGCTCCTACAGACTTGTGTTCCATCAATGTTTGCTTCCACATGTCCCTGGGAAACAGTTCTGTTTTGCTGGGCTTATGTTAGTGATGGATGTGGCTCCATCTTAATTTCTGACCAAGTTGTTTTGTTGCTGCTGGTGAAAGAGGGCATAAATAGTGATGTTGTATTTGATGTTTCAAAGGTGGTGCTTAAAAAGAGCATAAAAACCTGTTACCTATTGTGTTGTTTTGCATAGAACTCCTAAAATTACAAAAGTATTTAGCATTCTTCTCAAATACCTAGTGCTTAATTCTATCATATTTCCTGCTCTCTTTTACTTACCTCTGTCTCTACCTCTGATTCTTCTTTTCCTTGTCTCACCTTTGCCTGCCTTCAGAGTGTCTCACAGCAGTGGTGTGACTGCCTGACCAGCCCCCTGGGATTCCAGTCTGAGCTTCACTTTGTCCTGTCTGGATGCATCTCCTCGAATGGCTGCTCTAGAATTGTTTAATATCATTGTCAGTGACACCAGATCTGCTGGAGTAACAGCCTAAGTTAGTAGTGATGTACACTTGTACAGGGAAAAAAGCTCTTTTTATGTTGTTCAATGCCAGTGGGGTTAGCATAGCTCAGTTAACACTTAAAATACTGATAATAGCAAAAGCAAAAATAAAATATCACAAAATTAAATTATAAACATAAATACATAAATAGTTGAGCTGCAGTTCTTACAAGACTCAGTTCTTTTGCCAGTTTTAGTGCTGTTTATTTCATTTATGCCAGAATGAGATTTTTTTTTTTTTACTCATACACATCTTGAACTTCTGTTTGACATTTTGGCTATTGATAAAATGTTACCAGTTCTTGAAGAAAGTACAATTCTGTTTCTATTTGTGCTTCTGAGAAACTCCTACTCTATTGGAACTAAAGCTCCCTCCCACATATGTTCTTAAAACTACACTTTAAACCCAATTGTTTTAGTAATATGCTTATTGCACCTTGTGGGTTTTTTTAAAAAGTGGAATATATGCTGTAATTTCATGATTAAAACAAAAAACATGTTTTTTTGCCATTGTTGCCTGTGATACCCATGTAACTCTTGGTGACAGGTTCTCAAAAATTGCAGAAAATATTTCTTGTTCATAATTTATGTACCTATTTGTAAAAGGTCTCAGAGAAAAGTTATTAATGCAGGAAATCATTCTTGTTTTGTTGTTCTTACTGCATAGTTATTCCAAGCTAATTTTAACGTGACTGGCTGAATTGTCTTTTCACAAGGCATATGTTGTAGAGGAACGTAGTTGTCTTGTGGACAAATATTTGAAAGCAGATTCATAATGAATGCTGTCCTCCATTTACCAGAGTTGTGCTTGAAACAGAACGCTGGGAGTTTCTCTAAATTTCTGGTAACCATGACAACTGCTACTTTAGTGTTATTAGCCTAATGGAATCGAGCAGAGTAGGTTGCTGGTGGTAATTTTTAGCTACATTGGACTGATACTCATTATTGTAGTTCTAAATAATATTTGGAATTTATGTTTCAAACCCAGCCAGAATGCTGAAATAGCCCCTCTGCCTCGTGGATGTGTTTGTTGAGTGCAGCCTCCCTGTGTGCAGGGGCAGGGTGGGGTCTGGTCCGAGCCCCTGGAGGAGTCCGAGGCAGAGCTGCCACTGGAACTTGGACATCGCTGGTTGCCACGCAACCGTTCCATTCCCGGAGCTTAATGGATCTCGGAGTTTGAGCTGTACCATTCCCTCTCTTTTTCCCCCTTCAACATGTTCTATACACATATGCATGCAACCTTTCTCTGTAGCTGTTTTTTGTTCATTCCTATAATTACAGAATATTATTCCTTGTAAAACTTGGCATAGAGCAGATGACAGATGTACTTGTGAAACTGCACAAGTGCTCTGCATTCTGTGCATGATCTGGGGTGGGGTTAATTCTGATGTGTTTAAATTAAAAAAAAATACATTAGGTAATTTTTATTGTCATCACCTGATATGAAAAACAATGTAGACAGGAAAATATGTTTTTTAAAAATGACACACGCATTGAAAAAATAAGTGAATCTGAGCTGGAAGTAAAGATGATGAGTGAATCTGAATGGAAAAAAACAAAGCAAACACGAACCCAGTTTTGAAATATACCCTCTTTGAAAATTAGTCCATTTGAAAAGACTAAAGAAATCATATGCAACAGGAGCCTAATTCTGTTGTTTTGTGTCGCATGTAGTTGTCTTTTAAAGTGGTATGGTGGTGCCAAAAGGGAGTCAAACGATGTTTGCACATTAAATCCTTTGCTCTTGTCTGCACAAGTTGCCAGCAATGGCGAATCTTTTCAAGTGTGATATAAATTTAAAATACGTAAGATGCAAATGAAGGCAGGTAGGAAAACCAGTAAAAACAACTTCCTTTAAATAGATGGAAGACGCATCAGAAGCAAAATTTTTTTTTTTAACCTTTCAGTTTATGCATGGATGGGCAGCAGTATATCTGGGACTAGTTTTATCCAGTGGAACATTTTTTGAATATAATTTGTCACTAATTTCTTGCAATAGTGTATTTTACATATCTCTCAACCTGAGATCAATTGATGGAGAAGAAAAAAAATCAGTATTTAAGGCAGGAAGTTCTTTGAACTATTTTCAGGAATTTTCATTGCCATTCAATATATTTTGCAAAATCACTCTGTTGCTCTCTATCTGATAGGTGCCATATCTTACCATATTTGCTAAAGCTTCATTTTTATCTTCTTTGTACACTGTTACAGCTGAGAATAGCAAATATTGCTGGGCCTAAACAAGACAGCTAAAAGATAGATTGGCTGTAGCTTTGTTTGCTGGACCATTTTATACCTATGCATTCTGGCTGCAAGTGAATCCCTCAAATAACAGACTTTGTGCATTCTTTACAGGGTAATACTGAAAATTATCCCAGTATATTTAAACCTGTTAACCAGTTCTTAGTCTGTTTGAACCCAAATTTTCAAAACTTGGGTGAAATTTCAATTATTACATCAAAGAAAACTGTGCTAGCTTTATAAAGGTGTACAGGAGACTAGAGTTCTGTTAGTAATTTCTCATTGTACCTATGCAAATTTCTACACCCAGCTTCAATATAAGTGATGTATCCACTAATTAATAGTATCCAGTTTGCACATTTTTTCTCAATGCAGAATGGCATGGACATGTACACACACCATGGGCCATAACCAGGTCTGTTCTTCATGGACCTGGATTTGTAATGGTCTTAACATCTTTCAGAAAAATGTCATTGTTAGTATTTAAGAATTGTAAGTGCAGGGGCCTCCCAGCCAGTTTGACCCTGAAACACATATGTTGGAAAAGTATTTTCAGATACCACTTAACCCTGATGGCCTCTAACATTCACATTTGCCAAAGATTCACCTCAGCTTTGACAGTGCTGAGCCCAAGTCAATTTGTGCCTTCTTCAACCACTCAGCCATCTGGGCAGTGTTTTTAAGCAGGGCTTTTAGAGATTGCCCACTGCAGAAGGTGACCTTTCTTTTGTCAATTATATCAGAGGTTAAAATACTCACTCTACGTACAGGAGGCAGGTGTGGAAACTGTCTGGTTTTCCATATGAAATTTTGAAACATCATGTGTGTAAAAAGAGTTGGGGCTGTTCAGCCTAGAGAAGAGGCAGCTCAGGAGGGATGGCATCAAGGTACATAAATATCTGAAGGGAGGCTGCCATGAGGGCAGAGCCAGGCTCCTCTCAGTGGTGCCTGGTCACAGGACCAGAGGCAAGGGGCACAAACTGGAACACAAGTTGTAGTGTCTCCATCTTTAGAGACATCCAAAGGCCATCTGGATAGGGTTCCTTGGCAGCTGGCTCTAGGTGACTCTGCTTGACCAGGGGATTGCACAGGATGACCTCCAGAGGTCCATTCCAACCTCACCCATCCTGTGATTCTTTATTGCCTCCCAATAAATTGCCCTGACACTTGCAGGCTCTGTGAAAGTGCCTTTAACTCCTTCAGCCAGTGTGGCACTTTTGAAAAGGAAACAGTAAATATTAGCTTGCAAAATAAAGCCAAAAGTGATCACAACAGTTTGTGTGGCATTATAATCCTCAAGACTGGACATAACCATAAAGAGTGAAGTTTAGGGTTTGAAATGCATGACCATCCATTGGAACAGGTGCTGCAATACAAGTCTTTCCTCCAGGGAATTTGCCCCAAACATGAGACTTACTTGGTATCACTCCAACTTACTGTACATTTAATTGATCACAGAAAGTGGAATGACCCTGAAAACGGGAAGAGAAGATAATCACACCAAGCTGGCAAGTAGTTAATTCTCTGGGGAGATCAGAGAAGATTGAACTCATGCTCCTTCTTTCCTAGTTGAAGGTTTTAACTCCTGAACTACCATTTAAAAGAGAAAACCAGCTCTGCCTTGCAGTAGTTGTCTTCTGGAGGAAAAGACAGCTCCCTCTGCCTCCTGTAGTGTTTTATTTTCATGAAAACCGCTCAAGTTCCCATCTCTCTGAAGGTGCCTGTGGCTCTGATTAATTCAGAGGGCCCACAGAGCTTCATGGAGAAAGCTTCTCCTTTTATGTCTTTCCTGCTTCTGAGCAGCTCTCTGCTTCACAGGTTGCATATCACTCTGCTGAAAAAATGCAATATTTAGACTTTTATTTAGGTTTCCTTTGTGAATTCCATTAGTAAGTCCTTCCTAGAAAATTCTGATTGCCAGCAAAACTCAGCAAAACCAGTAAGATTCATGACTGCACCTGCTTCTAAAGGCCAGGTATAGCAGATGTCCAAATGTAAGCCTTTATGAGACTCTGATTGTCAAGAGAAGTGGCATTTCATTACAAGTCATCTTTAATGAATTAGAGTTCACTTTAAAGAAAAAAAAAAGGGGGGGGGAGAGGGAGCTCTTGGTGGTAATTGAATATAAATGACACAATGACAGTCCCACAAGCTGTTGTTACATTTGATCTGCTGTCCACTGGCAATCAAATAAAAACAAAGAAAAAACCAAAAGTGACAGCTTTTGAAAAAAATTTTTCAGTTTGATGCTTAAAGCTGGGAGTTCTCTTACCAATGAATAGAGGATTAACACACAGGTAGAAATACCAGCTGGTTTTGGAAAGAAAGTTTTGATTTGTTATGCTGCCAAAAGAGCAAAAGAGCAAGCCACAAGTGGGAATCAGTAAATCCGAACACCAATTTAATTGCTCTCCTGTATTGATGCCATGGAACAAAAAGCTGTGGATCTCTGTGAAGAAATTTCATATTTATTTCTGAAAGATGTATGAACCAGGTCATTAAAAAAATGCAGTGTACACCTTTTAAGAACAGAACTGTTGTTACTTTCTCAAGACTGTCACAGAGAGAAAACCTACAATACTAAATTGCTTCTTTATTGTGATTTGCATAAATTTAAACTAATGACTGAATTGGTTGACTTGCTGAATTTTGAATATTATGTATATCTCAGTGGGTTTGGGTGTCATATGTCTTATGCACTGGCTTTTTTCAGAACCTTTGAAAACTTACCTGTGATTTCATTATCTTACCTGAACTTAAGTTTTGCACACCAACCAGCCCATGAAGAGAAATGCTTTTGTGGTTCTCTGTATTTATTTGCTATGCCAGTTAAAATTAAAAAATAAAAAAGAATTGCTATGCTTTCCCTTGGAACTGAAGGATGAATTAAGTTTAGAAGTTATATTCAAGCAAGATGTAAAAAATTCTAAATCCATCCATGCTTTCTGTGTGCTAAACACTGGCTTGCAGTAATGCTTTCCACAGCTTAGAGCAGTTCCTGGGTGTAGTGAACCCTGGCATCCTGAGAGAAGACAGCCCCTTCAGTGCTGTCAGGAGGGACAGGAGAGCATTAACATCAATCATTGCCATCTACACTCTATCCAGAAATGCTGCCTGCATCAGCCTGGGGCCTCATTTCATCCTAGTAAGTAGTTTCAGATCTGCAAAAAAGGTAGAATTAATTGTTGCTTGGAAACATTGCATTAAAATACTAAAAGTTTCAGAGCAAAGTATTTAATTACTTTTATTTAATTAACTTGTGGCTATATTCAAAAAGCAAATATTCTGCTCATAGTTTAAAAAGGTAAAGTGTTAGTAGGTCTTGTTATTCATAAAATAACCAAATTTGAATCCTTTTTGAAATGAAGAAGGTGGTAAAAAAACCAAACCAGTAAAACACTAGGGAACTCTAAACTAGTAGGCAGCATACTGCTCCATGCATAAAAACGTTGCAATGTGCCTGAAATACTACTTTTGAAAAAGGTTCTGAGCATGTTCCTTTTCCTGATTAAATCCCTTGACTGAACTTATGGATAAGCTTTCCATTGTTGTACCTATTTTTCTGGTTATAATGTCTGTCTTAGCTTTTGTTGCAGGATGTGCCTTGGAGATGCATCTTTTAGTGTGTTATTCATAGAATGGCCTGGGTTGGAAGGGACCTGAAATATCATCTAGTTCAAACCCCTGCCATGGGCAGGGCCACCTTCCACTGGACCAGGTTTCTCAGAACCCCATCCAGCCTGGCCTTGAACAATTCCAGGGATGGGACATCCACAGCTTCTCTGGGCAACCTATTATTACTAGTTGGGAAAGTATCTTCCAGTTTTTACTGAGGTAGATGGTAGATTCTGTAGCAAAAATAGTTAATGTGGCTATAACAATGATCCTTTTAAAGTGAGGAACAATGATCCTTTTTCAAGTTTATTCCTGTCTGAACTGTCCAGAAGACATTATGAGCAACTTCTGTTGAAAACTGCATTCAGACAAGAGTTTACACCTGGTTTGCTCTGCTGTGGGCTGCAGTTGGAAAGATGAGCTCAGTCCAGGCCTTGCTGGCACAGGAAGGTTCAGGAGATTGTTTCCATGGTTTCCTTCTTTTACATAGTAATTCATCTG
>JAWWLZ010000172.1:4781486-4796201 GCA_035041345.1 Poliocrania exsul | reverse complement strand
AGTCCAGGCCTTGCTGGCACAGGAAGGTTCAGGAGATTGTTTCCATGGTTTCCTTCTTTTACATAGTAATTCATCTGGTTCTTGCCCGTATGTGCTCATGTTTGAGAGGACCCCATGATCCATGCCTTCAAAAGCTCTCTTGGTATTCTTATGACGGAATAGATTGGTGTTTGCATTGTGACTTCCAACAGTTTACATCTTTTCTTTAACCTTTTTCTTCAGGTGCAGAAACCTCACGTTTCCTGACAGTCTTCCCGAGGTCAGCATTGTATTCATCTTTGTTAACGAGGCCCTCTCGGTGATCCTGCGCTCCATCCACTCAGCCATTGACCGCACTCCTGCCCACCTGCTCAAGGAGATCATTTTAGTGGATGACAACAGCAGTAATGGTGAGAGGTTTTGGTTCTTCTCCCTCCTCATCCTGAGGTTGGATCATGTATGAGAAACCTTGAATTCTGACCCTTGCTTGTCCTGTTGGCATTTCAAATGTTATGAGTGTATTTTCTCCCTTCTTCATCTTGTTGGCCTGTCTCCAAATATGCTCCAGTGGGGCATGTTAAAAAGTGTGTACAAAGGTATAATAACTTATGGTGTCTGGCAGGCAGAATTTGAATGTTACAGTAGATGAGAGACCTGAGAAGTTTTACTCCCTGTACTTCACAGTGTCTTCAAGATCATACGGTTTCTGTTTCTTTTTTCTGCTTTTCCTGTTTCTGTTGTATAATTGCATGTGTGTACTCACTTTCTCTTCCGTATAAAACATCTTTCTGTGTTTCTTAGACATCTCCTTTAGATTTCCAGTTCTCTTCTCCTCATTAGCAGCATTTACCTCGTTGTTTTTCTACTGTCTGTACTGAGGTTTTGCTGTCCATGATCTGAAGGATTGCAGTACCCATGTCTGATGGTTCAGTCCTTGGCTGGCTGTTTGTCAGTGAGGCCACGCTGGGCACTGTTTACAAGTCTTATTTTCTGGCAACTTTAGTGATAAAATTTTAATAAGTACAGGATGCTGAACTTAAAGAAAAATTCTGCTGTGCTGGGAGGTTAATTCTGAACTGCTGAAATACAAGAAGAATCTGAATTTATCCGGTTGAAAGAAAATGCTGAACAAAGGGCTTCTCTTATCCTTGCCATCATTGCTGCTGTTATCTAGCTATATCCCTGTAGCTAGATCCTGTGACTTTCTGCTGATATAAATGTATCTCACATTTGTACAGAGAACAAACTTATTGGGAAGCAAGTAAATAAGTTCCCCACCTCAGGCTATGCATGTCATCATCTCCTCTTCTGCTGCCTGTCACTGAAAGAAAGGACATAATCCTGACTCTTTAAAGCGTACACAAAACTCAACAACTTGATGTAGGCTTATGTCAAATCTAATTCTACTGAATATCAGTCCCAGTGAACAATACTACATTTAGAGTTATTTAAGTCTGACCAAACTTTTCTTGAAACACCTGCTCATGCAACACTGTGGGTAACTTCATAGGCAGTTTGAGTTGCTCTTCTTTATGACACAATTTATATTTAGCAATGTGATGAAGTAAATGAAAAATCACATGAAACAATAAATTATGAGCAAAGTGGGCAAAAAAAAAAGTCCACATGCATGCACACACATACACGTGATCCAGAAACTGTGAACTGAGGTAGAACTTTGATTTGCTGCAGCACATAGGTCAGTCATTTGACATGTCATTTTACTGCTGCACTCGTAGCAGCCTGAAGTTTCATCCTGTCCCTTGTGCAATGCATGGCAGTTTGATAGGAAAGAACACAACATTGAAATACAGCTTTGACTGGTAGACTTGGACACTGCAATTTGCTTGTGGAAGTTCATTCCTGCCACTTTCAAACAGGAACTCAATGAATCTGAGTGGCTGTTGGTGCTGCAGGGCCTGAGGTCACTGGACACAGAGGAACTGGCCATAAGGCAGATGCAGAAGAAGAAAAATAATCTGGTTGGGAAAAAAAGGTGGTTTCTAGAGTCTGAGTCTGACTTTCTATAATTTACAGGCATTTATTCCAGTGGGCACATTGCAGAGCAGTATCACAAACATCAGTGTTTCTGAGAGCCTGTCATCACTGTGATGAGCCCTCTAACAAATACACTTTGCACTGAGCTCTATGGACTTGTCAAAATTAGTCTTTTTCATTATTTCTTTACCTCAAATAGATAAGAAATCACAGGAACCACTTAACCTTTCAGGAAAACTTTTTCAGCCACATTTTTTTATTAGTGCCAGTATTGCTACTGTACTGTATCATATTTGTATGATTGGCTGTGCCTTTTATTCAGACTTGCCTTTCTTGCCCTCCAGTGCCTTAAATCCTTTGGCTCCTGGCCCCAAACAGGGGAATGGAAATTGAGAGGAAGGTAACCTTTTGTTTGGCTGTCTTGGCTTTGTGTTACACGTCATTTTACACAAAATCCCACTGTGCAGGGTGATAGTCTCCTAGAAAAATTCGACTCTCTCCAGGTTTCTATGCTACTCCTCTAACCCTTTCTCTGGCATCCCTTGTCTGCAGTAGTAAATTAGATTTCTGCAGTCCTCTTTATCCCATAATGTATGCTGAAGACCTAGTAATAGGCATCCATTTGGAGCGGATGGAGCTTTGGTAGGATCGGGAGCGATTGTAAAGATGATTTATGGGCTTTTCTATTATTAGTCTAAATCTTGAAATATTTATTTTACAATCTACTTTTGCTTTTACAGTATTCTATTTTCAATTTTTTTCTCCCTCCAAGCATTGCCGAGACGAATCCTTTATATTTAGTGTCACTCTGTGTTTTTGTTAGCAGCTCTTTAGCTTGCAAGTGTTGCTGCTTCCAAGATAAGTGTGTTACTCTGGGTTTCCCTGTGATGTTACCTGAGGGGACACATCCTTGCTTTGGCTCCAGCCTCTGCCTCTTGCAGGGGCCTCTCAGAATCCTAATTATAAGTGGGATGTTTACTTTCAGGCTTTCGCCAGGGATGGCAACTCCTATAACTCTGTGTGAGATTTCTTGCTGTGGTGCCACAGCCATGGATTTCACAGGCAGCAAACATCACACTTGGGAAGTGACGAGTAAGGAAAAGTGAGACCAGAGACCAGACAGAGTGAAAATGAGCAGGATTTAATTTTGAGTCTCTTGGGCTGATGGTTGGATTCACATAGCAGAGTGGTTCAAAATAAAAGCAGGCACAGTGTTTGGCACTAGAGGAGAGGACCAGAATTTCCTGCTTCTGAGGGAATGTGATATACTGGTAAGCTGGTGTAAATTCTTGCTGTGGGCCAAATTCTGAGTCTAGAAATGAATGCCTGGGCTGATCCCTAATTTCTGTAGACCTGGGTTTGGAAAAGAGCAGTGAAAGAACTCGGTTTTTAAATTCCAGAAGGCTGATTTCAGAAACCATAAATTCACCAAGGTCCATATATTTGTCTTGAACAATATATGCTGGAGTATTTTATTTCATGTACTTCAAGATATGTCAAGCAAATTATCTATGACTTTCTCTAAACCTCAGTGTACTTTTTCAAGTTTCCAATTATGTTTCAGGAGATCTCAATTAATCTCTTTGTGAAATTTTCCTTTTTTAAAATAAATATTTGGAGTTAAGAAATGGTGAAAATTACAGTGGGTGCCATTTAAAAGTAGAAAATAGATTTTCTTGGTCCTAAAATTTTTATCCTTTATTTCATAGAGCCATTTGCATGGCTTAATGCAAGCATTCACCATACCATCTTTTCTGGTGCAATACTGATAAAGCATTACACTAAATTGTTTCATATATGCTGTTAAGTACATTAGTATTAAAATCAAATTTAATTGAGGAATAAAAAAAGGTGCATTTCAGTACTGTGTAATGAGAACAAAGGTTTTCTTAAAAAAATCAAGCCAAACATCAGTGTTTTTCATTTGTATCTGATTCAGGCCTTAGTTACGTCGGTGACTAAGCAACAACACAGTACTTTTCCTGTATTTTTAAGTGCTGTCTGTCAGATCAGAATCTTTCCCATTCTCCTCAGCAGCACTCTTTGCTTTCCAGAGATAACTTACTCCTCAGTTTATGATTTGCCAATAAAGTAATTAGACCTGACAAACATGTTTAGGAGAAGCATTGCCTGAGCTGGAGATGACTGCCATAGTGGTTTAGTTGCTCCTTGGCTTCTTGCATCCTGCCCTCTGGGGACAGGGTGGTGACCTGCTGTGCCACTGGAGTCCAGTCTTGGCTGGTTTTGCTGGCATTGATCCCTGCTGCATTAGGAAGCATCTCTTGAAGGTATTTTAAGATGATTGGAATCCCTCTGAGAAAGCTCATTGTAAGCCATGATGTGTTCAGCTTCCTGGGGAGGCAGTAGGCATTAATGTATCTGGAGCATGCCTTGCAAAATTCTATACTAGAGCAGTAATTATCATCCTCTCTGACATATTTTTTCATATTAAAGCTAATGATGTTGCAGTAGAGGGTCGTATTTTCCAAGGTTTCTTCATTTTTCTTTGAATCATTATTTATGAATGAAATATTCTAACATGTTCAGTGTAACAATTCTCATTTTGTCCCGAGATTTTGATGAATACAGCTATTGAAATGCAGTCATAATGCTGGATATCACAGGATCCTAATTTTATGACTTGCACTGTTGAAGAGAATTGGCACAGACTGGTAGAAAGTGGGTCAGGTGCAACTGTATCACCTGAGAGATTTGCAATGGTGTCCTCAAAACACTGAATAAAAAGCAACTTTTCAAAAAGCATCCAGAGCTTTTCGTTACAAAGGTATATTTTTTGTTTGGTAATTTTTAAGAGATATTAGGGAATAGAAGGTTGACTGATTTTTTTTTTTTTCTTTACAAAGCAGTGATGAATATATTTCAAAAGTACTGTTCAAATACACTCTAGATCTCATATCACAGCACAATTTGAAGGTGGCTTAATTGTAGACCAGACACACATGAAAAAATATCTCCTACAGAAGAATTTAAGTCTTGCTGTCTTTCTCTTTGGCTTGTTGTTTTTCCGTTACCTGAATGCCAGGAAAATTCCAAAACAAAAACAGTAGTAAACAAGTAAATAGCCAAACTTTATTCAAACCTACATTCACTCTTGGGCCATGGTTTATATCTTGTGAAGGCTTTAGTTTATCTGCCTAAGTTCATTCTCCCCATTAGTTAAAGGTCTTGATGCCGAAATAGTTATTGCAGTCTTACCCAAGCAAGCTTTCAGTAATGTTGGCAGGGACTGACAAGAAAAGAAAGCTGTGAGATGCTGGCTGGGAATCAGATGCTAAAAGGCCTATATTTATGTATATACCAGGGAATCTTTCTCCATTGTAGGTTTGAGAACAACGTTGGCTGTTGTAACAAACTGTGCATTTTACTTGCATGGTAACATTTAGCAGTGCAACTTGCGTTAATGAAGACAATTCTATGAGCATCTGTTTGCTGCTGCATGGTGTTTGCTGCTGCATGGTGTGTGCTGCTGCTGGGACTGCAGTGAGGTGTGCCAGCCGCTGGAGATACCTAAGGAGAAAACCAGAGGCAAACGTCGTCCGCTGGCCATCTGCTCAGCCGTCAGCAGGAGTTAGCACAGACTGCTTCTGTTCTGGGGTGTGAGAGGGTGGCCTGGCCTTAAAGTTCAACATTCTTATGGAAAAAAATGTGCACCAGTAATGTAAACAGGCTGTGGGGTTTCTATGAGGACTCTGCATCCTGAAGATGATGGCCTAGAGTGACTGCAGACTTTTCTCTTCTCTTACTTGTCAGTCCTAGTGACTGTATTTGGTTCCTGCTTTAAAGGGGAAAGGTTGTGGAGTAGAATATCAAAATGAAGTCAGAAAAGAGGAGGACACTGCTAATGAATAAGGCCATTTGTACCAATTATTCTGGCCTCTCTTTTGTTTTGATTTATAACTCTTCACATCTTTTTCCTCTCCTGTCTTCATTCTTTCTTCTTTTTTATTTTTTTTTCATCTAGGTATGATCTTGCTCCTTGGTCTTTATTTCCCTCAGTCCACTTTCCATTTCCTTCTTCTAGCCTGGCAGTCTGTCCTTTTCAAATGTTCACTTCCTCACTCCCATTCCATACACCTTATGCTTTAGGTGAGTTTGTGTCCTTCAGTTGGGGTCTCCATTTTGCATGTTCTCAAATTCCAGTGTACCTGTGCCTCTTACCCTCCATCCCAGTATTTGCTGCACTTTCTCACAAACTTGCATTCCTCCTTTTCCCCCTTTCAGCATTGAGCTTCCCCTTGCCTTTAGCCACAGTAATTAAACTCCTGCCTGACTCATCCCTCCCCGCCTCCCTCCTCCACCCCCTGATAGTATTCTGTTCTTTCCTCAGTAGCATATTTTTATCATTCTCCTGTTCTCCTCCTTTTTCTCTCTGATCTCTCCTTTTCAGACATGTTTTCCCATTATTTTTTGCTTTCATTTAAGCATAATTATGTAGTGTACTTTTCAACCACCTTTTCTGACTCTCCCATGTGTGAACTCCATAATCCATCAGCCCCCAGTGCTGACCTGCATTCCATCACATGTGAGGACAGGAACAGATCCCTTGCTGGAGGCAAGGCCCTGATTTCTGTAGCACTGTAATTATAGTTGTATGAAAGCTCTTTGATAACCAGCATGCAGTTTTATAATGGGAACTATCACATTCTACATTCTTTATAACTCCTGTGGAAGGTCCTTAGCCTTCATTTTTTGGACAGTTAGGAAAGTTGCAGCACTGTGAGAGAGAGGTGGAACTGCAGGACCCTGCAGCTGAGTGTGACTCTTCGCATGAATCCAGGAGAAATCACTCATCTGTTGGACCACTGGCCTCTGTGGAAGGATGTGCTCAGGGTGTGTTGGCAGTGGCAAAACAGCCTTTCAAAGGAACAGTTACTTTAATCCTCTGCAGTATAGCACATAGCTCAGTCTGTTTGTATGGCTGGAAAAGCAGCGTTTCAATGTGTGTGCAAGCTGATAGCATAACCTCTGTCCACATCAGGGGGCAGCTGTGGGAGCAGAGCTTTTATTTCAGTCTCCTGACACCAGACTTTATGATTCACGCATACAAATAGTACTGTGAACTGAATCTTCCCCAGCTGGGAGTGGTTGAAAGTTAATGGAGGGTCATCTTATCCTTTATTCTCCTGGGGATGGTCTTGAGTAGTGCCAGGAGTTGGACTCGAGGATCCTTGTGGGTCCCTTTCAAATCAGCATATTCTGTGATTCCATCTGTGAAGTAATTTAACTTATTCAGGGCTAATACACTGGCAGTGCTGGAGTCTGATAAATACCTTTTCCTGTGTCAGATTTAGTACAGCAAGTCCAAGAGGACTGGCCTTTTTTCATTGTGATTTTGTTTTAGATTGAATCCCAGTGTACCAATCTCTGTTTCTATTTCACATATGCTGTGTACCCTAAATAACAAGTATTGCAGTGCACAGTCAGTCTGTTCTTGTTCTTCAGCCCCGTGTCTGTTTGCCATCCTCTATTGACACAGTCCTTGGTATGAGCACACTCACGTGCTCTCCTGTTACTGGGCATAGCAAAGCCCAACACAGCTGAAGTTTCTAGTGATGATAAATAGCTGCATATTGGCACTTTGGGGTATTTTGGAAGAAAGATTTGGGTCAACTTACAGAAAGTAGAATCACCTGTGTCAGGTGTGATTCAGAAACCATATGTGGCCCACACTTAGACTACCATCACATGTAGTAAGAACAGCTTGTTTTCAGCTCCTCTGGTAGCCATGGGGAATTCACCCTGGGTGCTTTGGGAGTGCTATGTGCTAATGGCATCCTGACTGGGAGAATGCCAGTGTATAAACACTGCCCTGATCCACTTCCCAGTGCCATGATTTTACTCATAATCACTAGAGATCTTGGAGAAATTCCTTGATTGAAAAACCTTTTTTTTCTTTTTCCCCCTATTTTTTCCCTCTCTCACATTTGTGGATTATTTTGCCTTCAGAAACACTTGAACAGTTTCTGCTGATAATGTTTTCAAACAGGTCACTAAATTTAAGTAGCAGCCACAGGTGTAGATATGATGCAGTGACAAACATTCCTGTAGAATTCGTGAGAAAAGTGCCAATATCTGTTGATGTCAGTAGGAAAGTCTGGTTTGATCAGGTTATTTCCCTTTGACATCTTTTCCCATAAAGTATTTGATAGAAATGGTATTTGATGTAGTCCAGCAATGTAAGCTGCTATGAGCCTGAATGACTTATCAAAGGATTTCTTTCCTTATCAAGAAAATGGTGCTTATAATTGAAAGAGTTTGACAGGGTGTGGGAAAATACTCAGTAGTGTCAGGCAAAGGTGTTACAAAATTGTGTCCTATAGAAAGTCAAGAAATATAAATTGCCTTTAAATGAACTTTATTAGAATTTGCCTTTTCTTCCAGACCCAAGCATACTTTCTTAAAAAGAAAATGAATTAAAAAAAGATAATTTCCATAAAATGAATGCTGAATTCTTAACTTAGACTGGTGATAAAACTTCCTGCCAGGGCTGCTAATTTCAAAACCTTCAACAACTTTGTGATAGAACCTGAAAATTCTTTATATGCTGAAGGGTCCAGGGCATGAGAAGAGATTTACCCAAGGAAGTAATTAAGAGTATTGAAGAGTTATCACCAAATGATAAAAATCAGTTAGCAAAATATTTGAGTTAAATATAGATTGTTCCATGGCCACCCAAAAGGTATACACAAAAATCACATTTATAGGCATTGCTAGATGTTTTACAGGCATTGTGGAGCCTTTTGTAAGTCTAAAGTTCTAGTACAGAATCTTTTACCAAAGGGTATTTGAATTCTTGTGGTAAATAAACAGATCAATTCATGTTGGCCTTTCCTTTGGCACACTTCTCTGTAGAGATGCTTGGCAGGGAGTTTTTGAAAGTGTTCTCACAGTATATTGGATGTCCAAATTTTAGATTACTTGACTTCACTTGTTCACCACTGTTATTTTCTGGGTCTCTTATTGAAATGGTGTTCCCTTTCATGCTGGAGAAGTAACCTGTTTAAAGCAAGATGCTTCAAGGAGCAGCCTGGGAAGCTTTGGGGAAGCTTGATTTAAAACTTTATGGAAAATGTGATCAAAATGGACATAAAGACAAAAATTTTCATTTACAATGATGCAATTAACAAGCGAAAAATGAAGACTCAGAGGTTAAGCTGAGAGAGAGAAAAAATTCTTGCTTGTTTTTCCTCACCCAGTTTATTTGGAAAAGATGTTTTGTTTTTCTTGAGCCTTCATAACCAGAGTTGTTGTTAACACCACTTACTGTAAGTCTGTTGTGAGAGTCTGGGTATGTACAAGTCCAAATGGGCAGGGATACAGTTAATATACAGAAATATAAATACTCACCCTTTATATTCTTGGTGATTTTCACAAGTGTCTAGAAGTCTGTTAGGTTTTAGAGTAGGTTCTGCAACCCACCTCCTACAGGACAGGGAAAATCTTGCTCTTCTGGCAGTCTGATAGGTGGCAACTTCTGACTGGGGACCTGCGTGGAATTGAATTCCCCGTTAGCCTCCTGTCACTAAACTCTTGATTTTTCACATATAAATATATATATATATGTGTGTGTGTGTGTATATATATATGTGTGTGTATATATATATTTCTTTTTAATATTGGTTTCCTTTCAAGCATAATCTGAGAGGAATGGTAGATGCTCCAAAATTTTCTCACAGGTATTTTTGATACCAACTCAAAGGACAATTTGCCTTTCATTAAATTTAACAGGGTTTGTCTGCACTGCAGTGTAAACTCTCCAATAAATGATTCAGAATCATGAAGAATGCTAAATAATGTGGCAGCATGAATCATTGTTGTTTTCATTTGGCAGCCGAGAAAGTCTTGATGGAATTGCTGAGTGCTCTCATTCTCTCCAGATAGCTCAGTGCTGGCTGCTGCATTGTTCCTTTGCTCCTCACTGACACACTCTTTGGCCCAGTGCCTGTCTAATCATTGTTTAATGTTTCAAAAGCTGCCACCTTCTATTTGAAGCCACCTCTTCAAGCAGTACAAATACCAGCAGATTTGCATACAGTAGAAATAATCTGAAAAAAATGAAATTAAAAAAATAAATTAGAAAATGGAATGTAAGCAGCATTAATGTTTTATGAAGTTGAAAAAAATACCGTATCAAATTCTGGGGAAGTTTAGAAAGCTTAAAGATATTTCTATGACTAAATACATGGTCTATTGGTTTTGCATGATATGAAATTATTATTCCTCCTGAACTATTGCTCCTAATCTCAAGCTTCGCTCATGTACACAAAGTGGAAAGAGAACAAGGTCTTCTGAAATGAGAAACAAGTTGCAACTCATTGCCAGCAAATAAACAAGTTGACATCTTCTCTGCCAGGAAACAAACAATGATTTCTGGTTTTTATTGCCATGAACAACTGCAGTGTCAGTACTTGAAAAATGTATTTACATTCCCATGTCAGATAAATGACTACGATTCCCTGCCTTGTAGTGTTATTATTACTATATGGGCAACAAGTTTAAAACATTTCCCTGTAGCCTGCTTCTTATATGAAATGTCAAGGATTACATTTTAGTGGCATTTGTGGCCTTGAAACTTCTTTGTTTGTTGATAGTTCATATCCTGTGACAATCAGTCTAGAGGATGCAAGTGAAACTGTAGCACTGGGTGTGGTTTTGTGTTCTCTCATCAGATATCTCTGAGTTTCCAAAGGAAAGTTCTTCTCTTTACCAATTTGCCCCACCCACACCAAAAGATACAGCTTAAGGAATGCCATGGCAAAAGTTGTGTGACTGTGTATGATTTATGTCCTACATGCAGGGAAGACAAAATGTATTCCACAAATAGCTTGGATTTGATTAATGCTATTTGTGTTGCACAGTGTCGTATAGAAGGGCAAGAACTGAATGAGGATGTGCCGTGACAGCCTCTGGAATGCCCTGTGTCCAACATGCAGACCTGCCAGGCACTGAAGGTTCTGTTCAGCCAGGAATAAATCTAATGGCAACTCAGCTTGGAGCGCTAGTCCAGTGTTAGAAAAGAGATGTGAGGAAAGCTTTTTCACCAGAAACTGGGCAGTGAGGTTAGGAATTCATAGTTGGTGCTTCTGAGCATCTCTAGCAAACTGGAGAGACTGAGACAGGAAGATGGCAGGAGCAGTGCAATGCTTTTTTATCAGAGGGGGGTGGTTCAGCTGTGGTACAACTAAGAAAAAAGGTAAGCTGTGTAAAAGAAAGGGAGATTTTATGACTGAAAAACAAAAGCTTTGTCCAGACTTCCCTTCTCCTGGGGAGCCTAAAGACTGTATAAGGACAAGGAAAACACTGTCAAGGTGGTTTTGCCTTTTTTTGATTTGTTTGGGTTTTGGTCTAGGCTAGAGCCATCCAAAATAAGCAGTGTCTGACTTTTGCAGTTTTCATTTAGTCTGTCTCTTTGCTTCAGCAATTATGTCTCCCAGAAGAGGAGAACATCAGAAGATAATGAAGTTACAGGAAACCTCAATGGCTTGTTAAAAGAACATCATTACACGTGGACATATCACATGGATCATAGGAAGAGAAATGTGTCAGATGAAATAAGAGAATTTGTACTTTAGTTTTACCTTACAAGCCTGAAAAGATCAGTTGTTATACACTGATATAGCTGTACTTTACAGGTTGCCTGATACTCAGTTGACCCTGAGCAGTAATTTTTGCAACTCCAACTAAACTTTCACTGATCTGCTCTTCTCTTGAAATCTAAGTGGCTCTATTATTGTATGCCCCAGTGGGAACTCTGGAAAGAGTTTGATAGCAGGAAATACTGATAGTTCATATCCTTGAAAATGCATTGAGCATGTGAACTGCTGTGTTTCTCTCTTAGATGGTTCTAGAACAGCCTGGACTGCTCTGCAGAGCTCCAGGCATCATGCAGGCCTGAGCCCTTCTGCAGAACACAGATCAGTAGATCCAGTTCAAAGCAGTCAGAATTACTGTTTTACTGTAGAGTAGGATTTTCTGTTGGTTTTGCAGATGTATATTCATAATCCCTGGGGTGAGAATGGTACTTAGTGTTCAAGCTTCCATCACAAACAGCTCTTGGTCGTGGTGTGCAGCCTTAGTCAAAATGATGGTGACATTATACTATGATTTAAAATCTGGAGAACAAGATTAGATACAAAAACGGTCTCAGTTGAAAATTACTCTAAAAAATGGAAAGGAAAAAAGAGAATATTCACCTACTTAATAAGTTTTATGGTTTGTTTTACCCTTTTTTTCCTATAGGAAGAGCTTCTTTTACCCTTTGCTTATGTCAGCACTCAACCTTTAGGAAATGTCTAAAGCTTGTAGGTTTTGTTTGTAATTTAAGGGCCAATCTTCAAAGGTGCTGACTCCCAGGACCTTATTTTTCATTGATAGGTTGTTTTCTACAGTGTGATGTAGGCTCTTTCTTGTGACATAAAAAAATTATTATCCATAAAGTTGTATGATTAGTCCAGAGGGTGTTACCACAAAATGAAGGAAATCCAATTCTTTGGTATTAGGTCAACTCACATATCAGATCTCCTCAAATTAGAAATACTTTATCACTGAAAGAGTTTTCTTCCCAAATGGATGTAACTGGAAACTGTTATCCCATCAGCTCTTACTAGAAGTTTCAGCTCCTTGGAGCACCTATCTGAGGGATTGGCCTATGGAGTCTGCCAGGAAGAGGAATTCCATACTGAGCCTCAGTCACTTTCAGAGATCTGTAATTCTGCCTGCTTGCTCAGCCTAGGTTAGCTATGTCTAGTATTTGTTCTTTTTACCACTCCTTTAATAAGGCACAGAAAATTAGGAAGTCGGGGGTCTTTTAAAATATCTATAAAGAAAGACCTCAGGGAAGGTGAGTTAATAAAATGGTCTGTTAAACTAACCTTCATTTTATGGCCCTGAACTTGGAACACTGAGAGAAATTACTTAGTTGCAGTAAAATGGAAAAAAAGGTCTAATCAGCTTTCTTTATAATGGAAACTGCCCTAGAAAAATGTACCTGTTGCTTCAGAATATATCTAAGTGAATTTAATCAGCTGAGGATTACTGCACAAGAACTCAATCAACTTCAGGTCAGGAAGAATGAAAGGAGAGGAATTATTTAGTAGAACTGTAAAAGAAGATGCGTGTTCAATTGTTCATTTGACTTCCAGGGACTGGATCATCAAAGTTATCAAAGTCTCATGAAAAATGGCAATGTGTGATTTATCTCTCTCAGGATCTTATGTATTGAGACTTATTCCTGATATATGACAAAACATATTTCAAAAATTGCATGAATTTTTATGGTGTTGCACAGTGTTGTGTATACCCTGTGGTTTAGAGTCCATACAGAGTATTTGCTTGAAAAATGCAAAGCTCTCTGGGTGGACTCTCCTCTGCTACGCTGCTACTCTGGCTGCCTTTCCTCGTTTTATTACATCAGTAATGGGGGTGATTCATTTAATCCAGAACAATGATCACTTAATTTAGACCAGATATAACCTGAGTTAACATATCTGTATGCTGGAGATAGATTTTGTTTCAATAGTTTCAGTCCACTCTCAGAAACTTCTACTTGCTGCAGGTTCCTTTGGGTATCAGAACCAAGTTTTCTGCTGGCTTAACTTCCCCCACCCACTCACCCATCTCCAGCTGAACTGAGGGAATTTCTGAATCTGGCCATTTTTAAAGGCTCCTATCAGTGTGAAAGCTGCATTGCTGGCTGTGCCATACATACCCATTACAGTAGAAATTCCTGTGATTTATATAACTGGCTGTGGCAGGGGAAAAGTGGTTTTTTCTGCTTTTGTAATATGTTTTTAAAGGTTGATAACATTTTCAGTGTCATTGTTACCTGTGTAATCAGTTACCTGTTAAGTGGTTTCCTGACTGAAAAAGATCTATAAACCCATCACTAAGTATCAAATATTTTTCTGTTTTTTCATGGGTTCCTTTAGAAATGAAGGGTCATTTTTCTGTGAGTTTTGGATAATTTCCTTAAAGATATTGTTGAAATTGAGGGGTAAACTCTGCCTGCATTATCCTATTACCAGCAGAACCTTTGTTGAAATAAGCTTCAGCCCAAGGGCTCAGTAGCATCCCAAAAGGGGCTTGACTAGTGACAGCTGAGAAATGCATGAATTGTAGAGAATAAATAGCCAGTTTTGAAGGCAGGATTGAGCAGATCCTTGGCCTGTCACTATAGGTACTGCACCTTAGTCCTGAGAGTACCTGCACAGCTGCCTAATAGTTCTGTGTCTCTTTGGTGGAATGAAGCACCACCACTGCTCTGCCTGGTATTCCCGTGGGACCAGGTGTGCTGGGGATGGATCTGCCCTGTGTACACAGCCTGGAACAGGCCAACCTTCCCAGGACAGGCAGGGGTGGTGACAGATTGGTGTGGCCATGCAAGATATTCCTGCCTTTCTACCCAGGCAATAAATGCCTCTCCAATTTGTGCCCAATCACAGTTCTGCTGAAGAAGACTTGAGCAATTACACTGCTTGCTCAGGTCTGCCTCTGGCATCAGATTCCCAGCTCCTCAAGGTGTTTCTCTGGTATTTGTGTCATTAAACTCTTTCGCTGCTGTGCAGTAACTGTCACAGATGCCAAAATGGGAACAGAACTGCTAAAGACAATATCACTTTAAATTTAGTCTCCTTTTCAAAAGTGTCTGACTGTCCTGATTTGTGCATTATGGACTGAACGCTGTGCCACCCTAATCATGAAGCCTAATTGCTCACAGCC
>JAWWLZ010000172.1:4764916-4775769 GCA_035041345.1 Poliocrania exsul | reverse complement strand
ACATCTGTAGGATGGCAATGTTTGCTATGTAGAGTACAGTTCACACATTTGTAACTTATATCTAGGCAGATTTAGAAAGCAGGAGTGATGTGAGGGCTTTGGAGATGAAAAAGTCACATCCCTCAAGGAGCTTCTTGCTGTTCAGCTTTCTGAGGGCACCATGTATGAAGCTTTTTGAGCTTTGGAAAGATCACCAAAATTACTGTGGAATAAATGCTGCTCAGGATTTTAAAGGTTTGGCTATTAATTATAACTCTCAATCTACTGCCTTCTGGAGCAATCTCCTCCTGTGACATAATAATAAGAATATAGCTGTATAAACCCTCAAAGGTTAACCAAAATGAATTCCATACAGGAAAATGAGATCATTATGCAGTCTGGAGTTGTCAAGTGGCCTTCAATGCAATATATTGCAATATGCAGAAAAGGTAGAAATTTAATGCTTATAGATGGAGAGAATTTAATCATGGAATTTCATTACAAATTTAGCTGAGCAGGAAACGTTCTTTTGAAGATGCTAAAAGGTTTAAATCTGAGAAGGCAGACAGTAAGTATTCTGAAAAATGGGGATATACTGCAAATCAAATTGCAGATCATTGCAAATGAAAATCCACTCCAAGGAAATTAGCCTGTATCTGTGCAAAATCATTGTTCCCAATGAAAGGTCAAACAGGATACTGGAAGAATTGGAGAGGAGATAGTAATTTCAGGCCTCTGAATCTCTGTCATTAATGGAGTCTGGTAGGTTTGCAGTGCCACAGACTTACATCTTGGCTGGTTAAATGAGATACAGATGGTACTTAATGCTAACAGACCTTTGTAGAAAGATCTGGAAAAGACCTTAAAATTCCCAAGCAATCTTTTCTGTGAATGTCAGGATTCAGAAGTATAATGTGTATAAAAATAATGTCAGTAAAAATTATGCTGGGAGCTCTTAATGAAGTCATTTAAATTTGCTGCATTTATTGTGAAAATGCAGCTCTTTGAAAAATGTGGTGGGGAGGGCCTGGATACAAACTCCCGTGTGTGTAGTTTTCCACATGAACAATCAGTTTGGCACATCCCGAGTTGTCCTTAATGGGCAGTGGCTGATGGATCCCAGGAGTCTCTCTGCTTTGACCACAGGTGTTTAGTTAAAGAGTTGCTTCAGATGGTAAATTTTGAAGTCAAGTGCTAAAATTGAAGGACAAAAAAAAAAAAAAAAAAGAAAGAAAAAAGGAAACAAACTGAAGTTATTGTAAATTCTACTAGACCACAAATATTGATCTAACTTGGTGTAATGTATCTAAATATTAGTAAGAGGAACTGTAACTCAAGAATGTTCTTCTGGACTCTTGTTTGCTTAATACTGAATGAAAAAAAATCAACATTAAGAAAGAATCTTTTAAATCTTTTTGTTAAGTTTTAGGCATTGCCTTCACCTATGGAACTTTTCATTAGAGAGGTCCCCCAAGGTGTAAGATATTTCAGTGCCTGGCTGTGGTTTTTTATTTCAGTTCATTTTCTGTGCTCAGGAGCTGCTGCGGGACTGGCTGCAAGGTGGGAGCTGCAGTTCCAGGCAGCGGGTCAGGAACTGCTCTGTGTCTCCTCGTGGGTTTCCCAGCCAGCCTCAACCAGCTGTGCTTCTCCTGACCAGCGCAGAGTTTGACCTGATAGCCCAGCCTGCCTTCTGCTGTCCGGAGCAGGGACTGTCCCTCTCTGGGAGTTCAGCCATCTGCAGTGTAAAGCAGAAACTCAGCGCCTCCAGCTGCTCTCTAGGGTGTAATTCCAGGAGGGAGTGCTGGAATTGATGCAATTCTCTCTTACTTCAGTGCAGTGAAAATACACTTTTACTGCTTATATTGTGAAAAAATATTGACACTACTGCCAGTTGTTTCTAGGGAGCAGAAAAGGCAAGGCTGGTGTGTGTTCTGTGTGCATGTTTTGAGCAAGCAAGGTTTCCACCCTGCTGCGAGGCATGCTAATAGCCACATTAGCAAACTTCAGTTCTAAACTAACATCATACTCCCAATTGAGCAGGATTTAACCAAACCTTTCCCAGATGCTGGCAGCAATGCTGTTCCTGTATTATGAATTGACAAGGTATGATGAATTTCAGTTTCAGGTTATTGCCTGGGTTATTTTTAATCCCTCACTTTTATTTTGCTGAAAATGTAAGAATTGCTACTACTATCCCTCACGTGTTGCTGGTGCGAAAAGGCAGGGCATGAACTGCAATCGTAATATAATAATTAACTCCTAAAAATTTCTTTAAAACTAACGGATCAATTGTGATGAGAAATTTTCTGTAATAGCTGATTAAAGGCTTGGAATAGTTTGCTGCATGCTGCTACATTTACTGTAAAGATACAAACACTGTGGTGGTGTGTCCTCTTAAGATTTAGAGTTTGGGATTTTTAGGAAGCAGTGGATGATACAGTACTATAATAAGCAGTTTACTTGGAGATCGTATGGGTTGGATTTAGAGGTTTTCCACAGCTACCAAATGGCACAGTCCCAGCACTGTGTTACTCCTAAGGAGTAAGCAAATGTGCTGGTAAAGCAGCAAGCCAGAATTTGTTGCTTTAATTTGAAAATGTTCATAGTTGATGCTTCCAAAAAAGCAGTTTCTGTCTTTAGATGGAAACAAATCCTGCAGTTCTTATGGTACTCAGACCAAATAATTTCTGATTTGAATGGGGGCTTTACAGGAGCTAAAAAACTATTTTGATTTTTTCTGTACTTTTAGAAGTTTCAAAAATGAGAAGTTGTAATTCTAAGGTATTCAAATTATGTGAATTAAAAATAGCACATTAGACAGCTACCAACTCATCCCAAATGAACTTGTGGTTCAGTGATCAGTGAGGTGACATTCCTCATAGGTTTGTAGTGCAAGTGCACACTGAAGGCTCTTCTTTGTTTGCTTGGTAGGTGATGGGCAAGGTCCTGCTCCTTTTCCTTCTGCCAGATTAGCAGATTTTGGTGGATGTGCCAGGTAATACATTGTGTTCAGCAGAATTTTTCACTACATGATATAATAAGAGGGCATGTGACAGCTAACTTTGACAAGGGCTAATTATACCTTGTACTTCCTATGACGTCATGTGTGATGTCACATTCAGGACCTGCACATGTAATAGTGATTTCTGGAAAGTTCTCATTGACTTCAGTGATACCATTAATTCACCACATAAAATTGTTACTTGCAAGGGGTGTTTTCTGATCTACCCTTGTTTGCATTGCCAGCGACATGTTAACTATTAGAATAATGAACAAAAATTGCTCATATTGGTATAATTTGCTTTTATTGTTCTTCTGAGAAACATCTCTGCTGATATAAAACCGAGTCCTTTTTGTGAACTAATCCCATCTGTTGAGAAGAACCTCCTGCCCAGGCAGGCTGCATTTCTCCTTGCTGTACTGGGTGCTGTAGTGCTGCTCTTGCTGTGGTGAATTGCATTCTTCTGCTGGTGGCAGTCCCACCTTCGAAAGGAGAAGAACACGGGTCACACACAATATGATCACAGGTAGTCAAGAAATCAATCTCTCTGACCTGGAATATGGGGAGAACATTTTGTGTCTGATGTGTAGGAATTGTCTGGTAGAGAAAGACTCATTAATTCAAAATAGCTGGTAACTCTATATTTCGTTTTACAAATCCAAAAAACCAGAAATCACCACGAACTAGTGTTACTGCTGTCCTGACCCTCAAGGAGACACTCATTGTACCATCAGGTTTCACGCATGCTAGCTACTGGTTTGCTTCCAAAGAAGTAATTCTGTGCAGCAAATACAAAGTTAGATTCTAATTTCTGATATAAAGTAAGACTTTATTAAAAATTAATGTGCAAGTCTTATCTGTTAAAACCAAACCCTGCCTTTTAATGCTTTCCGACATTCTTTTAAATAACTATTTAATACTGAATGTTACTTCCTATTTTTTAATTGGGCCTGCTTTGAGTCAAGGACTGGATTGCAGAGGTCCCCTTAAAGCCAGAAATATTCTGTGATTTGCTTTTTGTTAGATAGAAGTTTGATCCAGAGATGAATATTAGCAGCTCCGTTTCATACAGTTCTAACTGCATATTTGCATATTCCATTTTTAATTCAACTTAGGTGACTAATTTCCTCTGAATCCACTCCAGAAATAAAGTAGTTACACTTGGACTATTGTGTTTTAATTGGAACTTTCTTTTTCTGTGTGAATCTGTTATCATAACACAAACTGCTATGCTGTTTCTTGGAGTCATGATTATTTATCAAGTTTACAGTACAGCGATCAGCTTGCTGCATCCTTTGGTTATGGAAATACAGAGATTTCTAATGTGCTCTTTAGATTGTGTTTTTCTTGATTTATACAGTCTGATCTGGCTCTGTTCAGGCACTTAGTTTCTTTTTCTGAATAGTAATTTTTCTGTTCCATACACATCCAAGAAATAGATTAGAATTAAATGCTGTATGTTGGGGGGGGGGGGGGAAGTGCCACTAGGATTGCTGGAAACAGCCTCTATCCAACTGGGACTAGAATGCATTTCTCTGGCACTTCTCTCTAGCATTTAAAGGTCATTTTACAGATGAATCCAGGAACATCAAGAAATGAAATGATGAACTCAGAATTTTGGCCAAGGTTATTTCAGCAGTGTATTCTATCACTGTGTCAACTCCAATCCACAGTCTTGGTGCTTGTATGCGTCTCACTTTGTGGCCCCTTTCTAAAATGATGGTACCCAACTAAACTTCAGAAGTTGTTCTTGCATCAGATGTGACACGAATATCTGATTTCATTGGTGTGCTTGTTCCTGAGCAGGTTTAATGGTCACATTACTGGACCATGATCTGTCCAGTAACAGCCCCCAAACAGGAAGCAATGACACACTGCAAACTGGAGCGGGATGGTGTTCCTGCTGGGATGAGTTCAACCACCCAGCAATCCGTACATTGAGAGGAATGATTAAGTTTACATAATTACAGGTCTGTGTTTAAAGGTATTTTGAAATTTAAACACCTTTGTGTTGAAAAGATTAGGTATTCTATGAAGGGGTATGGAGCAGCCTCTGTTGCTCTGCTGTTCGTGTGGCTGTTGGCAGTGCTTGCAAAGCACCCCTTAAAAAAAAAAAGTTTTCCAAAAAACTAAAGTTTGGGCTTTAGTTTCAGCTAGGCCTCAATTCAGCAGGCCTAGAAGATGTGACATAGATTAGAAGGGACAAGCATCACTTGACTTAAGCAACCAAAGAGGTATTTCATATCATCTGACATCATCAAGAGGTATAAAAGGAGAGGGAGGTGGAGCTTCTGTCTCTTTTGGTCTCTGCCTCAGCCCTGTGAGGACGCCCTGCCTGCCCTGCCGAGACTGGGCCTTGCCACCATCCCTGCTGTGTTATCCAGGGAGGGGAACATTTTCTTCTTAATTTTCCTCCTCTCTTGCTGGGAGTTTTCTCTGGAAGAGTTTTTGGGAGGTTTTGTGGGGTTTAGGTGGTTGGAATCTGTATTATTTGATTGGATGACTCAGTAGCTGTGGTGGTGGTTTGGGGTTTTTTCTCACATTTGTATATATGTATTATATCATATTCTGTTTTTAATTGTCTTTCTTTTATATAATATAAGAAGCGTGCTGTTTTGGGTTTTGGAGTTTTTTGTTTGGTTTTTTCCCCCCTCCTCTTCCCTTGCGAGGGAATGGACATAACTCTTTCTCTGTTGGGCAGTTGGCATTTTGCCAGCTCGACCCAACACACACCTTTAGTTCATGTTTGCATGTTCATGGTTACAATTACACACCCAACTGGCAATCTAAGAAAAGACATTTTGCGTTTTGTTAGTAGTCCTGCCTTGCTGCATTAAAGAGCTGGAAGGGATATTTACCTGAGAGCAGATTTGTTTTCTTTCCCTCTCTTAGAGTAAACACTTACCTTTAGCAAGCTCTACTCTGTGCTCTGAGATAAGCATGTGAGTCTCCCCCACTGTTAGAGCAGTGGAGAGCCCTGTTCAGTTCCTTTGTTGCAATGCATTTCTGTTGACATTAGCAAGATCTCCAGATACCAGCTGCCTCTTCATCCTGACACAGCGATGTGGATGAGCTCTTGCATCTGCACAGAGTTCTCAGGGCTCCATATGGGCCATGGCTCAAACTGAAGAATCTCAGCCTTAGCAAAATCATGTGGCGTTAATGTGCAGCCTCAGGACTTGGGAGTTCCAGGTTTTTATCTCCATTTCTGTAACTTCTGGTGTGACCTTGCAGATTCATCTGGCATCTCAATTTATCTCTCTGTCTTGAAAAGTGTTGTGAGACTCAGCTGCTAGAATGTGGAGTCACTGGTACTTATGATGGCATGCACCTTAGGACTGGAATTGAGTACTGTCTTTGAAGAGCCTTCAATAAATAATAGAAGGGAAATAAAAGATTTACATCCTTTATAATGAAGACATTACTTCAAGAGAGTAGTACTAACAAAAAAAATAACAGATGTAATATTTTCTTTTCCAGTATCCCCCTCCTCCATAACACAGTGTTCACCTGTGTTTCCAAAAGTTAATTTTCGTAGTTTTTTTCGTACTATTGTGATTTATTAAGATGCAGCAATATTTCTAAGTTGGACTGAATGATCTGGAGAGTGGTATCCCATGTTCATGGCTGGGATTGGAACTGTGCATCATTTAGGAAGAAAAACCAAAATGAACCCAAGCAGTGAACGTGTTGGTTAGATGGTTCAAGGAACAGTTGTTGGCACAGATCTCTTATGCAAAGCCTGTTTTGTGTTGGGAGCTGTGTGAGTTTACTGAGTGCTGTTTTGAAGTGGAATTGCTTGCTGGTATGTTATTGTTGTGCTGTCAGATTCCCAGGACCTTACAAGAGGATTCAGTGAAGTGTCCACCTAAGCTCTTTCCATGCATGGACATGATGTTTGTGAAGGACTCAAGAATGAAAAAGCAGCCCCCATCAAACCCTTTGACAGCAAAGTGTGTGCTTCCCTCTCCTCTGTACTAGAGTCTCCTGGGCAATTGAGAATCTGTGCACATGTAGGGGCTGAGAGGGGAAATGTGTGGGTTTTTTCTGCCTTTATTGTGAGAGAAGGGTGCTGTTCATGTGCTAAAGTAAAGAAACCCTTGGCTTTTACTGCAAGATGTGAGCTGGAATGAATTGTTGTAGCCTTCATTTATCTGAATAGACCTGAGAAGGTTTGACAGCAGCTGAGACTTTGCCTTGCTGAATGCAAAGGTTGTGACTATGAAAGTTCTCTGGCTTTACATGTGGAGAGCCTGAACTTCTGAGATTAGATTATGCATCTCTGTCAACAGCCCAAGTTAGGTATGGTAATTGAGGAGAAGAGCTGTACTGCTTTTCTGGTTTTGACTCTGTCCGGATCAATTCCTTGCATCACGTTGGTAATTTCCCTTGGGTGGTTTATCTGTTACCAGATAACATGAGGTTATTAAATACATGTGCACAGCAAGCCCTCCTTATCTGCTCATGCATTGTTACCTTCTGCTGCAAACATTCTCTATACACATGTGCATTACAAATGACATGCCTCTATCTGGTTATAAATATTTTCCATTTGGAATTATCTGCTTCTGCTACAGAGATGAGAGGTGATCACTTGAGCATGAAAGATAACGGACCAGAGGTAAGGAAAATAAAAATGATGAGGGACTGAGCTGCATACGAAATAAGTGACATAATCCAGGGTACAGCCCTATTAGATAAAGTGCAGCCAACAGGTTCTCTTACATGCCCAGCTGCTGCCATGGATTCAAGTTATTACACGAATTCAGGTTGGTTGCCTACAGAGGAACTGAGAGGGAGGAGAGGAGTGGGTCTGCAGCAAACCTGTTATAACAGGCTTTCTTTGCCAGAACCTAAGTTGGTTATGCTAATACATTCTGATTTTCTAAAGGCTGTAAAATTGTTACTGGAAGAATGGAAAAGCAGCTCTTCCAGTTCCAAATGCTTTAGGCCACAAAAAATCAGGTAAAGAAAATGGAAAAATCGTGGTTTAACATTAATTGGGTTGTGTGAATTTTGTCTTTTGCCAGTTTCCTGGTCTGTCATGCAGAAGCAAGATGTACCTGATGAGACAGATGTTCCCAGTATGGCAGCAGCCTCATGGTGAACTGCCGCCTTGTGCTGTGCCAGGTGGCTGTTTTGCCTTCGTGCAGGGCAGTGGATCGTGTTCTGACCTGCTGCACAGGGTGTTCAGGAAGGCTCTGGGATCCTTGCCAGAAGCAAACTGACTGGAGGGTCTCTTGGCTCCAAACCCAGGAATTGGCTTCACTGTATTCTTGCAGCTGCTGTAACAATTTGCCTTTAAAAGTGTCCTTTATGATCTGAGAACATACCCAGCACTCTTCTTTACCTTGGGACCAGAGTGTGCCTTCTAGGCAGCTCAATGAACACACAGAGCTGGAGCATAAAAATAATGAATTGGCAGGATTTTATCCCTTTCATTTAATGTGTCAATCCACAATTTCTGGCACAGGAAGGCCAATTGTTAACTTATACCCTATTCTGTATTGAAAAGTAATTCCCTTCACAGTAGAAGAAACCATGTTTGTGCCAAGTGCTAAGGTTAAAGAGGGACATGGTAATGCCTGGGCCTTTGACAGGAAAATAATTTTTTCCCTAAAGGTAAAAGCACAAGGTTTGCAGAGATGGGAGCAACATCCAGCATACATTCTGCTATGCCAAAGTCCACAGGGACTTTTAGGCTTTAGAAAATGCAGAGTGTTCTGAGAGAGCTTTTATTTATTTATTTGTTTGTTTGTTGTTTTAGCTCTGTTGGCAAACCTACAGCTAAGAACAGTTTTAAAAACTCAGTAAAATGCATCTGTCTCAGCAAAGCATGAGTGTGGGGCTTCATAAATGTTGTTCCAAGAGATGTGAGGACTCATTTAAGCACAGAGTGGGAGTCCATTAAAGCGTGCAAGTGACTGAAAGTGAGGCTTAGTTGGGAGTTCTTTAAACTCCTTCTCTGTGACTGTGAGGCAGTAATTTGTTATTTATGACAATGCTCTTTGCATCAATAACTTTAAAATTTGAAGTCTGGACAAATCCACAGCTTCTGTAGGGCACTGGTGTAAGGGACTAAGGCACCTTATATCACTGAGCACTGAGCCCGATAACTTCTCCATTTAGGGAGGACACAGGCTTACAAAATCAGGCACTTTGCGTGTGGCTGGATGAAGATCATGATCTCCACCTGCATACCACTGACAGATGGTTTTCCTCCTAGGGAGCTCCCTGGGACATATGTGAGAAATCTTTTCCATATCATGTGGCCTGCTGCAGCCTCCAGCATTCAGAGGCAGCACTGTGGTTGAAGTCACCCCTCTGAGCTGGGACTGGTCACACAGGCCAAATAAGCTGCAGTGTTGCAAGCAGAGCATTCACATTCCCAGGGCATCTCTCAAGGAGCCATTCTCTCAGCCCCTATCCTGAAAAGGAGGATTGCTTGTGAAGGGATTTGGTCAGCTAAATGATGCCTTCCCATACACTGTCTGTAGCTGTGGGGTGACTGATGCCTTCTGACTCCTTATGCTCCTTGTTCCATCCTGCCCTGCTTCTGCTGCTTCCTAAGAAGGCCAAGTTGCATGAAGTCTTTAGCTCTGCTTTGTCATGCTGAATAGGGAAACTTGACAAACAAAATCTTTGTGGATTTGCTAAAAACAAACAAACAACCTCTTAGAAGCGTTTGAACTTAATTATGTTAATATTAAACATAATTATGGCACGTTAATTATGTTTTCTACATTTATGAGGAGAGTTGTGCTGTGCTCTCCAGACATCTGTACCATGTAGAGACAGGTGGTAGAGCACAGCATTGCCAAGTGCCAGATCGGCACCATTTCCCCGTTCCATATATGGCTGCTCTTTCACTCCAACTGCAGAGACTCATTCAGCTTAGTCAAATTGAGTCCTTATATGAGAGAGTCTGTGCTGAAAGGCAAATGCGTCTATCTTTATAAGCCTGTTTGTTTCCATAATTAGACCCTGAATCAACAGTGTATTGAAGATGACACATTTGCTTATTCCCTTTCTTCTCCCCATGGTGGCATAAAGCAGTGAAGCACAATAATTAATGAAAAAGGCTGTTTATTATTCAGGCAACATATCTTGAAGTGGAAAAAAACAGAACATGGGTTAAAATGATACTGCTGAAGACCATCAGGGCCATCACAAAGTGCGTGATTAGTTCTGAGGGGAGAGTCCCATCATTCAGGCCAGCTGGACAGGGTGCTCTCAAACTGTCAAACACAATTGAACTCAGATTTCTTATGTAAAAGTCAGAAAAAACGTGGAATGCATGAAAAAAAACCTGACTCAAGTATTTTGCTAGGGCATCTTTAAAGTTCTTCCTGAAATAGTGACTTTTTAAGCTTCATTTGCATGTCTGCTCTGTCCTATGGCTGAGTGAAAATAATACGGTTTTTTAGTAGCCTTATCTTTTCTTCTGAGTGTTCCCAGTAGGTTTTATAAGACAAAGGGTGCACATAATGCTCTGCTCAGCACTCTGCCTTTGCAAAGCAAGGCTGATCTGGTTTAAATAACAAAGGCCAGAAAGTGCCTGACTGCAAAATACTGCTCTGTCTCCTGTGGACATGCTACACAGTAACTCACTGCTTGTGGGCTGTGTTGGAGATAGGTAAAGTGCAGCACTTTCCTCCACCTCCTGAGGCTGATACTGAAGACCAGGGGAAGATTCCTACACACTGACTGACCACAGGTAAACCTCCCAGGTTCCCCTGAGACTCTCTCAGGCCATTCACTTCCTTTGCAAAAAGCTGCAGTGTAACCAGAAAATTGGGAGTGTGTACTGCCCAGTAAATGTCACAGCTGTAATGTGGGCACTGAAGTCATGCTGGTGGCAAGCCAAGAGTTG
>JAWWLZ010000172.1:4732852-4757211 GCA_035041345.1 Poliocrania exsul | reverse complement strand
CACTATGCTTCATCTTTCATTGCCACTTTCCTGTTTTTTTAAGAAGTATCTAGACTCATCCAGTGTTCTGCTGTGTGTCCTGTGGGATAATGGAGAAGCAGACACCATGTGCTCAGACTGGCCTGGAAGGGAAATTTTATGCATAAGGATGTGAGAGCAAACATCTCCAGGAACAGGAGAGTTCACTTTCGACTGCAGAAATAGCAGCAGGTGTTAGGATCATTTGGGCCACCTGCTAATCTCAAACATGCTCAGTTTTACATGGTCCTGTGTCCTTATATTATGGATTTTGTTCCAGAGGATGTAAAACTACTGAGAGCCAAACTACACTGAGCAATTAGGCCCTGGCAAAATGGACACTGATCCCACTACCTCACCCGGGAGGTATTTTTGTCACCTCATCACCTGCACAAATATCTAGTTATTTGTGTTACCTGAGTGCAAGAAAATCCCCAACTACTACAAACTGTATTTGAAGTATCCATGGTTGATAAACTGTAACAAGCCACAGAACAGGTCTTTGGAGGATTATTCTCTTGACTCTGATGAATTTGCTTCGCTACTCAGCTCTGTTAGTCTCTGATTTGCTGTATTATTTTGACTTCCAAGATTATTCCCCTTCTCTGTGGCTTTGTAATAACATTTGTAAAATATTGAACATATATTATTAACTAACTATTAATAGAGATCTGTTGCCTTGAGCTAGAACCTGACAGGTGGAATGCATTTTGATTCTTAGAAGCAATACTTTCTTTTCTCCTCAAGCAAATGTTTTCTTGCAAAGCTATTTGCCCCATAAAAAATAAAGGCAGGATGACTGATGCAACACTTGACAGCATCCTTTTTGAGCAGCTCAATCACTTTAAGTGGGATTTTTGCAAGATTCATTTGCTGTGACGCAGAGTCATATCTGTAAATTCACGACAGGATGTGTAATGCTTCTTTTTGGTTTATGTTCAATCATTCCCAATTGAATGGACTTAAGTGGGCTTTTAAGGGACCAGATTGCATTTGGAGAGAAACCTGAACCAGATTGCTCATCCATGTGACCAAGCAGGAGCTGTTGGTAACTTAGAGTGGAAACATAGTGTGAGTTTAAGGCTGTTTCCTTACTGTTACTGGGGCTGTGCTTGCACAAGCAGTACTTGTAGTTACAGAAAACCCTACAAATCCATTGCAATCAATAGGATGCAATCAATCAGATCCTGCATTGGATGGTTCAAGTCTAGTTGTACCTAGACTTCTTAAAGGCCTCTTCCAGTTCCTACTGAAGTCAGCAGAAGATTTTCTATCGAAATCAAGCCTGTGGAAATCCATTTGTCTTTTAAAGCAGTCTGTGTGCTTGATAAAGCTCCCAAATATCTGTTACAACAAAGTTATTTGTACCACTCTTAGGGATGCCTGAACAAAATTCAGTGATTTGTCTCAGGTCACAGACTAAGTCATCGTCAGAGTCAAGGGAATGTAAGCCTAGGCTTTGACTTAGAGTAATTCTGTATGTCACAAAGACTCTGTGCTTGCAGATGAATTCGTGTTCACAAGGATCTAATGGCCCTGTTAACTGGGAAGAGGAAATTTTGTTAGAAGTTAATAACTCTTTAAGGGAAAAGGAATGGATCTTGCTCCCACCAAAGGATATATCAGGACTACACCAGCTGACCCAGGAGGAAAATTGCACTTACAGTTAGGCAAAGTATGGCACACTACTTTTGTACAATATACTGCCATAGTGAAATTAGTTGTTTTGTTTCTTGTTATTCTGGTGGTTTGTCTGTAGACCTTAGGTCAGGATGCTCCTTCTGTTGGTGGAGAACTAGAGGAATGCAGCTTATGGATAGAGATGAAGAAATGAGTTATTCAGTAAGAGAATAGTCCAGTGTTCTTTGGGATGTTTTCCATACAATAGGGTCCCTCTGGGGCAGAGCAAGATGTGAAGTTTATAATGTCTCTCTCTGTCCTATTGTTTTCTCAAATTCCAGAGGTGACTTCCATTATTTGTTTGCTTCTTTTGTGGTAGAGTTTTTTGAGGTTAATTTTTTTAATGTGCTTTTGTCTCTTAGCTATCTTTTTTTTTTTCTTTAACCTCCCCCCACCTCCACTTCTGGGATCATGATTCTTCATTCCCAAACCTCCACTTCTGGGATCATGATTCTTCATTCCCAAACCTCCACTTCTGGGATCATGATTCTTCATTCCCAACTAGTTAGCTTAGTCTTTCCCATATGGTGCATAGGAACCTATTGCTGCTTACACAGCCAGCCATTTCCAATCCACAGTGTGTGTGTATATGCCAGTTGTTTCTTGCCTGAGATCTCTTACAATATGCCGTTGCAATAGTGTTCTCTTTGATAATCACAAGCAAGTAAAGATATTTACATTTGCCCCCAAATCTCTATATTTATCTGAAAACACTTTTGACTTTTGCTTCTTTCCCTCGAAGTTCCCGGCAATTTCACCTGTCAGTGTTTCTGATGCAGGCCATACCTTACATGAACCTATGAAGATACTGCTTGTAAATAGATGTCTGATTTTATTAAGGAAAGCCTTTGCATAGTTGTCCTGGTTTTGGCTGGGGTTGTGTTAATTTCCTTCCTAGTAGCTGGTACAGTGCTGTGTTTTGGATTTAGGATGAGAATAATGTTGGTAACACACTCATGTTTCAGTTGTTGCTAAGTTTGCATTAAATCAAGGGCTTTTCAGCCTCTCAGACTGTCCCACCAGCTGGGGGACACAAGAAGCTGGGACAGGACACTGCCAGGACAGCTGATGCAGCCAGAGAGATAATCCCTTCCATACCATATTATGTCATGCCCAGGGTACAAACCAGGGGGAATGTTGTCCAGGAGCTGCTGCTTGGGAACTGGCTGGGAATCAGTTGTGGGTAGTGAGCCATTGCATTGTGCATAACTTCGTTTGTATATTCTGATTCTTTTATCATTACTGATATTATTTTCCCTTTCTGTTCTGTCCTATTAAACTGTCTTTATCTCAGCCCACGAATTTTACTTTTTTCCCAATTCTCTCCCTCATCCCACTGGGGGCAGGGCAGAGGAAGGAAACGATTGGTGTTACTTTGTGGGTTGAACCACAAGTGTCCAAGGTAGGGTTTAGCTTTGCAGCAGATAGGCTTGAACAGCTACACTGGTTTACATTTTTTCCTCCTCCTTGCCATTCTTGCAGCAGACTGGTCTGAATGGCTCCCCATACCCACTGTCTCTGAACACCTCCAGCACAGTAAACCTTTATGTTGTATCTTTTTCTTCTTATTTTTTTTTTAACTCAAAAAACCCCACAAAAACTGTTTGAGTTAGGAAGGTTGACAGGCTCGTGTGCCAAGAGGTAGAGCTGACTGGGAGTGACCAAAGGAAGTCATTTTTCCCAAGCTGCCGTGTTGTGGAACTGTTTGCAGGGAGGGTTAGCAGTGGGATGTGCCATGTGTGCACAGTGTCCCTTTCTGTCCTTGCTGCTGGGTCCCCTTCCATGGCACTCCACTGAGCAGTGTAGATCTTTCCTAAATACCCTTCAGGAAAATGAATCAAGATGTACTTCATTCTTGCACTTACAGCTGCCATCACTTCCTTTAGTCTTAAAGCACGGTTTTAATTTGATTTTAATAAGTAGGCCAATGTCCTTTGCCACTAGGGAATGATTTGTTGTACAGAAAACATCCTTAGAATATGATCCCAAGTGCTGTTCACCAGTATTATGATGATGATGTGCAAAGGCAAGGGGCAGAGAAGTACAAGAATAAGAATATTCTTACATTTTGCTTTTAGATAATATTTAAATACTGCTTTTTAAGATAATGACTTCTCTTTAACATTGCATTAAAGCTTTAAATAGAGAGAAGTCTATTTTCTTTTTATCCATTTTGTGAGTTAAGAAGAGACCATTTCTAGACTGAACTCTGCCAGAAAAAATTGTAAAGATTGACCAAATGTTACTTCTTACAAGATGTATCTAATGCTTTTCATAGCTCACGCTTTCACCAAGATAAAAATAATTCTTTAGCAGAGCAAGTATGGCATAAGCACTTGCCCAGCACCCTCTGTGACCAGCAGTGGCTTATCAGTGTGCACAGATTTATTGCTAAGGTTAATTTTGTTTTGCAAAGTACCTCACTGTGTTAACAATTTGAATCCCAAGATGACACAGACTAAAATTCTCTATTTACAGAGTTGTAATTCCAACAAATTAAAATTACAGGTTAAAAAAAAAGGCTCTATTGAGAATAAAATAAGGAACTGCCATGCCTCCAAATTCTGCCAGTCATGACATCAGCAAAAACTGGCTTTTTGTGACTTTTTCTGGTTTCAGTCACTCCTACATTGGAATAGTTGTTTTTTCCCTCTATTTTGCCCGTGAATGCCTCAGCAGGTAACCTGCAGCTACAGCCTGTGTAATTATACGTACAGAGAACATTAACAGTGAATCATTTTTGTGTTTTTGCTATTTCTGGGGAGAGAACATTTTATTAGCTGCTCCCACAGGAAAGGAAATTATTACAGCACCAGCTAACACATGGCATCACTGTGCCCCACAAGGCAGGACAACGAGACACGTGGAGGTTTCTCACAAATGTTTTTTCACCAGCTGTGCCTGTGTGGTTGCACATTACCAGCTGGGAAGTAATACAGATATCTTGATGTTTTATGAGAGGAAATTGTTGTTTATAGTGGTCTGGAAAAAAGTATAACAGTTTAAGTCAATACACACTTACAAATCAGTGGACCCAGGTGAGATGCAAATTAATTAGTGCATTATTAACCTCATGTTTAATACCTTTCTGCATGTTCAAGTCACAGCATAGTGGCAATGCCACTGTGCCTTCTGGTATTTCAGGTCTTCATGGCCCAGGCTGTGAAGATTCCATATTTATTTTAACATTTTAACCTCAGCTGCCAACCAAGCCCCCACAGCCACTCACTCCCTTCCCTGCACTGGGATGGGGGAGAGAATCAGAAGTGTAAAAGTGAACAAACTTGCAGGCTGAGATAAAACCAGTTTAGTAGGTGAAGCAAAAGCCACATGCACAAGCAAAGTAGAACACAGAGTTCATTCCCTACTTCCCATGGGCAGGAGGTGTTCAGCCACCCCAGGAAAGCTGGGCTCCCGCATGCTTGAGGGTGAGTTGGGATTCCATCACTCCAAACATTCCTCTACACTGATTTTCCCCCATATGCTTGGCACGAGACCATACAATATGGAATATCTCTGTGGTCAGTGGGGTCAGCTGTCCCAGCCATGTCCCCTCCCAACTCCTCGTGCACCTCTAGTCCACTCGCTGGTGGGGTGGAGTGAGAGGTGGAAAAGGCCTTGACTTTTCTGTAAGCACTTCTCAGCAGTAACAACACCCCTGTCTTACCAACACTGTTTCCACCACAAACCCAAAACACAGGCCCTACCAACTACTGGGAGGAAAATTAACTCTGTTCCAGCCAACACCAGCAGAATGTGATGCTGAGGTGAGAACTCTCTAGAATTTAATTTCATTGAGTGTTTTTAGTACTGCAAGACTGATTTAGTAATCTAACAAACATTGGAGGAAGACCAGTGTGGGAGAGCAAGGGATTGTTGTGGTATAACAGAAGAGAGTAGAAGACTGAGATGGATTCACCAGGATGGATCCAGCATGTTTGGGTCAAAGGTGTGAAGGGCAGATACCTTTACGTGTGTGACAGCACTTTGTGTTGTAAGTCAAGCAAGTGGGGTGGAGGAATGGCTTGGTTGAATGAGGAATCCTTATGGAGCTCAAGAGGAGAAAGAAATTGTGTAATCTCTGGAAAAAAAGGTCAGGCTTCACGGGAGGATTCCAGAGCTGTGGTTCCTGTATGCAGAGTGAAGACATGAAGTGCTGAAGCTCAACTAGAGTTGAACTGGCCAGTGTTCTATCAGATAACAATAAGGAACATTTAAAGTATGTTAATAGCAAGAGGAGATCTAAAGAAAACGTTACATCAATACTGATGGTCACCTGGCTAATAGGAATGAAGAAAAAGCAGTGCCATGCAATGTGGTTTTTGCCTCAGTCTTTGATAACACTGATAGAACTTGAGTTACAGCCCTGCAGAAAGGGCCCTTGGTGTCCTGGTGGATGGCAAGTTGAATGTGAGTCAGCAGTGCCCTGGTAGCCAGGAGGGACCACCCTGTCCTGGGGGACATCAGGCACAGCATCACCAGCTGGGCAAGGGAGGGGATTGTCCCGCTCTGCTCTGCACTGGGGCGGCCTCGCCTTGAGTATTGTGTGCAGTTCTGGGCACTGCAATGTAAGAAAGATATTAAGCCATTAGAGAGTGTTCAAAAAAGGGCAGTGAAGATGATGAAGGGTCTTGAGGGGAAGTTATATGAGGAGCTGCTGAGGGCACTTGGTCTGTTCAGCCGTAGAAGCAGAGACTGGAGGGAGACCTCATTGAAGTTACAACTTCCTTGTGAGAGGAGGAGGAAGGGCAGGCACTGATCTCTGCTCTGTGGTGACCAGTGACAGGGCGTGAGAGAATGGCCTGAGGTTGTGTCAGAGGAGACTTAGGGTGGCTATCAGGAAAACGTTTTTCACTCAGAGGGTGATTGGGCACTGAACAGGCTCCCAGGGCAGTGCTCACTGCACCAAGTCGGTTTGATTCTTAGGTCCGTCCTGTGCAGGGCCAGGAGTTGGACTCAGCGATCCCAATGGGTCCCTTCCAGCTCAGGATATTGTCTTCTGTTTTGTTCTCTGATCAAGTCTGGGAATAGTGCAAGATTAACAAGACTGATCAAGTTCCACAGAACTGTGGTGAAGGAGAGAAAGGTAAAAACAAAAAATGGACAGCCCAGTACAGCTCCATGGGTATTAAACCACTGGCAATCCTGTTGTTCACTTTCCTGCTTTGTGCCTTCTAAGATGAAAAGTGATTTCTTTTACTTCCTATTCATGACTTAAACTTGCCAATGTAGTGACTGATGTGGCTGGCAATGAGAGACACATTTGAAAGAGAACTGAATGGAGCCCTATGCCTTCAGTGACCCTTCAGCAAGTTATCTCCAAGTGACACAGGCAGGGAGTAGTTCCTGCAACTGTAAACCAGCAACATGCCAGACATGGTTTAACAGTGTATTGTTAAAGTTTCACAGCCCCTGAAGATCCAGGCAGAATTAATCCCTGCAGAACAACACAATTTTAAAAGTACATAATGAAGCAGTTAGCTAAAAGAGGAAGGAGAGTAATGACAATTTAATATGGGAAAAATCTTTACATGTGTTACTTATTCAATGAGAGTGTTTTATAAAGGCACAATTAATGTAAAATGAGGCCTATGAGGCAATTAATGATGACTTCAAAAGTTAGATTTAAGGGATAATTTAAATTTTTAAATTGAAGAGCAGCTCTAGTTATGTAAAAGTCTTTTATTTGCTTTTTGAAAAGTCTTTTAGATTGTGAGTGTGTGTTGTTGTAGGTTGCTTACAATTTCACATTAAGATATCAGCTTGGTTAGGGCAAAAAGCTGTTCTCACATACAAATAGGAAAGTTTACCTGAAAGTATGACAGGCTTTTGTCTTCAAGAACTTCACAGAGCTTCAGTAAAACAAATGAAGTCATTTTAATGATCTCTGTCTGCAGTCTCTGATTTCTCCCAACACACTGTTCTGAGCTGTCACTATAGGCAATCACCTCTTAAAATTAAGGTACATCCCTGATTTTCAGCCTGCTGGGGTACCCACCAGGGACACAATTCTCCCTCCCAGCCCATTCAGTATCTGGAAGCAGGGAATAAACCACAACAGTGGCTTCAGGAAGCTGTGTGTTTTCTTTCTCTTCATGTCCACCCATATTCTCATTTTTCTAGTCCTGAATTTTTGTGCCTCAGTCCAGGACTCTGTTTAGTTCTACTGTTTGGGCAGACTTCTTTAGTGAGAGGACTCAAGATGATCATGGTATTGAATAAAAGTAGTTTATTCATACTTGCCTCTATCAAGCTCATTACTGGTTATCAGTAAGCAATTAATGGCAATGGCAAAGGTTAACAAGATTTGCAAATAGTTTTTTGCATTAAATTGTTCCCCAAAATAAATTTTAAAGATATTGGTAACTGTTCATTTGTATCCACAGCAGTAATTAATTCACACTGACTATTTTTTTATCTTGAGGGCATCTTTAATGAGTTCTTCTAATTTTTTTCTTTTGCAAACTTCACAGAAGCAAGAAATTACTTCAGCTTTTTGAGAAATCATTTAATTATTGAAAGGTTTTGTTTGCAGTCCCAATGAACTGATAGTTTCAAACAAGGTCACATCAGCTCTTACAGTAACTGCATAATCTGTGTAAATTTAATGAATGCAGTACATGCTAATAAACTGCTCAGCATCATGTAGGGTTTATTTTTTTATTAGATTTAGGCTCTATAACATGAAAAGAGCACTCAGTGATTAAAGAGATAAAAAGAAACACTTCTAATGAAGAAGTGTTATATCATTTTATAATGAAGTATAAATTAAATATTTGAGAGAGGCATCAGCTTCAGAGCTGTAATTTTTTTGATTAAATATGCAAATTCAAATACATTTAAATGAAATTGGAAAGGATTTACTAAAGGATGGGAATTTAGAAATAAAACTAAATGGAAGGGAAGACCTTTGCCTAGTGAAACAGATTTTCCAGATATGAATGGAATTTGCTTTAAAAAAAATGTGACTAGATTGGTTTAGACATTTGTAAGGATGTGTGCCACCACATGTGTCTGTGACTTTACATGTCCACTGCTTTCTTGGCTCTCCCAATGCATGGTTTTTGCTCTGTGGTGCTACTTTAGCCTTGGTGAACATAAATTCACACAGATGTAGGGCCACAATTATGTGTAAATGTACCTTTGGTAAATAAACAGCATGAAGTGCTTAGAGCTTGGACAAATTCTCCAAGTAAGCCATAACAACTGGAGATTTGAAGATTTAAAAGGGAGATTCCCCTCCTTTTTTTTTTTTTTCTTTTTTACTCAGTAGATTCCATGTATTCATTTAATGTTCCTGTCATCTCTCACTTGCTTTGCTTAGTTTAGGTCGTAGGCTTTGCTGGTTTTAGTCTTCCAGTTTTGTAAGTCTTCACTGTGGAACTGCTACTGTCCCCTTACACCTTGAATTTTCTCATGGAATTTTACTACCTTTTGGAGTGATGAAGGAACAAAGAACCTCTTCAAGAAGAGGAATCCCTCTAAGCCACTCTTGAGGCTATACCAATTACATGAACCTCCTCAGGAAATTTGAGAATAAAGAGCCCTTTCTAAGGCCCTCTTGGAAAGGAGCATTAAAAACACACTGAAGTGGACTCTGAGAGCTCTTTGGAAGGGAAACTCCAGTTGATGTGTTCTTTTTCTGAAAGACTGCATTTGCAAACTGAAAACATCACAGCCAGGACCTCAAGAACTTCCTCTTTCTGCCTTTCTGGGGCTTCAGAATCATGGGAAGTGCTCCCAAAGATTTATAGCCCCTCATGCTTCAGAACTTTCTAAGGTCTTTGCCATAAGGCAAAGTCTGAGACCCATTGGTACAGTTTTGAAATAGATGCTTTTACAGCCTGAAATGTGAATTGCTATTTATTGTGTCACAGTGAGGAAACCACATGTTATTTTTTACAAGGGCATATTTGTATTTAAAGATATGGCAGGAAATTGAGACTATTGCTGGCAATTTCCACCTCTTGCCTACCAGAGGTAAAACATCTTCATGGCCAACAGGAAAAAGTGCTGAATTTCCTTTAAACCATAGTTTAGGAAATTAATCAAGCTTCTTCCTTGGCAATTTGTACAAGCAGATTGGTCATTAAGTATTACTGATTGCAGTCACAGTATGCTCAGAGATAAAACATTTTACTTCAAACCATTCCATGTGAGTAAAAACAGTCTTTGAAGCTCTTTTATCTTTAGACTTGCTGTTAAAGTCATGGGTCATAATTTGGAAAAGCTTCACTGATTTTAAAATTTTGTATATATTTATAAACCGTCACATAAAATGGTATAGATGAAGCCTGAACAAAGAATGCTAATGACAGCAAAAAAAAATTAACTGCAAAATCCACAGGGGAAATGTGTGAAGTTGTGAGGAACTGACCCCTCAACTGATATTCTTATTTCTTATATGTTAAGACAATCTCTTGTCTACAGGAATTTTATTAGATGAAGAGCAGATAACTCTAAAAGGCTTTGTCACTTCCCTCTGAGTAGAGTCTTTAAGAAAATATATTTCTTAGTGTTAAGACATTAATTAACCACCCCCCACCCCCCTAAAAATAATATTTGACTAAAAGGTATTGGTTCAGAGTAATTAATTAGTCTCTCCTGTGCACTTTTGGTATGAGATACCTTGAAAAACCTCCAGCTACCCTCAATGTCTCCAACACAGTGATTAGAGCACCATGGATTTGTTTATGAGTAAAGGAGATGGGAGTTGTCAGTCAAGTGGACAGTCAATCCAAGAGGGAAAGAATCGAACTGCAAGAAATTGATGTATTGAAAATATAATCGCAGAAGAATTGAATTAAACCCCTCCTTGACACTTTGTGTAGTAGTTAATCATGTTTATGGTTTACTATTCATATACCCAGTTTAGTATAGTGTTTATTATTTAGTGCATGAATAGCAAAGCTTTTCATTCCTTGGCTGGAGACCTTGCGCATTTTAGGGAGTTGGGAACTGAGAATTCCATGACATTACAGAGGAGTCCTTTGAAAGTCCCACTTTAATGCCTACCTACCTACATTTGGAATTTTTTACAGCCAACCTCTCCCTAAGTGCAATGAAATGTTCAGATAAAAGAGTTTTCTTGACGACAGCCCCTGGGAGAGAAAGGGGCTGTGGCTTGTCCCAGTTGTGCCCAGCTAAGCATGTCAGGATTGTGCTCTCTGCCCTTACATAGCTCTGCACAACTGTGACTCACAGATCTTCAGAGCACATGTGTTTCCTATGTCTTCTCTAAAAAGTCATTAATTAGAGGACTTTTTATCATCTTGATATATGGAAGCTATTACTGTATACCTCTAGTTCAGTTTTGCTGCATTTTAATCACAGTTTCATGGATTTTAGGAGATTTTTGCTTTAAAATAACAGAATATGGTTTTGAAACTGTTCAATAAGACCCACCGGTTCTATCAGCATCTGTATTGATAGCTAATTAATTGATGGTAATTAATTGGTCTTTGGAAACAGAACAAAGACCAAAAGGTCTGGGAGAAGGGAGTGACCACTGGATTTGCTTAATTGGTGTTTATACAGATAGTGAGTATTAGTTATTTACAAACGATATTACAGATTTGGTCATCTCTGGATGTTTTTTAAAAACATATAACTTCATTATGAAGTCAAATAAGATTTCACTTATTGCTGAATTAATACTAAAATTACAGATGAGTCTGCTCTTCAGATTTTCAGTTCCTAGAAACTTACTTGGAAATGCAGCTTATTGTAGAGTGTGAATTTTTGGCTCAAATTGTAGTCAAGATGGCATTGAAACCCAACTGAAAATCCCACAAAGATTTGATGTTCACACGATGGACTTGAATCAAGGCCATCTCTAGTTACAATGAGCAAAGGCTGGACAGAGTAGACAGTGTGTGTGGTGTGTGACTTGCCTTGTCCTAGGCTAAGTTATGGCCATCTCCACATTTTCTTTGTCTTTTATGATACTAATTTAAGCAGTGTAGTGAGTAACTCTAGAACTATTTATAGCTGGATGTCAGTGCTGTTCTGAGAAATGACTTAGACTGAAAGCAGGCATTGTGTGAACGCAGCCTGATGATACTTCACATTTAATCTTTATTAGGACGTGTAGCTGGACCATTTATAATTAAATGTTTGACAAACTATTAATTTTGTTAGATTGTTAATCTGGATTGGCCACTTAATATGACATTTAGAAAGACAGGACACAAATGTTGTTTCCAGATTATTTATTCTTGTGCCAGATCAATTGCACATTTATTTTTAGTATATATATTTATCATCTCAGTTTTGCCCTGATGTTGATAACGGTTATATTTATTTACTCTTATGGTTTTCCAAGTTCTGGACGCAGAGACGTGCTGAGGTTTTTTCAGCTCCCTTCTTGACTGTGCAGCAGGTTTATGGGATAGCTCATTTTCCACAGAGCTCTGAAAACTAAGGCTCTATCTCTTCTCCCAGCATATGCTGAATGCAATTAGGCACCAGTTCAGAAAAAGCTTTGTAAACATTCTGAATTCATGCCACATTTTCTGGTCTCAGGAGCTGCCAAATGCCTAAATGCTGTATTCAAGCCAGATGTCTAAATATATAAAATGAATGACTGAACAAAGTGCCTCCTTAGTAGAGCATATGCCTATAGGATGGACAGACCTGAGGGTCTGAGATCAGTTCCAGAACAGGATGTTCTGCCAACCCCCACACCCCTGGCCACTAGGAGGGAGACCAGAATATACTCTCCTGGATGAGCTGTATGTGGAAGAAGCACCCTTGCTCTCATTTTTTGCTCTCTTAGTATGAGATACCAAGCCTCAGAAATCCCTGCTGGCAGTATGATGAGGCAAACTCTGTCACTTCTCAGTGAGTACACCTGCCTGTGGAACACTGAGGTACTTGTTCAGCAGGATCAAACAGTTGGAGTACATCTGGGCTTTCACCTGAGCAGCATCCACTCAACCATTCTGAATGTGCTGCCTTGAGCGGATTAGGAAGTTGACATAATACAAGATACACAGAAAAAGAGCTTCTATGGAAAATAATACATGTACTTGACTGACTCTTTAGTCTGCCAAAGTGGTTTTCTCTTTTGTTGAAAGCAGGAAGAGAAAATCAGAAATAAATGCAATACTTGTGATTACTGTTATGGACATTAGCTCTGTTGTGGTAGTGGGCAAAGCTGAAACACCCTTGAGCAGGTACATAACCTACATTATAAATGTGTTGTGGGAGTAGTGACTGACAAAATTTTTCATACAATATTGTCATTAGGCAGTCTTGGTCTTTGTCATTTCTTTCTGATCTGTGTTTAAAGCAAAGCATAAGGTGCATTTACATTCTTCATCTTCCTAGAACCTGAAACTTTTAGTGGTCTTAAAAAGCTGATTGGCTTAGTTTCCCTGTTAGGACAGGCTGCCTAGTTTGAGACTCTGAGTGCATGTTTGTGTTGAGGTGGATTGTGCAAAATCTTGAACCAGGTATTATTGGCATTGTTTTGAAAGCTCTACAAATAATTTTATTAAATAGTCTTGAGAAGAGCTAAATTGATTCAGGAAGTTTGTGATGAGAGGTTACTGGTAATGTAGCAATTCTGTAGTAAAGATTATTAAGCAGTGGTTATAATTCATGGTAGGGCAAGTTAATAACTCTCTCCTCTCATAACTGTGTAAAAAAACATGCTGTATGGTCAAGCAAGTCTTGAGTAGTTGTTCTCCTTTGTAGCAATGACAAGCAGAGAAATAATTGCAGGGTATTTACGAGGCCAGCAGTGGAGCTCTCAGTAGTAAAATATCTCTTTTTTCCTCCTAGGTATGGCAGTGTGGAGGAAGCGTTGAGGTCCTGCCTTGCTCCAGGATTGCCCACATTGAAAGAGCTCATAAACCGTACACAGAAGATCTCACTGCTCATGTCCGGAGGAACGCACTGCGGGTGGCTGAGGTCTGGATGGATGAATTTAAGAGCCACGTCTATATGGCATGGAACATACCCCAGGAGGTGAGTCACAGACACCAGTGTTTGCAGGCTTTGGCTTTAGGTCCTTTTGGGTTTGGTTCCTACCTTGAATTTGGATTTTCCTACTAGAAGTCAATTTGTATAGATATATGTATGTATTTATGTATCCCATATAGGTGTAAGATATGCCTATACATACACACTTACATATAAACAGATATATTTGTAGTTGTATCTTATTTTGGAATGATTGTTTTGTCTTCTTTAAGTTCTTTAAAAATTAATTTCTTGTCAAGTTCATCATCCTCACCGATGACTCCTCATGGACATTTTAATCTAGTAGCTGCAGAAATATGGGAGGAAACAAATATCAAATCTACATTACACACCTTATTTTGAATTTGAGTCTCCTATTTACCATCACTGAGAGCTATAATTCCACCAGATTTGGTAGGAGAATTCTGCCAAGGGAGAAGGGGTGACATCTATTGATGCAAGTGTGGGGTGTATGACTCGAGTGTCTCACATCAGGCTAAGGGTGGCTGGTGGATGCTATGCAGAATCCAGCTGCAGCTCCCCACTGCACTGCTTGGCCTGGTTTCTTTTCCATAGGTGGGCACTGATTGGTGCATTGTATTGAAAAAGGTAATGCTGGCTGGCTGACATCTGAGTTCAGTTTGATCTCAGTAGGGCTGTATCTCTGTGTGCAGTCAGGGCTCAGGGAAAGGGGACTGTACCTGTTCTGGGCAACATTCAGGATCCATCTAGAATAGGTTTTTTCCACCAAGAGCTTAGAAACCATGACTCTAGTTGAATTTGGAGTTTAACTTAGAGTGCAGTTCTCATCATTACAACAAAAGCAAATAGTCCAGACATAATAAATTAAAGGGCAGTTTAATTTTTCTTTAGTAAAATGTATGTAAAACTTCGCTAAGTGATCTCGCAACTGTTCAGAGAAACTGGTTTTGTTGCAATTTCTCTTTCAAGAAATAAGATGCTGTACTTCTTTAATAAGTAAAAAAGGTTAGAAACAAAAAAACAGCTAGGTATGTGAATGCTGGTGTTGATTCAGCTGTTTTCAATAGCATCTTTCATCTCTCGTGATTAAAACTAGATAACTTTGGGAAAGTGGGAAAGTCACTGTCCTATTTTCAGGCTGCAGCATTAGCCACATAATTTACCATGGAAGTACCAGGAAAAAAAAGGTCTTCTATAATCTGGTACAGGTTAAGGACTTTTCTGAAAGTTAGTCCCATGCTCACAGAGTCTGAGCTGCCCTTCAAGTTTCCCTGTTCCGAGTCCATACAAGAATAAAGACATTTCTGGACTGGATAGGGTTACTTATTTTATGTTAGCACAATTTCAAATGAAACCATATGGGATTAACATGATAAATTTAAATTTCAGTTTCTGTTTTTTATTGTTAGTTATTGTCTTGAAGATTGGTTGATTTTCACTGGTTGATTTAAGTTTCAGTTTTTTGACTTGCAAACACAGCATTAACACAAAATCTAGAAATTCCTTTTATACTCATTCAGATACGATTTTGGTGGTGCTTAAGCTTGTGCAGGTTTGAGATTTGAATGCAATTTGAAATCAAATTCATAAAGAAGGCAAAGATAAATTGCTATTATTGTTATTAAATTCCCATTTAACAGGTAATAATAACACAGTCTTGACTATGCTGATAGAGCAGAGAAAAATAAGCCTGCTATAATACATTTTAAAATTAATTTATTAAACAAAGGCAAAGTTATTAACCAAAGGAAAAGTAAATTCAGTGTGTGGACTGAACTGATTTCTTCATACCACCAAATGCATCAAGGTGTTTGCACAGTAGATCTTGTACTGCCAAAAGTGATTTCTTTTTATAGTTTTGAAAAGGAATAACAAATTTTCTTACTACTTCAACCTCCAATCATTTTCCCACCACAAATATACTAATCATTGTACTGAACTAATATTCTCTCTTCATTTTCACAAAGGTTACTGCGGTCAAACTGTAGAGTAGCCTTAGAAACTGGAAATGGCAAATTCTAAATCAGCTTTTAATAGTGCTATTGTCTTATGTAATATACTGAGATGGCTTTGCTGTAGGGAGAAATCTGTTACTATGTGCATGTACAGAACCTGTGGCACAAAGAACCTTGCTTGGTATTTCTCACCATTGTAGAAAGCCAAATAAACACACACATGCCCATATGATTACTTAAAATGCAGTGGGAAACAGCTTAGTTTTCACAGTTCTATCAGGTTTGTAAGGCCTGGGTCTGCTCATTACCCAGTAATTGCTGCAGGATGTTCCAAGCAGGGAACCTTGGTGGCCATCTGGAAGTTTTCCTGTCAGAAAGGCAGTGACCTCCAGCTGGGTATATTCAAGTGTTCACCCAGCTTCCATCTTTTGCCATGGGGAAAATAGGGAAAGAGTTGGAAGAGTCCCCACGTGCTGCAGCTCTGGGGGCCTCAGAACAGGAAGCACATGGAGCTGTTGGAGCGAGGGCAGAGGAGGCGACTAAGATGATTGGAGGGATCAACCCCTCTCCCATGAGGAAAGGCTGGGAGAATTGGGGTTGTTCATTCTGGAAAAGAAGAGGCTTTGGAGTGACCTAATTGTGGCCTCCAGTACCTGAAGGGAGCCTACAAGGAAGATGGAGAGGGACTTTTTGCAAGGGCATGGAGTGACAGGACAAGTTGGGATGGGTTTAACCTGAAAGTGTGTAGGTTTAGATTAGATTTTAGGAAGCAATTCTTCACTGTGAGGGTGGTGAGGCCCTGGCATAGGTTGCCCAGAGAAGCTGTGGGTGCCCCATCCTTGGAAGTGTCCCAGGCCAGGCTGGGTGGGGCTCTGAGCAACCTGGACTAGTGGAAGGTGTCCCTGTCCATCGAGGGGTTTGGAACTAGGTGATCTTTAAAGTCCCTTCCAATCCAAGCCATTCTGTGATCCTATAAAAAGTGTTGGGGGTCTTTTTGGTTCTGACAGTATGACATGAATTGAATCAGTCAGTATGAAGAAAATCATATACATCATTAGAGGGAGTTCTCAGACATCCAAAGGTCAGGAGCAATGCAGGCTCTCATTGGTACAGAAACACAGGGAGAAAGGGGCAGAATTCAGTTAAAGAAGCAAAACTAAAAATTAACTTAAAGCTTGTGGGACACTTGTAATACAGACTTCCAATAGTCATGGGACAAAGAGAGCATGGATGAGAAAGGCTGAGGATGGAGAATTACCAAGGAGGGACAATTTTTGAAGCCAAACCCAGCTTCAACTAAGGGAAAAAGATGTGAAGACTTCATTGTGAGAGGCATGCAGAGAGGGCAGACAGATAGCATTGCCAAATACTGTTACACAAGTGGGTAACTGCAGGAGTAGTTCTCTCTCTGGAAGCTGATGAAACAGTGCACTGGTAATGGATTGTGTAGGTAATAGAAATGTATTCGGTTATGATAGTCAGGGCTTTCCACGAAACGTGTTATTCCAAAATGTTAACCACAGGACCCAATTTTTCCATGGAAGAATTCACAGATCTCTTAGATGTTTCCAAAGGTTTTAGTCTTTCAGAGCTAATAATAACAAAAACAATAAAAAGGATTCTGACTCATTTGGCAGTGAGCTGTGACCACCCTCTTGGGCTCTCTGTGGGCTTCTCTCTGAAGTACCCAGGGCTTCAAATGGGAATCTCAGATGCCGTGGTGATTTCTGCATCATAATCACTTAGATAAATAGATTCAGAAAAGCACTTAAAACCCAAAGGAAGATTGAGTCCCAGAAGCAAGAACTGTGCTCTCCATGTGTCCTGCCTGTGCTTCTGGTTTTGTTTGTTGGGCTTTTTCCTCCCATCATATCCTCAGCTTTGGGGAACACACTGACTTATTGCTGACGATATAAAGCCAGCGTGCTACATGTGAGTTATTTTTCTTCTCCAGCTGCATGGGAGGATATGATTATTGAGGCCCATGATGCTCTTTCTTACCTTACACAGTAAACTGTGAGGAAAAAAGCATTGGTGCCTGCAGGGTTGCATGAGAAGGGAGTTGAGGTGCACTGGAGCAATTTAGACCCTGCTCCCAGGAAGCCTGTTAGTGCTGGAAGCCAAATGTCTGTGTGCCAGTTATCTTCCTTTTCCTTCCCACAGATACACTGGCCAGTGCATGAGCAGCATTTGCTCATGAGATCAGCTCATTGTCTTACAGCACCCTACAGCCTCTTCCTCCCTCTAGTCATTTGTCCCAAAAGTCAGGAAAAAATGGCCACTTAAGGAGTAATTCCACATGAAGTCCTATGAATGATGTAGGGCTTGAGGGGAAGGCAGTCACCATTTTTAAGATTAGGTTGAGTTATGCCTATATATGCCAGATGTCAGTTTTCTACCTTTTAGTATACCTTGCTGACATGGAATTCACTTTTACTTTAGTTAAAAAATGCTTCCATAATGAAATATACTTGTTCTAGGTTAGTATTAATTCAATGCTTCAGGATGCAGTTGTTGCTTTAGTAGCTCAGAAACCTACTTATACAGATAGCTTTTTGATGTGTAACTAAGCAAATTCAATGCTTTCAATGTTATTTTTAAATCCTATCTTGTGGCTGACAAAATCTTTGGGGTGTTTATGGCCCAGTAAAAGCTGTTGTTTAAGAAGATAGCTTATAAGATTTTTCCATGAAAATTTATTTATCCTGTATTTTGCTCTGAGGCAGAAGTGGTAGAGCACAGTGCAGAGCAAAACATCTCATTTTACTTTCTGTCAAAGAGCAGCCATGGATTTGCACTTGGATCCCTTTCTAAAACTTTCCACTGCATGATTTTAATGTGATAAATTATTGATTTTTATATGCGGGATTTTATGAAACTCGTGCTTTGTGACCTGCTCTAATGATAAGTAGGAAGTAGGTTAGCCAGAAATATAAAGGTGAATAAAAATTGGGGGAGGGAATATTCTGCAATTGCTTTTAACAAAAATAGCAGCTTCTCTTTTTGCATTACAAGAGAAATTTAATAAGCGCTATTTGGAAAAGGTAAGCGGAGCTTCTGCTCTTTGCAGTGACACAGTAACCCAGACTTCAAAAAGGGCCAGAAAGTGTCATCTACTAATGATTAGGCCACAGTGGGACAGCAGCAGTAAGGTTGTTTCTAGGGCAACTTGCTACTTCCTGCCGATTCCTTTTGGATTTGGAAAGCACAGGAAATAGAGAACACCAGTGATACTCATTGGAAGCTGGATCGAAACCCTGCTGAAGGAAACAGGAGTGGTTCCACTCACCAGAGCAGACTATGGCAGAGAGCCCTCCATGGGGACCTAAATCATATTTAACTGAGACCCTTATGGAGTGTGTGGGGGTTACAGACTCACTTCACTGCCAAAAGCTGGGAATTGTTGTAGGTCAAAGCCACCTTAGCAATGAGGGAGCCTCTGGATGTTTATTTACCAAGAAGTGAATTTTCTGATGTCTTTTCTGCTTTGTCTGTCCTTTGTTTTGTGTGCAGGACTCTGGGATTGATATTGGTGATATTTCTGAGAGGAAGGCCCTAAGGAAAAAGCTCCAGTGCAAGACCTTTCGGTGGTACCTTGTCAGTGTGTATCCAGAAATGAGAATGTATTCAGACACTGTCGCCTATGGAGTGGTGAGGATCTTGGTTACATTGCCCATTCTAAAAAGGGGTAGGAGTGCAAGAAATTCATGGAGGAAATGCCTGGCTCTAAGGAGAAGAATCAGACAAACTTCAAGTCACTGGTTAAATAATTTGTTAGACTGGTTAGTTGACTGAAACAGCTGCTCTGCTGTCATTTATGCTGAGGTATTCTGAATGTTATCTTCCTCCTTGATTTTTTCCTTTATTTGCTTCATGGCTTGCATTCCACACAATAATACTCAAGGTGTGTTTTTTTAAGGCACATTGGAGCTAACAGTTGCACTGTTTGTCACAACAGGTGAATTCACAAAATAAGCTCAGTATTTCAGCTGCAACCTTCTGAAGATTGAAGCCAGATCTGAATTTAGAATCAGAGTCATTTAGCATGGGAAAGACCTCTAAGATCATCAAACCCAGCTGTTAAAGTAGCGACAGGAGAAGGGGGAATTTAACATCCCTTCCAACTCAAGCCATGTTATCATTCTGTGATGTAAGGACTGCACAATGATGCACATGATGCAGTCTGTAGGTGAGAGTGGCCTTATTTGTACTGTGACAAAGGAAGTAGTGGGCAACAGTGGCAACAGGTAAAGGGGGAGAGTTTTATGAAATACTCAGCTTACTGGTTTATCAAATACCGTTGTATGACACAAGCAGATGAAGTGCCCCAATGTTTTTAGGAAAATAATTACTTGGATATCTAATCTTCTTTTGTGTTTACTTTCCTGTTTGCTTTCATGTCTTACATTGGAGAAAGGTGTGATGTTTCAAAGCTATTCAGCTGCTTTCTTATTCTTTAATTGGTTCCATTCATCAACTGCTATTATTGTGTTATCATTGAAAGAGTTATCTGAGTAGGGGTGCAGGTCAGGATTTAGGCATCCACAGAGCCACCCCACATGTTTATTTCTTGAATCCTAAATTTCCTCTGGTTCTGTGAGAGTTAGAAAAACAGTTATATCAGTCATGTCTAGTCTATGCTGTGGCATTTGACTAGGGTTGGGATTGGTGGCAGAGGAAAGGTTTGGGAAGCACCTTTCTTTCTGAATTCTGCAGTGCCCTCCAAGTTAAGAGGAAGCACTGTCAGTGGGCCAAAAGCTGATGTATTCAGTGACTCCCTGATTGCAATTAGTTGTTTGAGATAATTTTGCAAATTGACTATTTCAGTAGCCTAGTTTATGTCTGTATTCTGCAGGACTCTAAGTTTGAAAGGGAACAAATGACAGTATTGACTAATTATCTCTGGATTTTGGCACAGGGATTGACAGCCTGGTTATATTTTGGGTTGTATTTAGGATTAAGTCTTGGTAGGCTAAAATTGCATTACCCAGGTTAATTGTTGGTTGCCACAAAGCCAAAGATTTTGGAAAGGGATGGTTCCTAAGAACCTGGGCCTCAGATTTTGAAACAGCATTAGTAGTTAACAGGCCAGTGGCTTTTTCGTTTCTGTTTTCTATAGGGATCTATTCTCTACAGATATTCTAAGTAAATTGTAGAGTTGCAACTGGTACAAGAGATTAAGATATTAAATTTGAAGAGCTTATTTTATTTCTTTGTTTTCAATATTCATCAGAGGATTGGTGTCCAAAGAAATACAGTGTCTTGTCTCTTTTTCTGTAGTACTCAGTCACAGGGCAGCTGCTGGTAGGTTAAGGTCATATTTCTTTTCAAAGCTTGGGACTCTAAAACCTCTGTATCTGTTTTACTGCTGGCTCAGCCCTCTCAGCTAAGGCACTTGCTGATGTTGGGCAAGGCAGATTTTTTTTTCCTTCCTTTATTATGGGGATTGTTGTGGGAAAGGTTATAACATTAGGTCTAGGACAAGCATTAGAATTGCAGTTTGTGGTAGAGGTTTTGAAAGCACAAAGGTAGGAATAGATCCAGGCATTAATTAATAAAGCTAATATTCATTATTACTTGGGATAGAGAGTGGTGCCAGGACATCTGATTATGATTAGAGTCATGGCTATGGTTATATTTACACACAATAAATAGAAACCTAGAGAGAGGAGGCTTTATTTGATTCTCAAGGCTTTAATTCTTGAGAATAATGCCAGTATTGGTACCTCATGCTTATTTTCTCCTTAATGTTGAGATTTTTCCTGTCCATTAATGAATTTAGAGTTAGGTTTGGAGCTGGAAGTCTTGTAGACATGGTTTTGACTTTATTCGCTGTCTGGCTTCAGTCTCTGGCTTGTCCACACTTCTTATATGCTAGTGCAGTTCCAGACATCCTTTCTAAACATGTGAATTTGTTTTCCTCAAAGGAGGCTCCTGTGCACAGCTGAAGAACTGCTCAGTTAATCACAGATGGTGCAAACCACATCACCTCTTCACTCCCTCCTTCAGAGAGTTCTCTGCTGTTTTCTGAACTGCCCTTGTACCACTGAACACTTTTATCCATGTCCATGGGTGTGCCATCCACATCTTTGGCCTCTCACTTGGGAAAGACCTTTACAGCTATATCTGTGCTCAGTAATTTAGCATTTCACTTTCAGAAAACTCTGTCTCAGCACTGCACAGGTAATAATAGACAGGGCTTTGTGATGACCAGGCCAAGTACTTTGCAGTCTGTTCATTGCTGTGTGTGGTTAGCCCAGAATAATGCAAAGAGGAGCTAATGCATACCAATGGGCCACAAGTCTTCAGGTGTCAGCAGAAAGGAGGTTTTTGAATTATTTCCAGAAATAAGAAGGCTCTCCTGAGAGATTCTGAAAAGCTGTTTAATTCCTCATCTATACTGCTCAGCTACCCACACTGGTAAAACATTCAGGTTCTGTATACCATGTGTACCAGAGACTCATCAGACTTAATATTTTTCGAATGTATATAAAAAATATATTGCTATCTCTGAAGGGTCTTTGAAATCTACCCTGCCTGAAACTTTGGGCAACATTATGGAAATCTGTAGTGCTACATTATCTGCAAGGAAGAATTTAGTCCAGGTACTCTCTCTTCAAAATCTTCCCTGCAACATATTTTTAATTTTGCATACTTCCTTGCTCAAATACATATGATGTTTTTTTAAAGAACAGAAATTAATCACACCACTTCTTTCTAACATAAAACTTGCTTGGTTTCTTTTTCTTTCTATTTTAGCTGCAGAATTCCCTGAAAAGTGATTTGTGCCTTGATCAAGGGCCAGACACAGAGAACATCCCAATCATGTATATCTGCCATGGAATGACACCACAGGTTAGTTTGTCTAATGATCTCTGATATTGCTGCTGCTCTGAGCAGATTGTGTGGGAGGAACCATCCTGTACCTGCCATTGCTTTCCTGCAACAACACCTCAGTAAGAAGTTTGGTAGCTGTTTTATAGAAAGTTAGAACATTATTTCTGCTATAAATTGAGAATCACTAGTATATTAATGCCATGACAACAAAGTTTATCTATTAATTAAGAATTTAAGGAATGTGAGAGACAGCACTTTCCCAGATTTGTTGATAAAAGCTTTAATTTCTGATCTTTAACTGTGCATTTTGTATGAATGAAACAATGCATTTTAAAATGTTTTACATACATACATAGTTTTGCTCACAGTTTATTTATGCATTATCTGAAGCAACATCTTTTTTTCTTTATATATTTATTGTCTCATTTCCACAAATCTGAAATGTACAGCCACTTTCTTCACACCATACAGCTGTGTCAAATTCCAATTCCTGTTCTTGTGAAAACCCCCCCTTTTTTCTTTGCTGTTGTCCTGTTACTTTAATATAGTCCAAAGACTCAAATCACCGAAACCTTTCCATTTTCTTACACAACAGCTGGATTTATTAGCTTGGCAAGCAAGAGGGTTAAGGCGTGTGTCTCCCCAACTAAGTACATGGACATAAATGAAAGTGTTTCTAGGCAAATCTTGACAGGAAAAGTAATTTTATGTGGCCTAGAACATGCTTGTCAAAGATGGATGTGCAGGTTATTTGAGTTTAAAATTAACATATGGAAATATGACATAAAGGAAATGGATATCCTTGTGAGAGTGATTGGTGAAACTGAAAAATCCCTCCAGTTTCTATAGTTTTTTTTATATGACTGCCTTTTATATTTGATTTCTTGAAAGGACTCTATTGTGCTCCACTCTGTGAAGTTATGGAATGTGATATTACCTGGGAATTGTCAGTTACCGGTTTTGACTGTACACCAAATGAATCCTTGTAATATCTCAGAAATACACCCAGAGCAACAGGCTAGTGTTTTCCCCTGTCCCTGGGTCTCACAGAGCACTCCAGCAGGAGCTGGTGAGCTGCAGGTGTGACTCTGTGCTCCCTTGCAGAGTTACACAGGCTGAGCTGAGCTCTGTGCTGGCTTCCCTTGCCGAGGGCCTGTAATATTGATCACCAGTGGCATCATGCTTGAGTAAATTATGAATGATGAAGACAGAAATATCTGAGAATCCCATCCATCAGACTCATTCACTGCGTGGGCTGTGGCTTGTTTGTCACATAATGATGTGGGAACCGCTGTTTGCCTCCAGGAGGTTTCTGAGATAGTTCTCAGTGTTTGTGAAGGAGCTGTGCAATTCACCCGTGAACCAGAGCCATTATTCTTCATCCTCGAGGAGGGCACCAAACCTCTCGTGGCATATCAGCTGTGAGAACAACACACTGCAGGCATGGCTGTAAATTCCAATTAGAAATTTTAATTAGAGTTGAGAGACAAACAACAACAACGGAAGTCACTTCAATTAGCACAGTTCAGTATTCACCAGATAAAGAACTACCTTTGAATGTCAGCCCAAGTTCTGTACAAATGAGATAGCAGCAAATAAATGACAGGGAAAGGAGGCAAGGGAAACTTTTCTTGGCAAGATCCTGCTTCATCATAATTACAGTGTTGTATCTCCTTCCCCCATTACCATGTATATAATTTTGTAACTGTTAAAAACAACAACCAAAAAGGGCCATATATAAGTAAGATCCCTGTAATGAGTGAGAACATTTTTAGAAGAGAATTGGGCTTTGTATTAGGGGTTATGGTATTGACAGATAAAGAACTAACAAACCTCATTCAGCATACTTCTACAAGATTTCCATTGCACATGTTGCCTTTCTTGCTTAAGCAGAGCTGCAGCCATTTATTTTTTTCTCTA
>JAWWLZ010000172.1:4710805-4722696 GCA_035041345.1 Poliocrania exsul | reverse complement strand
CTGTGGCACGTTTTGTATTCATTTCTCTTCAACTTCCTTGGAACTGTTCAAACTTCTAAAAATCAATGCTGATTAACATTTTTGTTGATCAGACAAACATTATCTCTTGTGATTCATCCTGTCCCTCCAACTTTGTTGCTGTTTTCAGCCTTGTGCTTATGGGAAACTATTTCCCACAATCACAGAATGGTTGAGGTGGGAAGGGCCCTCTGGAGATCATCTAGTTCAGACCCCCTGCTCAAGCAGGATCAGCTAGACCAAGTTGCCAAAGAAAATACCTCATGACACTTTATTTTTCTATTCTGTCCATACAAAGCAGATGAAACCCAGTTCATCTTGAGCAAGTGAAGAGTCCCCAGTATGGGCAAATAAATGACATTGAAATAATTCTGTCTCCTTCCCAGTTTGCTAACTCCAAGCCAAATATTGTGTCTGGACAAGGGTGAAGAAAAGTTCCTATCAGGAAAAACGGTCCATGACCTCAGGTAACTATCACTCTCCCAAAAGGCTAAAAGACTTGAGATAAATATAAAAGAAACTAATATTTCTGACACATCTTTAAAGTGAACAAGCCAAGCATTAAGGATATAAGGTAACTATAACAAAATAGAGTAACCCATGAAATAGTTTCATCTTGAGAAGCAGCTGTGATTCAATAGTGTATTTAACAGTTGGGATGGAGCCTCCCAGCTGATAGTGAAGGGCACTCTGGGTACTTCAGGCTAACAGGACAGTGACTAAAGCTCTAATTTCAGCAAGGCTGGCCCAAGGATTTCAGTCAATGCCTGATGAAATGCTTTCTGCCTGACACCCATGAAATGTGAGTCAGGCCTTAAATGCAGAGCAGCTTCAGACGAGTCAGAGAGATAACTTTGTGCAACAGGAGAATAAATCTGGTGCCCCATGTGCTGAAGAGAATATAAAGTTAGTTTTATTAAGAGACTGCTCAGCACTATATCAGGATCAGATACATTAGTGTGATTCAGCATCTCAGATGAGGATGTAGCCTGTCACCTCAACTTCCCATTCGTCTCCCAAACTGTTCTTTGAATGTTGCAAGAACAAAATTTTCAGGTGCCTGCTTTTAGGACTGATGCATTTTAGTTCACAAGGAAAGGGTTTGTTGGCTTGAAGCAGAGCAAGAGATTTCATCTGGAATTACCCAGAGTGTGGATAGTTTGATTTTAACTCTCCAAGTTTCTTTCTACTGTGAATCGGACAGGTGTGAGTCAGATGTCACTTGTAAGAGTGAGTTGTGCTGGAGACTCTGACAAATTGCTCCACTGTGATTCTCCTTACGGGGATAACAACAGTGTTTTTTGAAAGGAGCATGCCAAAGGAAATAACTTACAGTTGTCTGTAGTTCTGTCCTCCAGATGTGACCAAGGAGGCATCTGGACCAGCAGTTTGTTGACTGAAAATCTGCTTTACTCCAGTCTCGGTTTGTTTTGGGGGAAAAGCTAAGTGCAGTTAATGTGGCTTTGAGTTAAACTTAGCCCTGCTGTTTTGTGGTTTTCCCACACTTAATTGATGTCACAGACCAACGTAGTAAGTACAACAGAGAGAAACTCACTCAGGGGAATAGATATTCCCATGTAGTAATCTTACTGTAAGCAGATTGAGGGTAGGAGAACTCTCCCTTTGGCTGAGAAATTCCAGAGCTTTGAGGCAGTGTGAGGACAGCACCACAGCTACATCCTGGGGTTTGGGGGTACCCTGATGGAGCAGCTGACTGCAGACCACGGGATCTACAGTCTCCTTGCTGTGGGTTTTGGGAACCTCCCATTCTGTTCCCCAAACCCAGGATGTGGTTCAGTGGATCGTGCTGGCTTTGTGGTCAGGACAGCCCAGCTGTGGCAAGGACAGAGTGGGAATTATCTCTTTCCTATCCTGAGCTTCTGCACAGCCTGTCTGGGCCTCGATGCTGAGTCTCTAGGAATTGAGGGGTGACTCCCCTCCCTTCTTACAGTTTGGTGTGGATTCATGGGTCAGGATTGCAGTGGAGTGTCTCCCCTTGGCAGGGTCCCAGCAGGGCAATTCCTGTGTTGCAGGCAGGGCCAATGTCCCCTGGGAAGCAGGGGAGAAGCAGGGAGGCAGCAGTTAATTCCCAAGCCTCTGTTTCTCTGGTGCACACCCCTCCCCTTCTAGGGAGCATCTGGCCCTAGAGGACCAATGTAGGGACAGAGATTTGTGTTTTAGGGACAATCAGCTGTGCAAAACAGTACAAATCACTAAATAGTTTATTGTACAATAGACAATTGTAATAATCCTTATTAGTGTTTTTATTCAAATGCAAATTAAGAAGCTGCTAACAGTAGTAATTGTTGTTGGTTTAGAACAATCAAAAGGATATTGAAGAATTAATTTACTTAAAAGAGTCCTGAAAGAACAATTATTTATATTGCAAATATTCAGTCACTTTTAATTATGAGTGACTGATGTGCCTGGGTTTTGTATTAATTCTAAACAGCAAGACAGCGAGCTTTCTCTTTTCTGTAGGTCTGTGTCCTGCAGATACTGTTATAGGATAATCTACTTCGGATACTAAAATAAAGGCTCCTAAGGCAGGCAGAGAATGCGGGGGGAAATCTGTGACATAATCTGCGTTTGGTGCTGAAGGCGGCTCAGCGTCACAGCCCAGTGGCACCGGCAGCCTGGAGCTTAGCGAGCTATTTTAGCTATTCATTGTTGTACTTGAAGGTCATTTAAACAACCTGGGCTTAGAGTTGTTGATTTTACTTTGCTGCCTCATCCATCTGATAAGCTCAGAAATCTGAGTCTCTTCTGCTTGGCCTGTGGGTAAAGCCTGAGTTTATGTGCAAGCCCAGAAATGAAGTGAAGGCAAACAGGGAGGGTGGAGGTATCCTACTATTGGCACAATTAAGCAACATGTCTGCATGTCACGGGCTTTACAGCTTCACTGCCTGCCAAGGTTTGCAGCCTGATCTGTGCAAGGGGCACACCACGAAGTTGGCAGTGTTCTTGGCCGCAAGAGAAGTGATGCTCACTCAGCCAAGCACAGTGAGGCTTCCCTCCCAGCTAGGGCAGTGGGATTGGCATTAATGTCCTGCTTGGTATCAAAGCAATTTTCTGCTTTTTAAACAGCTTTATTTATTTATTTGTTCCTAGTCTAGAAAGTCTTTTAAGAATTAATTACTCATGGTAAGAAATCTTGGTGCGTGGTTACTTTTAATGTCATTCTTCATTTCCATCTTTCTTTTTAAAAATGTCATTAGCACTAAAAGTACATTCAGTGGTGGAAATGCACCAGATGATGCTTTTCTTTGCCCTTCTCTTGGGTACCAGAAGAGAAGAGGAGTCTCTGGGATGTGAGCATAGAGAGACATGTCGATTTTCCTCACATAGCTTTGTGAACTTTGCAATTTATTCATGAACAGAGGCAGGATCGAAGCTACAGTTTCTGCATGAGGTCATAGTACACAGACTTTTCATTTACATTCTAGATGCTGACTTCTTTCTCTGAGTGTCATTTGCTGCCACTCTGCAAACAGTGGAGCCACTACTTCAAGACATTTGGTGGGCAGGGAAAGGGCCTGTTATATTAAGGTACATATATTTCTCCACTTGCCTTGGAAGGCTTAAAAATGTTTCAGGGAAGAAATTTTCTTTTAGGATACAGTTGGGATAGGTAAAATTTCATAAGTTTCTGTCAGTCTCCACAGAGAGAGACCAACAATAAAGATTGAAACAAATCAGTTAAAGCAATAGACTTTGTCACTTGAAATATGTATCTTTCCTCTTTGTAGGCTACTGTAATTAAGGATTTGCATTTATTTTTATGCTGTCCATTTAAAATATCAGGAATTCTTTTCTTCAGCTTAATGGACTGAACTTGGTTTAAGAGGCAAAATACTACTGAGTGTGCCTGGATGGGAGCACTGAGTAACTTTCCTCTGCTCTCTCTCCAAGCTGCCCCTCTCAGCCCTGCCCACTGAATAACCACACCACAGGCCCTATCTGTTGAAGTAATTAGCACCAACTCAAAGTGAAATGCAAATTACCTTTGATCTTTTATAAAAAAAGAAAAACTTAACTGTTGATGACAGAGATAACCAACAAAAAATGGTAAAGGTGCTTCTTGCCTTGTTTCTGTGGTTATCAGTCCTGTCTCCATCATCAGTATTCAAGCTAATTCATCCTCCATTAATACACTGTTCTGAATTGGCTGTTAAGTCACATAAGTCATTTAAAGGAAAGGACACCATAGCATAGACATCAGATGCCCGAAATTTTGCTCATATTAAGATAACCACCAAATCAGGCTGCTAAACCTGACAGAGATTTCATTCCTTATGGTTTATTACAAACAATGCTACTGAGCATGAAACTAAACTACATTAGTCTTTCTGTAATTATAGACTGTATATGACATGAAAACCTGAGGCAAACAGTGTCAGGGTTTTACTCTGAAAAGTGACTGATTCTAACCTGGGAAAAGACTCCAGAAGTATCCACTGAGCAGCTCAAGTGGCAGAGCTTGGGAAGAGAACTGCTGCTTATCCCTGAAACTGCAGCACTGAATGTTCTGTACGTGGAAACGCACAATGTACCTGCAGGTAATAAGTCTTTAAGATGGTGCTCCCAGATAGCAACATCTCAGCCCTAAGACAGTTCCTGATGCCATGTGAGAGACAAAACAATGAAGAAAATTGTCTGTGTGAGTACTGTGCATCTGTGCTGAGTTTCTCTCCCACTTCTGTGTTTAAACACAGTGAAAGTGTTTCCCTTGTTTTGGTGTTTGAGGCCCTCTGCTCCTCACTGTGCTGGAACACTGGGAGTGCTCCAGACAGCTGGTGCTGCTCATCCCATGGGTTGCTGTATGTATTGTGTTCCTAACTAATTCAGGAGTTTAGTAATACTCATGACAAGACTTTCAGAGTATAATCATTCAACAAAATGCACAGAGAGGTCAGGAGGTCAAGTGGGAGGTTAAAAATGCTACTGAAGGAAACACTGCTAACAGGACTAGGTGACACCTTCAGAGCTTCCCTTCTATCACAGTGCCATGACACTCTGGCAGGGCCTGAGCTATTCCTTCAGCTTTAATTTGCACATTAATTTCAGCATATTTCAGTCCATTGTAACTGGTGTCTCTAAGCAGGTTCTTTTGGTGCAGTTGGTTTGGCATTTCAGTTTGTTCTTCTCTCAAAGCTCTTTGCAAGAAGGTCATTTTTTAACTTAACTTTAGCTGATGAGCTCTTTTGGGTGGGTTTTGTTTGTTCGTTTTGGGGGGTGTTTTTGTTTGGTTTTGGGGGGTATTTTGGGGTGGGTTTTTTGTTTGTTTGATTTGTGGGGAAAATAAGTATGTCCTTGCTAGTAGTCTAAACAAACAAAAAAAGACAATCAGACTGTCACTAAACATTTTAGGTTGCATTGTGTTGCCTTTTTGTTTCAATGTCTGTATTTTATTGTCTTCAGCACCAATATAGTTACATTTTAAATATTTTTTTCCTTGAATTTGTGTATGCTGGTGTTAAAGTGGTACTGCTGGAAACCTTAAATCAAATGCATGTGTGATTCTAAGTAGAGTGGGTGAGATCTGGCTCATCTGAAATTAGAAACAGATTTATGATTGCTTTCAGGCAGGAGAGCCAGTAGGCAGAGGGGTTAGGTAATATCTGTAGGGAGCTGGGAGTTCTTCCCCAAGTTGGGCAGTAACCACCTTACTTTGTTACCCTCATAAAGTGACAAGAAATTACAGCACTTGTGGAGCACAAGAACCTCTGTATCCATGGTCACTGCCACACAGCATTAAAGATGACAAGGACTGGATTAAAAAGTAAAACAAAATGAACAAACAAACCTCAAAACCTGTGAGATCAAGATGTTTACCATAGAGCACCTTAAGGTGTGGCCCTTGCTTGTAATTTGCATGACTGGACTTATTCCTTGTAGGCAACAAATTTTATCAAAATTCAGTTTGAAAAAGGTAATAATGGTAGAAATAACATAATTTATTTTAGCAAAGAGTCAGAAGGTTATACCACTAGAAGAGCCACTTTGTGAGAAGTGGTGAGTTACCTGACCCATTGCTGGCACCACATCTTTTTTACTGTTATGCTTCTTATTGCAGTTCTAGGCATTCCAATAATGACCCAGTTGTCTATTATATTAAGTGCTCTGCAACCTCAGAATAAGATGTGCTTGAAGAGCTAAAGTCTACAAATAAGAATGTGAGAAACAGGAGAGTGTGGGAGAGAGAAGGCAATGGTAGGAAATACTGACACAGCATTTGGGTAATGCTTTGGATGCATCCATTATTTATTTTTTTTCCCTCCCAAAATGATTGATTTTTTTTTTTTTTTTTGACATTTGGGTAAAAGAGATCTTCTGTGGAATGGGCAGAGGAAGATAAGTTCCTTGACAGATTCCAGCATTATTTCTCTTAGCTTCCAGGAATAATGGCTTGGAAAATGTGGCCAATGAAGGCCAGCAACCAGGAGCTGGAAAATAACCTATTGATACCTTCTAGACTGTTAAGTAACAGGAGAAGGGGTTGAGAAGGGCTTTGAAAATGAAGACAAGCAGTTTATGCAGCATGGAAATCAAAACTGAAGGAACGGGATTGCCTTCCTAAAAGGCAACTTGAAAACCAAGTCACAGAAGCCATAGGAGGACAGGATGCTTTTGAAAAGAGGGCACAGTTGCCATGCCAGAATAGTTCTGATTTTGTTACTGCCTTTTATTTTTCTTCCCTGTGGAAGAGTTGTAGAGATCCTGTGCAGAGATAACAGCAAAAGCAAGAGAAGGTTTAGGAAGTGGATCAAGTAAAATTTCAATTTATCCAGATCTTTTTAATCCTCTAGTTACCAGCATTAGGCAAACTATGGCAGTAAATACTGAAAGCACATATAAACCCAAAGATTGACAGTTATATTCAATTTAAAAAGTGGAGCTTAAGTAATAGGATTTTTGTTTGCTTGTTTTAAATAAAACCAAAGCAGAATACCAAAGTAGACAACACCAGAATTAAGTATTCCACTGCAATATAAGTTCATGAATTTAAATTAAAAAGGAAAGGAGCATTTATTACCTGTCTATTTTCTATTAAAATGTTAACTTTTTTGTGCCTTTAAGCCTTTACTTATGGCACCACACTGTATTATTTAAAGTTTCTGAGCACCTTGGTTTTATTACTATCAAATATTGCTGCTCAGAGTTCAGGTCTTAATTAGTGCCCAGGCATGAAGAAGAGCTGGTAGGTCAGATAATCAGTATGCTGGTGCCTCAGTTCAGGAGATACAAATCTCTGAACACTGCAGTGAAATAGTGAGTCCTTTTTACACACTTGACAATTAAAGTCTAAATGATGGTGTTCCACTTGGTATACTGACTGTTTGTCAGCTCTTCCCTAAGATAAGCTTCATAGGGAATAGATTCTCAATATGGATAAAATACCATTATAATGGTTTTAAGGTTGTATCATGAGGCTGAAAACCTGCCTCAGGAAAATAACATGAATCTTCTAAGGGTTGACCTGTGGTTAAGGGCAATTTTTTTTCCTGTCATTCTCAGCCTGTGTTTTTACACATTTACTTCCTCCACAGCAGGTGTTTTAGGGCAGCCCAAGACATAGAGATGCTGTTGCTTGTGGCTACAGCACAACATCCCTCTTCTGTCACTTCCTACATGAGTAGTAAATGGGAAAACACCTGATTTTTATCTTAGTGATGTATTATGTTTGTGTTGTTGTTCAAAGGAACTTGGATTCTGTGGAGCATTTTCTTATCAGGGTTGGAAAGCTCTTTCTTTCAGATGTGTTTATGTAACAGGAAATGGTGGGATGAAAGTCAGGGATGATATAAATAGCCAAGTAATGGCAATGTTAGCTGAGTCTGTATTTACTGGAATCCACCAGACTGCTCTTCAGCTGGAGCTGTAGTCAAGTATGAATCTACTGTGAGACTTTGGACTTAATATGTTAATATACTACTCCTGTAAATAAATGATTTCATGGATTCATTTGGAGAAAAATATGGTTCAAAGATGGAATAAAATAGTGGAGAATCAGAGGTCTTATCCCTCGTAGTTATTATGCCAAAAGCAGAGTAGCAGGTAAATACTGCTGGTGGTGAGCATTAAGTTTGCTCATTATAAATGCAGAGTCATGTACCCATCTCCAGCATGATTTCATCTGGGAACATTGCCATAAGGATTACAAATGGCTTTCAGCCTGAAAATTGGGATGTATTGCTTTAAACTTCCAGTGGGGAGTTGGCAATTTATCCTTCAGATAATCATCTTGTGTTAAGTTGAACATCTTAGTGTAACTTTTTGCTACATGATAAACCAGCTCCTATGAATAATTTACTGCAACTGGCAACCCACTTCAGCTCTGAAGTCTTTATCAAGTCTGGTGGCTTTTCAAAGTTTAATAATAAACTTGCAGCCAAAAAATCTCATTGCACTTAAAGTCAGTGGAATTTCAGTGTTAATTGCAATGGGAATCACAAATTGACCTTCCAGGGCAAACTTCTCTACAGTAGAAACTCTGCATCACATCATTGAGAGGCCAAAGCTGTGCATTTGTATCCAAGTCAGCAGAGCTCATTTACCTTCCTGCTTATCCTACAGCAGCATCATGGAGGTTTGTGCAAACTTTGTTATTTTCACTGACCAAAAAGGTTGGCTGAATTTCCTGGGCTTTCGTTGCTCTCATGGCAGATTTAGGATGTGCTTTGTACTGCACCACTGAAGCACAGCACCGAAAATGTGAGTATTGCACTGACATTGCCATTCCTGCCCCACAGGAAACTCACCACGGCAATCCAGTTGGTAATTTTTAGGAATCAGTTTGCCAGGCCCTGCCTGAGTGACTGATGTGTCCCAGTGAGGGCTGGCCTGGCCTTTTGTTCTGTTCTGTCTGGCTGAGCTGGGCCTCGCTGCCGGCAGGGATGAACTGAGGTACTGAAGGGCGTTGTGTGAGCTGTGCTCAGCACCATCCCCCTGTGGAGAACAAGGGCAGCCAAAGCTTGTCAGGTGATCTCTGACATCAGCAAACAAGGATTTGCTAGTGCTTATGCCTGATTCCATATGCATTATCTCAGCTGGAACCTTTCAGAAACAAACTCGTTTGCCCGTTTTGAGCATCCTTGCACGGCTCTGCTCTGTGCCATGTTCATTCCCTGCCCCTGGCATTGTGTGTGCTGGGCTGTGTTTTTCCCAGGGAGCACTAGCTGAGCAGAGGATGAACTCTTTGGCAGTGAGGTGGCTGTGCAAGTGGTATTTCAGGATTACAGCTGAAAGCAGAATTTGTCTCGGAGGAGATAGGTGGAATAGAAGGGCAAAAGGACCCTTTGTTGTGAATGTAACAACTAAGATTTAGAGGAGACTCTGACTCCAGGCATAAACTCTTCTTTTTCTCTTCCATGCTGTTTTGCCACATGAGATTGCATCAGGAGGAAGGCGGAGTCCCTGCATGCCCAAAAAATGAGCAAGGGTATGGCTTGGTCCAATGGCAAGTAAAGCTGCTTCTCCTTTGTTCTGGAGCTGGTCTGAGTAGCAGTACTGGATACAGCTTTTGTTTTCATTGCAATATTTTAAGTCTTCCTCATATTCAAGCAGGTTTTCAGAAGAAGTTAAGCTTAGAATATTAAATAGAAAAGAACAACATTTAGCAAATTAGTTCACCAGAAATGCAAGTGGGGAAAACATTTCAAACATGACATTTTCTCTAATAGTTCCTTGTCATTATGATGACTTCTTGACAGTCCTAGGCTATGCAGCTCTCAACTACCTTTTTTCATCTTTTAGCTGTTTTTTTTAGTACAAACAAATGTTGTTCTTAAAAAAAAAGGTATTTTAAAAAAATGCAAAGTATGCCTTGACTAAACCTCATGCTTTCACCTTCAGATTTTTGGGAACCATTTTATCAGTTGTAATTGTGTGATACCAATCTCAGTTTGCTTGTCTTGTATTTTGTCTTAATGTGTATAGTCAGAGAGATTATTAAGTGGAGCAAACCGAAATGAAGCAATGGCCTTAGATAGGACACTTCTAGGAAAATAAATTTAGGAAAGCTATAGAGTAATTGGTCCTTTAGTTGGAAGATGCCAGTTTACAGGCATAAGGCAATTTGCAGGACATGTTTCTCAGCAGATATTAAATGATGCAATTTACAAAAATCTCCACGTTTTACAGTCAGGAGAAAGATTAGCTATAAAGAGATTACTTTTGAGGCTGGTCTTTGAGAACACTGGGACTGAAACAGAAGCCTTGTGGCAGAGCCCCATGTCATGCTTTGAGGGCAACCAATATGCTTCTCTTCTGACCCAGGGAGGAAGCTTTTGTTATTTTAATCATTCACTTGCTGCAAATCTTTAGATTAATAAGAGAGTTTTGTTTTGAACAATATCTGTCTGTCCCTTTAATCTGCTGTGAGCCCCAGGCTTCCAGCGAAGCTTCCTGAGGGCCCCGAGTGTGGCCAGACCTGGAGCACGGGGCAGCTCCAGAGCCAGCCTGGCAGTGGGGATGGCACTGCCACCCTTGGACAGCACCTGTGCCAGTGTGGCTGAAGGAGAGGTGGCAGTGCCCATGTTGACTCTGACACTTTGCAGATCACAAATTCCACCCAGGTTTTAACAGATTCTCACTGACAGTAATGCTGAGTCCTTGTAGCTTCAGTTTTTAGAAGGTAAGTGCCTTTTTTCAAACCTAACTGATTTCCTGAACAAAGGTGCTCGCTTCCACATGCCCAGGAGATGTAGCTGTACATCAATGCTGTTCCAGTGGAAAAAACCCAGATGGTAAAATGCTGTGGGCTAGGACAGACTAATGAGACGTAAGGAGGCTTTTTTTGTTACAGAATAAGGGAATTGTTGCCATGTACTTTGGCACCAATATCCAAGCAAGATTCTTTCTGTGGAAATTCAGGAGCTCCTCAGGGAATATGTATGTGATGATGATGTGAAAACGTGTGCTTGTTTTGCTAATGCAGCATCCTCAGTGAGAGTGCAAAGGAACTTTGTAAGAATGCTGTAAGTCAGCATACAGCAAGTGTCTTGACTGCAGTAGAACTAAGCAAATTTTTGTCTACTGAATCTCTAGTCCCTTGAACAAGGACTGCTCTGACATTTGCTGCTGTAGCAGAAGTGAAAGGTCCAAGTTCAGAGTAAAAGTTTCAAAGCTACCCTAACAAATATTAGTCCATATTCAGTATTCAGTCATTTGGACTTTCAAGGCAGTACTGAAGTGGTTGTTCAAAAATCGCTTTCCAGAATTTCTGTCCTGTTGGGTTAGTGGATGGTGATGTTGCAATGTAGTAGGAACAAATGTAGTGGTAAAGTGTGTTTTGCCTTTATCTTTTGAAGTGTTTGAAACAAAAGTGCTTCAGTTGTCCCTTTTGGGCTGAAGGGAACTGCAAAACAGAAAATGTGCTTGTTGATGCTTGTTAAAAGCATCCTCTTGAAAAAGCACTGCTCTGACCATTGATCTATTTAACAGCTTATTTAAATCATGAGTGCAAACTGCTCTTTGTAGGGCTACATGTAAGATGTTAAAGCATGACCATATTTTACCTGAAGGTCAATTCAATATATGCTCAATAAGAATGCATGTATGTGCATACTGAACCCGGACATTATGAGATGGTAATTCAGTTGGTGTAACTCAGGTGGTTAATCTTCCACAGCCCACTCCAAACAAGTAATTTGTGTACCATCTTTAAACAAAACAAAAAAAACCCCCAACAAACGCCCAAGCCACCAAAAAAAAACTCAATAAAACCAAACAAAAAAAAGAAACTCAAAAAGTATTTTGGAAAATGAAAGCAATCAAATAGAAACAGGAAGATACAGCGTGAAAACAATTAAGATGTTTTTAATATATGAAATTATTTAAAGGGAGGCTTTACCATGGTTTCATGTTTAATA
>JAWWLZ010000172.1:4660853-4691460 GCA_035041345.1 Poliocrania exsul | reverse complement strand
CAAATTTAACTACTGTTTTAATCTGAATGTCAATAACAGTTACACAGCAATGGGGAAACACAGTTCACTCAGCATTTCGTTATGGAGGTTCATTAAAATACCTGTGTATACCTGCCTGTTTAGTAAATTCATCAGTGCAAATTGTATCAAGACTGCACATAGGCCAAACACAAGGATTTACAGGAGCCTCACAGTTTATATTTTGGTGGATTAGTCCAGAAATGGTCTCACTTACCCAAAGATATATTTAAAATGTGGAGCTTTCAAACCTAATTCTGTATAATATTAGCCAGACCTAAAAAATTATTTTAGAAGTCACTTGGTAGGGAAAGTAGTTACTAAGAATTGGTGGTGGTAGAAAGGAGGAGACCCCCAGCCACCTTTGTGAATGGCACGAGCTCCCCTTGCCTGCAGAGCAGCCTGCCCAAAAACAGCACACAGCCAATACATTCATGCCAATATACTTGTGATAGTAACAGAAATCTCTCCCAGTCAGGACTTTATAACTCAAAGTATGACACAGACTTGAACAAAACTATGAGGTGGTGGGGTTTTTGTACGGGCTTGGGTTTTTCTATAGCAACTATATTTTTCTCCTGTTGTACAAATAAGTAATTTAAATGCAGCTGCTCTTCCCATGTACACTTTTCAAATGTATTAATCTGTAGTGACTTACACTTCATTCTTTGATTGCAGATTAAGCCAGTAATTCTCTCCTACACAGGTCCAAGACACTCTAGGGAAAGCCACTTTCAGACTTCTGTGCAATTACTCTGCCCAGTGTGTCTTGGAAGAAACTTCCCAGACACTAATGTGCACAAGTTATCTATTACCTTTATTAGACAGAAGAGGAGATGAAAGAACCAACTAAAAACAGATCTAAAAGGGAGAAAATGTAATTTATGTCACCTGCATGACAATTTAATTGTAATTGAGGTCTATAGCTAACTGCTGATAGCCTCAGTGATTTAAGACTTGATGCACCTCAGCAGTGAGGGCAGGGCTTTAACATGGCAGTATTAGGCTGAGAATTGAACAGACTCAATACTGAGGATTAGCAACATAAGATTATAAATGACATTTCAATATTCAAAGAATAAACTTTTTTTTTTGCATTTTGTGCTTTGTACAGCACACCCCTGGCCTCATTTGCCTTTTTGTGGAGTTCAGAAGTGCAGCAGAGACACAAAGCTAAGGAACTGAAGCAAATGGGAAAGTTTTGGCTTGGGTTAAAATGCATGGCTAGAAACATAGCTCAGTTCCAGAAATCCCATTTGCTGAAATGGAAACCAGGCAATTGAGGCTATTCCAAACTACAGCCTGTGACAAAGGAACCTTCATTCCAAATCCAGCCTAGCGCTTCCCTTGTCTCTAACTGAAACATTTCTCACAGTAGCAGTGGACTTTTGCAGGTGGACACTGGGATGTTCTATAATCTGTGTTATCACAGAGCAGTAATGCAACAAGTTCACAGTGTTTAATCCACGCACTTCTTTTTTTTCCCCTGTCTTTAAAGGGAGGTCCTATCCAGAACCGAAAATCCAAGCGTTGCCTGGAATTGCAGGAAAACAACGACAATGAGTTTGGATTCCAGCTCGTCCTTCAGAAATGCACTGGACAGCGCTGGTCTATAACAAATGTCCTGAGAAGCTTGTCATCATAGCAGACTGAATTTTGTACCCATTTCTTTTGCTACTGTGTAGCAAATACTGCATTGGCGCCTCCTGTACTGTATTCCTCTCCCTCCCCGTCCCCCCAGCTCCTTCTCTCCTCCTTTTTGTCTCTCTGATTTTATTTTGTGAGTGTGTGGGAATTGGGTTTGTGGGTTGAAAATAAGACGTTTTTATTTCCCAATGATGTTTTCATGGCATTTATAGAGACCTTGAATGACAGGTGACGGGTAGGCTATCCTAAAATATTTTACAACTGTAAATAGGAAACAAATGGAAAATATTTATAACTCAAACTTTTATTGAATAAAAAAGTCCAAACAGTATTACTGTCTAGCTGTCTCCATGGAAATCCATTTGGAAGTTAAGTGCTGGTTTCATTGTTTTCATTAACCCAAGCCTGGTCTGGGCAAGTTGTTGCAGAGCAACGTTAAGTATTCTCCAGACTTGGGATAAAAAGTCCTACCTGCACACCAGTGGCTACAGAGAGGGAGGATTTGCTCCATTCTGCCTTTCTGGAGCTCTGTCCAGGCACTGTAGCCGCGAGTGTGCAAACATGGGGAGGGAGGTGAGGCGTGTAGAGGTGTGTAATATGCACCCACGTACATGTCCTCTCCTGCCCTGCTAAATACAACCCCAGAGAGAACCCCAGGGCTCAAGGGCACAGGGAAGAGAATTCACTAAAGAGAAGGGGGGAAAACTACACTAGAAAAGCAGCAGCTACTAGAAGAAAAATTAAAAATAAACCCTGACATTTCTCAGTGGGTTGGCCTCCATTTCCATGACTGCACTTTCCAATTCTTCATCATTCTTACAGCTTTTTTCTGTTCTCTGGCTACCGCGGAGACCTGGATAAAAATGGCTTCATCCAAGAGCAAAAGGTACAAATTCCCTCTGCCTTTCTCCCTGCCTTGAGGGGGGTGTGAAGGCAATGCCATATCACTGCATCTCAGCTAAGACTGGGGTGAGGAGAAAAAGAAACATTTTGATGAGGTCAACCAGAGCACTGGGATTACTGGAGTCTATTTCCAGCTGCTTTTACTTGTATATAAATTCCTTCTCTTTTATTACTCTATTTGTTCTTTTTATTCTGTTGTGTGTTACCTTAAGTAACAGTCCTAATCTCTTTTGGAGCTGGTTATGTGCCAGACTGACTTTTACAGGCTGGCTTCATGTTCAGGATGAGCAGTATTGTTTCTTATAACTGTTTAAAAAGTCATGTGGCACATTAATTTTAGGTGTTCAAGCTTCCTCAATATAGTTACGTCTGCTTCTCAGAGAAGAAAACACTGAGCCAACAACTCAACGGTCACAGCCAGTGGAGAGGGGCTGAACACCTGCACTTTGACCAACTTTAGAGGCCCCTCAGGTATGTTCAAGCAAAACATCCCCCATTAAAACTGGAACCCTGAAAGAGCATCAATAACATGCTGCCAGGGCACTGCAGCAAGACAAGGTAAAGAAGGGTGAATTTCAGACTGCAGAGAAAAGAAGAGGTTGGTACAGGAGAGAGCCAACATCCCTGCCTGCAGGTGCATGTGCAGTGTCCTCACAGAGGGCTCAGCCCACAGGATGCAGAGCCACTTGGAGCTGTTCCAAATTCCACCACTGGCCAATCTGACTCATTTGATTTTTCACAGCCATTCCAGATGAATGAGCAGGAAAGCACATGTTCAGCCACAGAAGTGCAGAACACATACAGTACAGCATGAGAGAAACGAAGCTTCAGTTCAGCAAAGATGCCAAAGCTTCAGTGCATGGAGAGGAAGCCAAAACGGAAAAAAAAGTGGCATAGTAGAAAAAGAAAGTCTCCTCTTCAGTCCCACAGGCTCCTGCACTGAGCCCTCACTTCTGGTTTGTGGGTGATTTTATTTATGAGCACTAGAGGGAGATACCTGGCAAAGACTTGCCAAAGGGTGCAGAGCTCTGAACTGCTTTATTTCATAGCCAAAGTGAATATCCTGTGTCTAGCATTTGCCCAGAGAAGATTGTGGTTACTCTGATCACATGGCAGCAGTGTGCTGATGGTCACTGCTAAGTGAAAAAACAAAAACCCAAAACCCCCACCCCACTCACCTCACCAAACCAGGGACTCATAGAAGAGGTTGGGTTGGAAGGGACCTTAAAGACCATCTAATTCCACCAGACCAGGTTTCTCAAACCTCATCCAGTGGTAACTGAGTTTAAATTTGATCACACTGCAATTCTGATAACTCCAGTGAAATGAACACAGCAGACATCTGGTGGGTGGCAAAACCCATAAATCTGGACTTGAAATGTTACTTTATGCCACAGCAATTCAGCTACATGTAAAATACATGCATTATAATCTGCTTTTCCCTGTGTTTTATATCATGGAGCAAACATTTTTATGTAATAACTTGTAGAAAAAGGGAAGGGAGTTTAAATCTTGTACCATCAAAATGGTACAGCAGAAGTTATGAGCGTCCATAAGCATCACAATTATTGCACATTGAGACCTAAGGTCTCTGAACAGACTTTCTTTGACATGCCTCAGAGAGAGAAAAACACAACTGCACAAGCAGAACTGAAGGACATGGCCACATTTCACTAGACAATCTTAGAATACAAAGTGAAAAATAAAACCCACCTTCACTTCCTTGAAAAATTATAGAATATTAATCAATCAACAGTTGCCTCAAATGATCAAACCCATTTCCAAATATTCCTTAACAATAGTTGTTTGTATTTTAGTGGTGGTGGGTTGTTTGGGGTTTTTTAAATTTTTTTAAAGAGGGAAAGCTAGCACTGAAGGTTAAAAAAAAGGAACACCTCTACAGAAGTCATGTGTCACCTTAGCTGCTTGTGGTCAAAGATGAGCAGAAAGATGCAGTCAGCTCCCTCTTCCCTCCTACTGCCTGAGAACCACTCCCAATATATTTTGATCAGGTTTTCTTGACGAGAGGTGTATTTATTAGCTGATAAGGAGATCATGGAAACGCAACAAAAGTACCAATACCATACCTGTTTATCCTCAGCCAGAACTCTGACAGGAGAATTCAGGACTGCCCTGACCTATCTGGACTTCCCAGGCTTGCTCAGGCCTGTTGGAAGTGACTGTGCAGAGCAGAGCTTGGCATTGTACTCTTGGTGGGAAAGAGGTGGCTATTTTTTGTTTCATCATTCTGAAAGACCAATATTTAATCCTCTAACCTGAGGCCTCAGCTGTACTACATTCTGCACCTTTTCTGAAAAGAAGTTAATCAGTCAACAGCCACCACTGAGCCTTTTTATATCTGTTGATCAAGAGGCAGTTGCAAAAGTGATAATTAAGCAAGTAGCTGTCACAGGTCATTCTACACTGGGTAGCTGGAGATACAGAGAATGGGAAACACGGATTTCAGTGTCATGCATCCATAGAACATCCCACAGTTTTGCTGACAAACCTAAATTATGCATATTTGTGTGTATAGATACTTCTCCACCCCCAAATATACATAAATGTGTATGTGAAACATGAGTATGCACGTACACACTCAAACTGTTTACTGGCCAACAACAACAAAAAAAGAAAAATGACATTAAGGTGCACTCCATCCAACCACAGTCTTACAGACATGCAGACAAGGTACCAAAGTGAAAGGTTTGTATCACAATGACATCCCTGTGCTACCCAAACACCTTCAGCACTACATGTGTTTTTAAGGCTGACCAAAAAAGCAGAACACAGCACCACCCTATTGCAACATTTGTTCAAGTACATTTTAAAAGTGTTCCACAATATCTTCTCAAAACCAGAATACAAAATAGTTGTGCTAATACAGAGGCTCGGGAGCCAACTGGTAAGGCTTTTTTTCTAAGTGTTCTCCACTGATTTGTGGCAGTATTTCTTAAATTTCCCCCCTGCTACACACCTTGCTTTGAAAATACTTAAAAGTGCTGAACGTGTTTCTCAGGACTGTCATTCACAGCTGTATTCTCAAACAGCAACAGATTTTTGTTTGCTGACTAACATGAGCTTTGCCTTGGTGGGTAGAAGTGACTATTTTACCTGAATTTAGTCTTGTTACTCACAGTCTCGGAGGGGGATCTTTGTGACAGAGCACCTGGAAAGTTCTTTTAATACCAGAGAAATGGGCTTTTCACCATAATATATTATTTCCATTGAAGTAACCTCATTTGAGGTGCATACACGATAGGACAGAATTTTCCAATTACAAGAATATATTTTCATCTCACAATATGAAAACAACAAATATATGTTAGTTGCAAGAGGCCAGAGATAAACATAACTTTCATTAAGCTTTTAAAAGGAAAGAAACTGAATTTTCTAAGGAAACTGAACCACAGCTTAGAAGGGAATGACAGCTCAGATCTAGAAGAAAGTATTAAAAGGTTAAGTCTGTCCTTTAAACTCTGCTGACATCTCTGGTCAGCAGTCTGTGTAGGTGGTATGTTTTTCTTTATAAAATAGCACACAAAACTTAAAATATCAACTCTTTCTTACTCCTAGAAAACTACAAAATTGGACCTCTTCTGACAGCTGAACTTGAGCATGCAATAACCATAATCCACAGCCATCCAGCAATCTCTGGCTCACTCCTTATCCACAAAAGGGGATCACGCTGTCCAGCTAAATCCAGGAGCTATTCACTCATTGGCTTCTGGGGCCATAAAAATTCATCTCCTTGGCCAAAGATCACAACATGTAAATCTGTAGCAGAGCGAATCTAGTCCCTAAACTTCCAGCACAGCACAGAGCTACTTGGCTGCAGAGCTTTGCCACCTCTCAGCTAGGGCAGAGAATTCAAAACAAGCCACCAAAGGCTACATTCTTACCTCCAGCCTCTGTTAATAAGGGGTTTCTGTGCATCCTATTTATTTATTTATCATTTTTTATGATGTTTTATATTCTCCTAGACTTTCTTCAGCTACATAGCAAAAAGTACATTTTTTTATTGCTTGAGTTCCAAATGCCCTGGAAATGCTCAGAATTAAAAAGGAGATACTAGAAATGTGTCCCAAACATGTCTCCAGACCTTCTTGAGTAATCAGAGACAAATCACAGACTGAAATCCTGCCCCTTCCCCCATCTGAAGGTTCAAATCCAGAGCCAAACATCAGCATGACAATCTGAATGCTGTGCACCCTGCTGTGCCCGCCCCTGCTGGTGCCAGGCCTGGATCCTCACCCAGGGGCAGTTGGCACACATACATTGCCTGTGAAGAACAGCACCAATTCCACAGTAGAAGAAACTGGCCTGGGTGCCCAGAGTATGTCCCAAGCAAGACTCGTGTTCAATTCCACGGAGGATCCCTCCTTTATTCATGAGTGCAAGGGGTGTTCACAACTCACATATGCACTCTAAACCTACTCAGGCTGGACCTTGCCAGCCAAACTGGATGCTGAGAATACCTTTGTACAACACAAGCACTGCAAAGACAAGAACTAAAAGTTATCCTACAGACAGCCAGCAACTTTCCCAAACAGGTTTTGTGCTCTATTTGTTCTGGACATATTTAGTCAAATTTGGCAGCCATTTAGAGAGCTCACTATTTTGATAGGTGAAGAAAGATTATCATCACGATCAGAATTGAATAACCTTGACTTTTATTGTTTCTCACATACTTTGCTATTGAGCACAGTCTGCCTGGTACATATCTCACCAATCATCACTGAAACACAAAGCCAGTATCAATAGCAGGTATCACTTTTCTAATCTGTGTTACTTTCCTGTTCTTAAAAAGTAAAGTCCAAACTTCACTGAATTACTTTGAAGCCACATTGGCTGACTATGGGTTAGGTACCTCATCCTCCTGCCTGCAGCTGAATGCTATGCATGCCACATCAATTTTTCCAACCTGTGTGTATTGTGCCCAGGCATCTCAGTGGGAGATTTCTGTGTATTGAGCAGTCAAAGCTAAAGAAAAAGCCTCTCATTCCAAAATTTGATAGCAGAGAGAGAAAAATACCCAAAATGTCACTTCAGACTTAAACCAGTTCATATTTAAATCACTTTGCTGTTCCATAGCATGACTTCATCTATTGGTCTTACAATCAATAACTGCTCTCAGGGAGGGCCAGTTTAAATAATTCTTTGTCTTAAAAGAGATGCTTTCAGGTATTAAATCCTTAACTGAAGTTTCTTGGGAGAGATTGAATCACATGGAGTTTTCATCAACTGAAAAGATCTGAAAAGAACATTTTGTGCCATATCTGAACTCAGACAAATCAAGTTTTACTGGTGTAGTTTTGGAAGTCTGTCTATTCCCTTAGGCTTTATGTTGCCTACAGAAGTGATCATTTACTTTATGGAAAACACTTTCATGCAGGAATATTAGCTGATAATCCAATTAGCTTGAGAGCCATCATCTTCTCTTGTGTATCAGCTTCTGTGGGACCACTTGCAGAGTGACACACTTTCCAGGAGGAACATGGTTGTTAAAACCTAACCCTTGATTATTAACTGAATTTTGGCCTATTGATCCATCCTGGTCTTTTACTTCAGTGTAATGCCTGGCACTGTTAAGGGTTCTGTAGAACCAACATCCTATTAAAGGTTACTCCATGATCCAGAGATCCAGGAAAATTGAGGGTTCCAGCACATTTTGCTGAGAAGTCACACCTCACTATGTATATACCCCCAATATGTATATACTCCTGAAGATTTTAAAAATGATCACTTGGGTCAAGAGTTCAATAGTCTCTTAAAGCCATGGCTGCCAATTTGCCCTTTGATAGTGAGGCTGCTGGAAGGAAGCTGCAGGAGTGCAACCTGCCAGCAATCCTGGCTGTATCCAGGCAAGGCTTTGAGTGCATGGATTGGGAACAGGACAGGCTGCGGGGACACAGGCTCAGATTGCTCCGTGGTGCAGCTGCCAGGAATTCTTGGGTACCAATATGATTTCCTCCTTAAGTGATCACATAATGCTGCCCACTTTGCTCTCCAATTTTCTTTATCAACTGGTCATTCCAGATCAAAGTAGAAGCATGCCAGCCTTAATTAATTAATTGTGTCCCACCTCTTATGCTAAAAGAGCATCAGTTTGTACTTAATATTTATTTTCATTAAAACACTGAAGAACAAGAAGATTGAAGTCTGTCCAAAATTCTAGCCTGCTCAAAGCCAAACTTTGCAGCTCAGAATGCTGTTTGCTTTCTTCCCTGCTGTGCTCAAGAAACCATCATGTACATGAGTCAGTATTCGAAGTTCTCTGGCTGTTTCACAACATAATTTTTGAGTTCTGTATAACTGGGTACAGCTTCTCATCTTTTCATTCAAAGATGTTGTTACCATGCAATGAAGAATGAGGCTAGCTTGCAGCCCAGAGCTTACTTTTCCCTTCTACAACAGTCAAGAAAATGGATTTAATGAGTGCCAGTTTGTGAGAAACTTTGCCTTTGACTCCTAAAGTCATGTAGATAATCAGAGACCACTCTCGAGTTCTTTGGTCCACCAGAAAAGTTTGATCAGTACACACAAAAATTTGATTAACATGTGATAAAGTACAAAGTCAATGTTTTATCATCTTTATAAAAGTGGCACTAACGTGATGGATGTCTCCTCAATGTGGTCCAGATCTTCTTGTCTAAGTAAAGACAGAATGTAAGACATGGAAGTCAGAGAGCAAATCAGAACTCTCTTCTGCTGTCACAAATGTCCCTTGCAGCTCAAGGCTGAAGAAACAAAGCACACTTGTAGACATTGATGACTTAATATTTACACCAGCAGAGCAGCAGTCATCCAGTTGGAATGAAAGTGCAGAAAAACCATAAGAAAAGGGAAGAAAAGGTGTATCAGACAGCCTAGAGTGCCCTAAAGCTGGCTGGTTTCATGGCATGTGCTGATGCTCATAAAGCTGCTGATCTTTTGCAACTGATGCATCTTCCAGCCTTTCTCCACTCACCAAGTGCTGAACTCTTAATGCTAAACCCAGAAATCCTTTACAATGCAGATGCTGACCCTACTTGTTTTTGTACATTGCACCTTACAGGTGTCCAGTGTTTAACTCAGAAATAGCACCTGCATTACCCTGGCTTTTAAAAACTGAGCAGAAATCCCTCTGGAGTGATCCATTCCAAGAGCTGCCTGTGAAACAACAGTGGTTTATACAACATCTTTCTGACCTTTCCACTGTTAGAGTAATAACCACTGCAAAAACAGTGTAAAAGAAGGATGAAAACTATAAAAGGAAGCAACCATCTGAAACAAAAAAAATTGAGGGAAAAACATGTCTAAGTTTGGCTTGAAGCCAAACGAGCCCACCCAAGTTTGCAGGTAAACTGCACACAAACAGAGCTCCCCAACTGGAAGGTGTTGCACTCAAGGGACTACCCACAGAGGTGATACAAACTTTGCTGCACAGTGTTCTTACATTACCCATGAAGCACACAGGAAAGTTTCTGTCTGACTCTTGTCAGGTATTTGGATGGGATCCCTGGACACTCAATAGATGACACACATCACACTTCCCTGGGAGCAGCACATGGAGCTTTGGCTACCACGACTGACATGTGAGAGCAGCTGGCTGTACTTGCAGCCAGGCCTTCTGGGCTCTGAGAGCTTTGGAAAGAGCGTTCTGATCATATGCCTGCCTGTGCAATCTGTCTGCATTTGTGGGCAGCCCTGGCTTCCCTGTGCCCCAGGGAAGGGTGAGGTTAACTTAAAACACATTGCCAGAACCCTCATCTTGCTACTTGGCAACAGGGCATCTCAGTCTCCCATCCTGTCAGTCACTTGCAGCTGACAAAAGAGAATTTTGCCTCTCCCAAACAGTACAGTAGAATTACCAATAAAGATACTGCAATAGTTGCCATAACAACTGCTTTTAACTGGAATAGTAGTAAGGAATACAATTTCTTTTTTGTCCACAGACTAACAATACATTCATTATTGCTAAGTAGACCTTTGTAAAGAGCTGAATTCTTTTAAAGCTGTTACCCTTGAGCATGGATTTTAGATCTGCAAAAATAAAAGGGAGTGCCTTTTACTGTTCAGAAAAATAACATTCCTAATTAATACCTTAGGTCCTGTATATGCTTCTCCAACTTCCAGCCCACATATACAAATAAAACTCAAGAATTTTTCAACAAAATTACTGGAGTAGAGATAACATCTATCAGCTTGTTGCCAGCAAAACATCACTTGTATGTCACAGGCAGTCTGAGTCCATGTTTGTCTCCTACATAAGTTCCAGTGATCAGTAACAGCACAAGGCAACACTGACTACAGAGATCAAAATATTTTCCTTTATCTCCCTACACACCACACAATCAAAAGGGGACAGGGGCTGAATTTTGTTTCATGTTGCCATTTCTGAAGTGTGCACTTTTCAGAGATCCAGTTGTTCCCAATCTACTCTGCACAGACAGGGGATGCTGCCACAGCAGCAGCTTTGCCTGACACAGCTGCTACAACCCAAGAAGGAGAATCATGTTCAATATGGCTGCAGACACTTGTTCCTCCTCCTCGGAAAGGAACAGACAGAGAGGAGAAGCACAGAAAGTTTGTTGGCAAAGGGTGCAAGACACACAGGGGTAACAAATCTGTCCTTTGAAGTGCAGAGGAGAAACATGGAGTGACAGATTCATAGATGAGAAAACAAGTCCCAGTTCTCAGTGGCAGGAGGGATTGATTGCCCAGTTCATTGTGCAGCCTCTCCTCTTGCCTGGCAGAGCTTTGCCATGCAGAAGGAGGCAGAGTCCTGAGGCTGTTTGGTGTAAGTAGTGGATACAAAGAGCACAAGACATGAAATCCACTTCACGGTGATGGAAAAACTTCCAGTGGGTGGGCATGGTGGAGAGGGGATTGCATGCAGATTTTTGCAGTCTTGAAAGAACGTAACATGCTTAATAGCTGGTCACTGAGAAAACAAGCTAGAACAGCCTTCTGGTTATTAATTGTTTTAAGTCCCCAATGCGTTCCTGTCTATTCATAGCACCTTAGAAAATGAGTAATTCCATGCCCCCTGGAAACTGCCAGCACCACAGCCACTGGCTGTGCACGGTGGGGATCCCGGGGGTTCCTACAGCTGCTCCTGGCAGCAGCCAAGGTCACAGTGCTGCCCAAATCCCTTCTGCCAGCCTGGCAGCTCCAGGCCAGCCCTCTCCCCACCTCCCACAGGGGCTCAGACAGCTCTGCAGCAGGGCTGTCACAGCTCCTCACGCGAGAACACCATTTCAGTTTTGGGATGTGTTCTGAAAGGGGTAACTCAGCACAGCCTCTGGGGGAAACTCCCCAGCAACTCATCCCAAGGAGCTGTTTCACAGGATTTGTTATTTCTTATCACTATATATATTTACATGAAGCAACTGCTGTGCCCAGGGAAGCATTTACAAACGTGACTGAAGAGACAGCAATACAACCTGCCTGAGCTATTGTTCTCTACAAGGCCCTGTTCCCAGCAGCCAACATAACAGACACCCACACCTAATGAAAGGCTCCTCAGCTTGTCTGTCTAGTCTGGACGCTGCCCAAGGTGCATTCACAGGCCAGATTGCTCATGCTACTGCCCTCTGCATCAAGAGCACTTCATAAATGCACTTCTGTGATCCGTATCTACTGATCACCCCAATTATCTGCTTCTAAATACCCCTCTGTAGTGATGCATTCACACCAGTGGAGTCAAGACACTTATTTCCAAGTCTTTGCTGTTCAATCAGAATGCCACATTTTTGCCAATGAGCAATACACAAATATTCATTCAGAGTTTTCCTAAAGACACACTGGGCAAAAACCCAGGATGGACATGGGGATTCAATATCTAATAAAAGTAGGAATTGTATCCCTAATGATGTTACATAATTATAAGATGAAACATTAGAGCTATTTGAACTTGGCAATCATTTACCTTTTCAGAATTGATACAGTGTAATTGCTGACCATTTTGGCACAGCAGCAATTTCACAGAAATACTGAACTTAATTTTATATTATTATAATGAACTATTTACATTTAGCGTGGATTAAACAACAAAAAGGACACATGCCAATGTTTCAACCTTAGAAGCAAGAGATTGGATATAATCAGTCAGGAGAGGGAAAAGAGGGGAAAGGAGGAAAAATAAAAGCCTTTTATTCTTTGTTCTCAATAGTCACACTGTTCATAAAACAGCATATGACATTATACGGTTTAAAGTATTTCTGGAGAAATATTAAATAGGTCTCACATGTAAAGGAAATAATAAATAAAGATACATCAGAATATCGAGCTTCATTATTTGAATTCCTTCTCAGACCTTGACAGCTACTCAAGCCTAAGTGAAATATTTTCAAGTTCTCAGACACTGTTTTCTATTGGCTCACATTGTTTTGCAGGCTTTCAGTGAAACCAAAATTAATAACACTTGCAGGTGTTGGTCTGTGGAAACTGTGAGTCCACAAGGACTTCCAGGGAAATTCACAAGAAAAAATTTGAGGGAAATTTGTAAGAAAAAAGGCAGTAAAAATTACGTTTTATTCAACAGCAAAAGAAAATTTTGGACTAGCTCCAAGGAAAAGAAGTGCTTAATTTCAGTGATTGGTTGATTAAACACTGACCCTGCCATGACCCAGGTTTCACTTAGCATATGCTCATCTTTGTACAAAGAAAATTGTCTCCCTTGCACCTGGCTCCTTTGTCAAGCTTCAGCTTCACCAAAAAAATTATTAGGTGCAGAACTGTGGGATACAATTCCTGAAGATGTGACGGGTTATGTTCTCTGAACCCTCATACAAGTACAGTCGCTACTCAAACCCAGCTGGAGAAGGTGTGCTTGTTTTCCTTTCTGTCAGCAGTTAACACCACTCACACTGAAGGGGCAGTTACAGTAAATAACCTTCTTTCTGAAGGAATAGAAGCCATTTCCCCCAACTTTCAGGAGAGTGACTTTCCTAACAGCACCTTTTTAAAACAGTCTGGCAGGGGTTTCCTCTCTTCAGTGTGTTTTATCACAGTGTTTCTGTCATTGCAGTGACACCACACTGCATGAAGAGACATTAGAGCTGCTGCTGCCACCGTGTCTGCCAACCACAGAGGTTTGGTGGGGCAGCACTTCATCACCTGCCAGAGGTTGCAGGGATCTACTTTAGCCACACCAGCAGCAGGTTCCTGGGGCTGCCATGCCCAAACACCTGTTCCTCAACATTATTGATATCCTGTGAGTAACACAGCCAGGTAATGGATACTGCAGAGCTGGGAACTGGAGTGCTGGGCTAGAAATGGGGAAAGTTCTCTGATGGTCCTTCTACAAAGTCTAATTTTGCCCTGAAAAACAAAACTCCATGCTGAGGGAATTCTCCTCTGAGTTACACTGCAGCCAGTTTGGTCCCTTCCTATTGACACTGGGTGTTTTCAGTACTGATCTTCTGGACATCATCTAAGGCATTTTGAATGACTGACCTCACAGTGCTTGTCAGTCTTTGAATTTAACTTCACTCATGGTTGGCAGGCAGTGTTTGAATGGCTGCTATGCTATAGGATGCCTGCAAAATGAGTGTTTAATACATTCTTCCCCCCCTGTATTCCAATAAGACATTTGGTTTGGTTTTCTACTTTAAGATCTTGAAACAATAGTATCAAAATAGTTGGCTTTGCTGTTTCTTTACTGTACAGAGGGAGCTGTCAGACTATAAAACTGAGAAGAATAAATCAATGTCACTTCTAAGGCAAGTGTGGATCATACCCCTCAGCACATGTCCAGTCCTCTGCCAAGTAAGTTCAGAGTATAAGAAATGATATGTTAATTAATTAATTAATACAATTGGTATTTAGAATGAAATTATTCTGCACCTTTATCATGCAACAAGAAGCAGAGGTGGAAACAGTTTCAAAAAGTGTCCGATGACCTACAACAACTGGACTAAGCTCACTGATAGTGCCCCTCCTGTGGAAGGATTTCAAAGCCATTTGCAGATTAAATACCTTTGAGGTGTGTCATCAGCCTTCCCATGTGGCAGAGGAGTTAAGTGTCCTCCCCCAGGTCACCTGCTGCAGCAAATCCCCACCACCAACAGCCAGGGGAAAAAAAATTTCAGAGGCACAAATGGTTGTGAAGTGTCCAAATGCCATTTGTGTATCTGAGTATCTTCACCATTAATACTCATCACCTATTTATATCAGGACTTTAAAGTGCTGCCTAAATAAATTATTAGTCTTTATAGCATCCCCATGAAATAGGTAACTAATTTATCTCTACTGTACAATGAGTTAAAATGAGGCATAAAGAAGTTAAATACTTTGTCCAGGTGATTCAGCAATCTATGAACTAATCCAGAGTAAGAAATGAATAGACCATGATTTTTGAAGTTTATGTTCATTTTACATCACCATAAAGACCCTACTCTAATATTTCAATATTCTCTTCAAACATATTGGGGCTGAGTTTCATCTACAAGTAGCAAACCAGAATTTTAAGAAAAAACTTCAGATAACCAGCCTGACTGCTGAAATACATGCATACAGTATTATGCAGACAGAAACATTACCCTTGGCTGGGATAAGAGACAGAGAAGCCCATTCAAACACATTTCATTGGGAAAAAGTGAAGCAGTACAGGACAATTTGATACTTCACTGCTAATGGGAATTAGAATGAGACAGGAGTATAGCACTAAAATTTGGCAAGTTCCTCCTTGAGGACACAGAAATATGTACCCTGAACCTGTAAGTGTCCTTGAAAATAAACCTGGAGAAAAAAGAAATAGTTTCTCACCCCTGTCCTATCAGCAGGAGCTGCAATTTTACATCTTTTTTTTTCCTGGGCGACAGAAAAAGGAAAGTTATATGGTGGATTTTTTAATACATAACCCTTTCATTTTTTCTCACCCTAGATTAAAGTTTTTGGAGTGAGATAAGAAATGCATGAAAGCTTGCACAGGATTTGCACTGCAGACAGGCCCAGTTCAGGGAAACCCTCACTCACCAGTCACTCAGGGCACTGCAGAGCCAGGGCTGGGTTGTCAGGGAGGAGCTGCACGTGACTGACTGCACAGCCCTGCTGGGAAAGTGGTATTTCCACAAGAAACCCACAGCTGCAGAGTTCTGGTACCTTCCAGGGGTGACAGCAGTGCATTATTCATAGAATTGTGTCCTCTCAGGGCACTCAGCCTGAGCAGAAATTCTTCTAATAAATATTATTGAAACAGCACTTACAGAACACCCACTGCTCTACAAGTACATAAGGAGCCATTCCTTGCTCTGAAGACTTCACAATTTGGAAGACAAATAAAAGCAGAGAGAAAGAACCCCACTGCACAAAGACTGAAGGGCACTGGCTGGTCTCAGTGTCTCTGCATGGACTGACAGAGGCACAAACCACCCCTGCTCTTACACTGCTAAAGAAAGGTCAGCACTTGGGAAAGGAAATGAAAACAGAATGGTATAGCCAGCCAAGATGGGAGCAAAAAATGGCCCTTTGGGAAGATGTTGGTTCAAAAGAAAGCAAACAATAACAGTAGTTATATCATGCCAAGATGGCCATCAAAAAGCAAGCAGCAGTGGCTCTCTGGAATGCAAGTGGGACCAGCAACCATACAGGTGCCAGCACTGGCCTGGCACCATCCAAAAGCACTTGGAATGCACAAGGGCTTTATTCGGAGCAACCCAGGCTGAGACACAAAGGCACAACCCAGCATCAAACCAGGATGAGCAACTCTGGCACCGATGTGACCAAGAGGAAATGATATTTCTCAGAGCAGGGCTTTCAAAGCAAAGGTTATTTGTGTCTGCTGAAATGGGATGACAGGCCAAAGGATAAAGTGAAAGAACTTAGATTACTGAGTTCTCTGGTTTCTGTCAGGACAAAGGAGAATAAAAACCTGAGAGGTAGAGCAGGAAAATTCCTTACTTCCAGACTGCTTTTGTTGTTGTTTATTGGGTTTGTGGGGTTAGTTTTGTTGAAAAGATGAATAACTGACAAGATACCACTGATTCTTAAGAGGTTCTGAATTCCCTCCTGTTAAATCATGCCTTCAAGTTCCTTTATGTTTAAAAATTCCCCGTTTGCCCCAAGACTACTCCAGTTCTGTTTCTGGCCTCGGGTCATGTACTTGCCTCAGGAATCAGCTGACAGGTAGAACACCTGATGTGAAGGATGCTGGCTGAGAATGCACAGAATTAATGGAAAAAATAGAAAGCCAATGGAGAGGAGTTGGAGGCGAGTAAAGGGAAGCAAAGCTTGAAGCAGCTACAGCAACAGGTATTGCTTGTGCCAAAGAACAAGGGAGGCAGAAGGACAGGGTGAGGGACTGGACACAAAAAGCTGTGACAGAAGAGCTGAGGGCACTGACCTGTGAGAAAAGAACAAGGTCCTGAGGGAGAGAATGGCTGTCCTGGCTACAGGGAACATTCTATACAAGATTTTAAAACATTCATAAGAAAATAATTGACAAAAAAATATAGTTTAAAATCTGCTTTATACCACTTTGTACAGTTCAAAGAGCTAGAATAACTTTGTGTTTCCTGAGCAAAATGGAATATCTGAATGATTTTTTTTTGTCTGTACACAATCACTGACATGCAAATATATGATAGGACTGAATGGAAAAAAACCCCCACAAAACATAAATCAAAAGCATAACCAGAGTGCCATGGTCCACCCATCTCTCATTTTCCCATATGTAGTTTCTTAATAAGACACTTCTAAAGGAACAAGCACAAACAATTTGAAAGCCTACTGGCCTACAATGTTAAATGTTCTACTTTACTGCATCATGAAAGCAATTGCTTGTTATTATCCTGTGCAATAAAACATGCAGGTACCACTCAGCAATAGCACATTCTGAGATGAAAATGCACCACTGCATAATGCAATGTCTGCTCCATCAAATGTCTGCTGGCACAAAACAAGCAGCTACAATTTTCCTTAAATCATACAATATCAATAGGAGTCCAATGAGAATTAGTACAGTTATTTTTTTCTGATGGGTTTTGTTACAAATAACACTGAGTAGGGTGCACAATCTCAGCTCTGTTATAAAAATCAGTTTTCATGCAGCTTCATTCCCATAAGCAAAATGTCGAATCCCAGCACTAATAATTAGAAAACACAAAGCTAAAATGGGTCTCAATATTCTTTTTCATGTTTTCTGTTGTTGCCTACCCCAGGAAGCCAGAGAAGCAGAGTTTAAAAGTATCACTCATTTGTTATGCTGCTCTGCACAGCCACAAAACAGACACAAGACAGGAATTCCACATTAAAGTTGTGCTATCAGGAAGTGGCTTTTTCATTTTCTGTTGGAAAGGTTTGCCAAGCCCTCCGGGATCAGAAAGGGGCACCACTAGAAGATGGAGGGGAGAGCATGGGGAAGTACACAGAAAATCAGTTTAATATAGGCAAGAATGTTAATAGACTTTTGCCAGAATATTTTGTTGCTTACACCCCACCATAACCAAACCCCAGAGTGTGCCTTGTGTGCCTTATTAATACAGTAGTGGTAGAGAGGCCTCTTTATGGCAGGAGCAGGAGAAAATGCCTTGCCAAAATTTCTGTCAAAGACTATATGTGACCTCTATCATGGCACATGACTTATCCCCCAGTTCACACATCTTAAAAAAGAGAGATTTCAAAGATTTCTCTCGTGTCTGAAAACTAATTCATTACAATTTGCATAGGGTTAGTGGATGACTGATTACCACATTTTGAACACCTGCAGGGATTCAACAGAGAACCTTCAGAACAGAATGTAACTTTAGTGACTGAACTCAGGAATATTCTCTATTAGCAGAATCTTTAATAGATCCATAATCCATGACTGAACTCTATATATCAGTACAAACTGCAGTTCTTATGCTCTGTTCTGGATAGTAACTGCAGAGGAACATATATATTACTGGGACAAAAAACCCTCCAACAAACTAATAGTGAATGTACATTGTCTAATTTTTCTTTTCTTTTTCTTTTTTTCTTTCCCTAATTCATTGTTGTGGGATGATGACAATCTCCCTGTGGGATTAATTGTCTTCTGCTGTGTGTGCCATCTCCTAAGTGTGATCTTCCAGTTACTGGCTCCTTTAAAGTATTCTTTTTTGGGGTAGAAATACACATTCCCCTCTATCTGTAAAATCTGAAGCCTGCAAAGAATCTCTGTTATCAGCACTTGTCAGTCTGACTCAGTCTATTCAAACTGGACTTGGCCTGTCTGGATTTACAAGGAATTTTTGCAAAAAAAAATATTTACTCTTGCTGCTCTCCAGTGTTGAGGGAAATGGGACTCTCATCCATAATTAGACCATTGATCTCTGAACTGCAGTTTTCACAGCTCCCTCGACTCAGAAGATAAGTCAAATGATTTTTTCCTCCCCTGAAGAACTCTGGTTTTGTCACTCAATGCAATCCTAATGAGGACAAGCATCACCAACAGTGACTTAGCACAAATCTGTCCAGCATCACAAACCTGCAAGAAGACTTTACGTGTGACTTCCAGGTGTGACACCTTGGAATTGTCTTGTTTCAATCAAAGACTGGTCATGAACAGCTCCCCAGAGCACCTCACAAGGAATCCACAGGTGATGCCAGAACAGGAGCTCAGAGTGTTTGTTGGGCCATGCCCACGTAGAAGAATTGTCCCCCTTCTCCACAGTTTGACCAAAAGGATTCCAGAGCAAGCAAACCAAGGTGGGAGGGCGAGTTTCCCCTCTCAACTTTTGTGTAGTGAGTAACTTGGCTTTAGGCAGCTACTGCTGTGCTTAGGAAAGGTACCAGCAGGGATGAAGGGAGACAGAACAGAACCAAAGAAACAGGGTGAAACTGAAACTCTGAATAAAAAACCCCAATGTATTTAGGCAAAGACACACTGGAAAGAACCATTTAAGTAAAACTTGCATTCTATCTTCTAGTTAGAGACACTCCACTAGCCATCAAACTGCTTCACTAAAACAGATCAAACATCTCTGAAATATAGTGTATTATATGGGCAATGCACATGACTCTGGATAATGGAAAGCTTGCCAGGACCTGAGAAATTGACATTTTTATCCATAACAAAACCCCGGAACACACATGCAAACACAAATCTTAAAAGTGAATGTCATCTATTGTTATCTCAGCAAGAGTTTCATGTTTGTAGTCAGACCTTTTGAGGACATAAACCAAGGTCACCTGATTTAATGTTTCATTAAAAAAAAAAAAAAGTAGAATGAAGGTTGAGAAATGGAGCACTTAAACACCAGAAAATTACTAGACTTAAAATGCTCATTGGGTAAATTGTCTATGCCACAGTACAGAGAGATTTATGCATTGTGGAGAAAGAAGGTTGATTTAAAAAATTTTGGCACAGGTAGACCTTATTCTGAGGTAGAGAATGCTCATGTCAACAAGGATTTTACAGCTGCCTCCCTTAAAAACTTGATATCGACCAGGAACCCAACCAAAATGCTGAAAATCTTTTGGGAAAGTCTGGTCCTGTAGGTACCAGCTGTCATATTTTGATGAGGCCTGAACAAAGCTTCCCAAGTTAGATTTCTCATCACAGAAGTTTCCTAACATGCCCCTTTTGCCACCAAGTAGCTGTGTTTTTGGTAAAGTCTAGAACAGAAGCTAGAGGGGGAAGAAGACAAATCTATACTGTTTAACAGCAGTTGTGGTTTGTTTCAGACTAAAGGAAAACACATCTTAAAATTTATTCTCCTTTTGCCAAATGGTAATACTCTGGTTTAGACAACCAGTTACAATAATAGCACATTAATGAGCTTGGTGCTTTATTTCACTTCACTGAAATGGCTCCTTGCAATCCAGGGCATTTGGAATGGTGTCTGTCCTGTACTGCATGAGCCTGCTGAGGGGTCTAGCAAGAGCTTTCCTCTGAGAATTTGTTTATTTGTTATATACAGGGAAATCTGGCACACTGTAGCCAATATCTCTGGAATCTCAGTAGACTTAATCAAGACAGAAGGGGAGATGGATTCACCTGGTTGATGTCTACAGGTTTAATTGTCTGCACAAAAGCCTGGAATGCACGTGCTGGCTCTGCATGGCCTCTCTGCCACCACTGCTTCCATTACCAGCTAGGGATGAAGCTTTAAAAATGCAGGTTTCCATTACTTTTTTCCCTAAGATTCATCTTATTTCCTCCCTCTGGAGAAAACCTCCCTGTTCACACAACATATTTAAATACTGGGGATAGAAATGCCATGGATGTCCATATGTGATTTCAGAGTTCACAAGCAGTCATTTTAATATCCTAGAGCTGAGAAAACGAAGGGATGGGATGAAAGGTAAGTGCCAGTCATGGGCTTTTCATTGTAAGCAGCTCATAAAACACTATTTGAAGTACAGAGCATCATTCTTCAAAGATAGTGCTCCATTCATAGCTGTGCACTTGGAGTATCATCTCCAGCAGCACTTTTATCTGCTTTTTAAACACAAATACCTGTGACTTTTTTTTTCTCTTTAAGTGACATCTCAGAGAAGAATGATTTGATGACTTGGGCATGATAAATGCTTGATGAACTCATCAGCATTAACAGTTCTTTTAAAGCTATTACATTTATGGAGGAAAATAATCCAATTTCTTTTCCCTTTGAGATGCACTGATGGTAATACAACTCTGTAGCATGAAAGAACGAACTTCCTAATTCTACTTCAGAAATAGCTTTCATGTTAATATGTACTATTTGGGTAATTTCACTAAGAAGAAAAAATCATAAAAAGTGGGACAATACAAACCTAATCAAGGGAAATGCCTAAATGAAAAACAAAGCTCATTATAAACCAATAGCAATTTGGTTTGAGGAGAAAATATTCTGGATTACTTTCTCTGCCTTGTGTTAGGGAAATTGTTGGCTGCATGACACACTCTGCTGGAGGTGAGTAACAGTTGTCATCAACAATTTAAGGACAAACTCAGAGCCAGGCTGAGCACAGCCAGCTAAGGTGAAAATTCGGGCTGCTGTCGGAACATCTGACACAAAGTCCTTCCAAAATCCCACTCTAACAACACCAACTTTGTGGCTTCAAGGAGAATCCATACATTGTAAGACTTATTAATTACCAAGTTGCTGAAGAACTTGAAGCAAGTCCTCTTGGCATTAAGTTTTTTAAGTACTGGAGCTTTTGTGCCTTTTCTGCACAGTCAGAATCAGCCGAGTATCCTCATGGATGTCATCAAAGAAATGCTTAGATTAAGTTTGTCAAATTAGAGGCTCAGAAAAGCAACTTGGAAATTGGCCCTGAGGATCCAGTTTAGGATGCTCAGTCAATCAATAAAAGCAACAAACAGTTCAGAATTAATATAAAACAATTAAGTGTTTTTCTAATAATTTTCCCTTCATTTCATTGTAATAACCCATAGCAAAATGCACTAGGATGATGTTTACATGGAAAGTGGCTGAACAGTTGCTGGAACACTTTGATCTTAAGATTTCCAGATGTTTGCTTGAATGATTTATGTACATAAACACCTCCTGCTAAATACAGTCCTGTCCTCTCCAGTCTTCTTGAATGAAAAATCAGAGAGAAGAAACCAGCTGGTTAATATGAAGCTTCCTGTCATTAGACAGGATTTCCTTCCCCAGAAGTAACAGCCATTATTAATAAACAGTTGAGTCTTTACTGCACTGAGGTTATTCAAGACAAAAATATTTTTCAATATTGCCAGTTGGCTTGTATTCCATCCAGACAACAGGAACGTGATAGGGAAGGTTTTAAAATAACCTGCAGCAATTTATTATTTTTAAAAAGAGAAGAGGTAAACAAAACCTGTACCTATCATGAAGATTTCTCTCCTTATGTAGATCCTAAATTAAAAAATAGATCTAGAAGTGGCCTAAGTCACAGAGGTAAGAAAACCAAACCAACAAACCCACGAAGAATTAAGAACATCACATAAGCTTTGATCTGACCCAAATATTGCCAACCTTGTCATAACTGAACTGGAAAATCCTCTTACAAGCTCAGCTTGAGCAGAATTGGTGTTGGTTTCACACGTGTTTTACTTGAGGAGGCCACATATTCCTCCTTTCCACAAGGTTGGAAAGCCACTGCAATGACATCCAGGGCAGTCACCAAGCCTGGAAGATTCCACTGAAGTTAAAATTCACACTTAAATAAATCAGAAGATCTTCCTTGATAGTAGGAAGTCCAGGCAGCTTTTAAAGTCCTAGTCCTTGCCACGTGAGAGATACTTGGCAAATCTCTACAAATATGTAATAAAATCAGGTTAATAATTGTCTTCTCTTTAGTTTTCAGGTAAAGAATAGCAGGTACAGTGTAATAACCTAATTTGACAGAATTCATCAATAACAATGCTGTTTCACAGAGGGCATAAATAGCTTTTTATGTAGTTTTCCCCCTATAAATTCAAAAGGAATATATAAAAATAGGGCAGTCTCAGATTGCATTTAGATTTTGCAGGAGAATCTTAAGGAACAGTGTTTTTACAGCATTGTACAAGCAGTGCTGCTCCACAGAATACAACTCCTCTCTTCATCTTTGGCATCTCAGGACTTTCTTTCTGTGAATCTCTGTTGAAAAGTAGCCAATTTAGACAGTGCTCATTCCCAATCAAGTTCAAAGTCATGAATATACAGCATGCATAGGATTTAAGCACACACTCTGGTGCACCTCGCTGGAAGGTACATGGTGTATTTAAGCATCCATGGGGATCTAAGAGTCATCCAGCTTTAAAACTTTAGTTAATAATCTTTTATGCTGATAAAAGTCAGGGCTAGGACTTCAACCATGAAGCTACACAAAGCTTAGGTACAAATTAATGATGCTTTAACTGAGCTGGTTCCAGAACCTTTCAGTAACACTCATAATCCAATGAATGTCAGAATTGACATGTTTTAATTGTATGTCTCTGTTCTCGTGGCAGATGATTGCACATATGTGATAATTTAAGGCAAACACCTTTTCTGTCTGTACCTCAAGATAATATTTGGTTGTGACAGAAGCATTTCCAGAGTTTCTAAAGTGAATAAAAAGGTAAAATGTCTTCCACTGTGTACTGGTCAACTGGAAAGTTCTGTCCACCAAAATTCCTGGCTGTAGCAGCAGCAGGATCTCATCCTGGCCCCCACCACACTGCCTTCAGTGCATGTTAGCTTATTGTGCATGCCTACAGTCATCCTCTGGAAAGAAATGCCACACAGTAGAAAGTCCTGAGCTTACCCAAGAAAGCAGTAAGCAAATATGAGCAATCATGAGACATGTTGTAGTTAGAAGTCTGTGGTGCTGCAGTTCTGGGCTTTGTGCTGCTCTGGAGACCATGTCAGACACTAATGCTGTGGTGTGTGCTCACGGGAGAAAACACAGCAAGACCAGACCCAGTAAAGAAGAGCCAGAGATGATACTGCCATCCCCATCTGAAAGCCTTCTACAGAACAACACTGGTTTGAAACAAGATAGGAAAAGCTGTTCACTCATGTAACTTCTCTGGCTTCTATATGTTCAGATGAGACTTTCCAAAGAACTCGATATTTTTGTATTTATTATTAAATAAAAATCAACAAATAAGACAATGCTTTTATGAGAGTTTGCCTTTTCAGAGTTAAGAGTAAACCCAGACCTTTCTTACTGGAGGAAATGATGACATCTGAATCACTAAGGGAACCTACAGAGATCTTTCAGGGTTTCTGTTCTGCCTTCTCCATCCTTTAGCAACAGCTACTTGCATTCAAAGGTGAGCCAAGATGGCTTGGGAAAGAAATGGTGGATACATGGAAAGGCAGCAAAGGCAAAAAGAACACTAATATAGAAAAATCTGAAGGAAATAAATCAATATTAACTTTCATACTGCTGTATGAATGCATATGTGTGTACATACATATACATTTTCAGTGCATAATTCTAAATCAACTGGGGGGAAGGAACACACATTAAATACACTTAATCCCAAAAGTTTGCTTATATAAAGTAGCAGGATGTCAAGAGCTTTTTACTGAAGTTTCTTTCACTGACATTCTTAATGTTTGCTTTTTAAATTTTAAAATTATGTGCCTTGTTTCTATTCACTCTTCAGTCTGACCTTCCTAAAATGACCAAGCTGATATTGTGATTAATGAGCCAATTATTTTCACCTGAGACATGCAACAAAACAAATAGCCTATTCCCCTCCAATTTACTCTTTTAATAAATAGTGTCACCACCTCTTTTTTTTTTACCGTTTTGTTCATACCTGAAAGTTTATGATGGATTTCCTATGCAACTCATTCCCTAAATTAATAGGACCTGACCAAGGCAGGCTAGAAATGTCGGGTTTTAATTACCTTAGGTATTAAAGCAAGATGTAAATACAACTTTACTATTCTTCAGTGAGAAAAACTCAGAAGAGAGGCTGAGAGAAGTCCAAAAAGAAAGAAAAAGTGCACTTGAAGACAGTCACCTTTCATACAACACTAAGTTGTGAAGGTATCAGCTTTCTTCCCTTGTGTTCCTGATGTGTATTTCACAATTTATTTCAAAAACTGTTCTTAAAGTATTTAAGGAATGTACAGTTGCAACAAAAGAATTTGAAAATTCTTTTTTATAAATTAATTCTAAGCCACATGGGTGGACTGCACATTTATAAAAAGAAAGAAAAAAGAGAAAGAAGAAAAAAATTCAACGCTGTGGGAAAAACTTTCTTTATCCAAGGAGCACAAAAGTTAAATAAATACACTGGAAAGTCATCAAAGGAAATGCATTATATTATACTCAAGAGACCATTTAATGGCAGTAATGAAAACTGTACACAGACCATGATTTCTGAACTACAGGCCTTGGGAATCTCATGCCCCTTAACCAGCTGCAAGGCCCCAGTTCCCCCTTTCTGTTCAGCTGTGAAGCCTTGAGCAGTTTGGTATCTGCCAGTGGTTGCTGCCAAAGAGCTTGAGATGGGTACAGACAGTGGCACAGACAGCACTGAGCCTGCCTGTGAGAAGGAGCAGTTTGATATGCGGAGTAAACACATTGCTCTCCTTTAGCATTTCTTTCCTTCAGGATAGTGGTTTAATTTTCTTTTTGACAGCTTATGAAAGACAGGAGAGAGAAGCACCTTCAAGGAAGCTGAGAAGATAATAGTGCCCAACTCCCAGTTTGGAACAACTGCTCATTATACTCTGCATTGTGCTTGAGTGCAAGGCCCTCAGTAAAACACCCTGAGACAATGAGGATGATAACCCAGGATCCCTGTCCTGCAGCAGTTCATTTGAGGAGCTAGTTCTGTGGTGCCTTTCACTGGAAGATTTCCCTTTCCTCTACAATGACTTAATCTCCAATATACACATCAGGCTGGAAATTATCAGCTTGACAAATACTGCCCTTAAAAAACCAACCTAAAAAAGCAACCTCAAAACCAAGCAAACAAAGAAGCCATCCAAACAAGAACCCAACAGAAAAGCACAGACTGGGGAAACAACTTGCCCAAGGTCCCTCATCAGGTCTGTCAGAGATAATAATAGCATCAGATTCAGCTAAACCCCAGCCAGACACAGAGCTTGCTTTCCTCCTGACTGCTGGTCAGCTCAGATGACACATGACCTGAGTGTGAGGCTGGTGCTGCTGTTGGCACTGAGGCACACACGGGGCACCTCCGTACTGAGCAGCTCCGGGGCGCTCAATACTGCGGATGGAAATCACTCACAGTGCAAACTTTAGTGTTCATATTTAGAAATACCTTTGAATACAAAGGAAAACCTATTGCTTTCCCCATCTGTTTCAGAATGCAACAAGTAGTTTCTCTCTGTTCAGTGCTGCAGATTGCTCAGATAGCAAATGAAAACGTTCAGCACCTTTCTGGGAGCCCCCAATCAGTTCCATATCCGTCTAAGTAGCGATACAGATGCATGGCACAGCAGCCAAACCCTTCCAGTTCTGAATAAACAAGCACATGAAGGAAAAACCCCAACAAAACAGAAATCTTTTTTCTCCTATCCATCTATTAAACACAGATTCTAGAAAGTATTTAGACTTTTAAGACTTTTGGTTGGTAATTGCATTTGGATTGTGCCTCATTAAGTGTGAAGAGTGCAATTACTGAAATCTGTTTTAGAAAACTTGTGTCTTACAGGAATATTTTTGCTACTGACACATAAAATTAATTTTCTATGATGGATTTCCTATACAATCCATTCTCTAAATTAATATGAATATATTGCAATATAGAACTCATGTTTGATGTGCCCTCTTTTATTCTTAGAACCTTAAAAGTCTGTTATCCTCAGACTCTGCTTTCATACCAGTGGTTAGGTAATCCCTAAGCAAAGCTTCGTAATGGTATTCAAGGAAATCTGTTGATTAATGGTTTTCCTTGGCCATTAATAACCAAGATAATCTACATACTACAGGCCAGCCTGCCTTATTAATGTTTGTGTTTGCCAGTGTATTAGCAGTCATACTTCTAATCTTGTAATCTAATCATCAAAACTTAAAATGATTAATCTAATCATCAAAACTTAAAATTATTTTATACAGAAAACAATAAAGCTGCTGAAAAGCACATACACAGATGAGAGCAGTACCAGGGCACTCAGATTTCTCCAATGCTGAATATAGAAGAAAAGAACCTGCTACAGAATACTAAAATATAAAGGAAAAATCCTCATAATCTCTCAAGCAGATTTTTTTGTTTGATCTTCAGCTGGAAGGAATTCAACTGTTCTTTCTGATGAACTGCAAAATCCTATAGCTGAAGTCAGTCATGCATAGTCTTTAGGAAATGAGAAAAGAATAGTTTGAACTTTGGAACTTCATACAGAAATTAGAAGAAAACTCAACAGAAAAGTTACTATTCAGGCTGATTCTATGCTCTAAATTAAAGCTGACTCTTGAAGAGCCCTGGAGAAATCTGTGCCACTCCAGCAAACACTAATTGATATTTACAGAGTGCTGCTGGGTGGGGTTATCACCACTTTAAACAGCTCCAGAAGTCAGAAAAATCAACCACAAGTTAAGGAAACCTTCTCTTCATTATCTCTTTATTGGTCTAAGTGATGTTAAGAGAACTACTAGTAACTGTCTACACCAGGAGTGAAAACTACCCTGGTTGTGAGAAAAATGCCAGACAGTCTGCACCAAGCAGTAACAGACCACTTTTTTCAGTTTCCATCATTCTCATTTAAGTAGCAGTCTTTCCCCAAAGCTCCAGCATTTTTGACCTATCCCAAACCCAGAAATCAAAGTGATCCATTTTCAAAAGAAAATCTGAAGTCACTAGTGATAACTGCAAATTTGAACCATAGCTTTTAAATATGTACATAACTGACCCATTTAGGACACTCATTTACAATTTGCTAAAATGCTAATAGATGCAGCCCTTCTCTTCACCTCCTGAACTCCTTGAAATACACAATCTGAACTACTGTTACATCAAACCCCTTATTTTCGCTATTCAGCACCTTTGTATTTCAGCACTATTCCAGTATTCAGAGAAGAGCAACTATTTTGTCCTCAGGCATCCTCAGTCCCTACAAGTAACAACACTGCTTGTATTTTATTTTAGAGAACAAAACACAAGTCATTGATAGCAAGTAAACAAAACCAACCAACCAAACCCCAACTAAACCACCTGACTCAAACTCCATGACTTATGGCAAATCTATGAACATATTCTGGTGACAAGGATAGAATTTTAACACAGAATATGGCTTAAAAGAAAGAAGTAGGATGAAGGGTATGATGATTGATCCTGGGCTGCATGAAAAGAAACCGTGTGAACCACAGCTGTGCAGGTTTAGCTCTGTAAGGACATAACAAACCAAGCCTGACTTATCTTTGTACCTGTGGCATGTTGTTGAAAACCAGTTGTGTTCCTGTGTCTCATGGCAGCACTGAAATCCTTTGGATAAATTAAATAAATTACTTCCATGTTCTAAAGCTCAAAAAAGGCATTACTTGTGCAGAATGTTTGAGAGCCTTGCTTCCATAACTGCTCACCACCACATCCTTTTCTGTTGCTGTCCATCTTAAAGCAAATAACAGGCTCCTCTGGATAAACGCTGGGAATTAGTTTGTATAAAAATCCACACTTACTGACATAATTTATAATGTTCTTGTTGCAAACTTTCCTTCTTTAATCCTATCAGACCACTTTGAAAAAAAGAACATCTAAGCACATCAAATAAAACCAAGCTGGGTTACAGGTCTTCAAAAACAAGGCAGGGACATCAGAACAACAGAGTTTCACAACCATTGCTTTTTAATGCAGTGTCCTTGCTCCCACAGCGAGGCAGGAGGCTGTAATGAGATGTGCACACACTGAAAGATAGGAAAGCAAATTTTTCCAACACTCAGTAGCTTTTAGGGAGAGTATCAGCAGCTGCCCAAAAGACTTAACAGTTTGACATAACATCACTGCTCTTGTATTAACGAGAACAAAAAAGTACATACACAGATGAGCCCACAGCTATCACTGAGGCAGTGCAGAATTTGCTTCCAAATCTGCCTTTCTGTGTTAGAAGAGGAGGAAACACTGAGAACTTGAGTGTTTGGCAGAAGGTTGATAGGCAGAGGCAAATGACTGTTAATGTATCTTTTTGCATTAAGTTCCCAAAATAGAGAACTTAATTCTGCTACAAGGTAGTATAGGGTATTTAATTTGCTGTAAAACAGGCCCTTTACCATGTCAGGTTATTATCTGAGATGTGCCAGTCATTGCAGCACAGCCTTCCCAGGGGCCTGAGCTACAAGCTCAGATCTTCAGAACCTGCTGCATTCCTTATTTATGAATTGATACACTTTGATCAGCCATGCCAGTTACTTTTTCCTCCTCTCCATTTTCATCTTTCATCAGACCCTTGACAAAATTCTGTTTCAGACAAGTGTATAGAGGAACGTTATTCTCAGGGCAATTCTCTGCAGATTATTTTCTATGTTAATTCCAGAAAGAGATAAAAATCAAATGGACTCCATCACTGAATTTTCCTGACTGTCCTCTTGTGAAAAGACAAAACAACCCTGTGCAAAGATTAAACCAAGAAACACATTTTCACACCCACTTGGGGGAAATATTCCTCATCTTTCAACAGACTAAGAGTATGTAGCAAATGGCAGAAGCAAATTCAATACACACTATAAACAGAGAAATTTAGCAGCATGTTTAGGCACACTCCTTAAGAAGGGTAGTAAAAGGTTTTTGTAAGCAGTTGGCAGATTTTCTATTTAATTTGCTGTCTCAGTGGTCATAGGGGTGACTAAGAGTGTGACTGAGGCTCTGATCAGATGGCAGTCCATGCTGCAACCAGAACCAGAATATACCGAACACAGAAGGAGAATGAGGTGCACAGCCAAGTGCAGTCACTGCAACCTCACAGCACAGCCCTCTGTATCACACATGATGGAAACAGAGCACTCAAAGCCTCCAGGGACTTTTTTATTGTAATACTGAATGTTCCTTAATCAAAGAAAATGAGAAACTGTGGAATTAAGAACATCTCAGAGGGAAGGGGCTGAAAGAAATTTCTCTTTTCCTAAAACTTTCCCCAGTTAGAGGGCTCAACTGTGGATATCTGTGTCTCAAAGACCAGAAATGGACTTTGCTGAATAACAGAAGTACAAAAAGTCCAGCTTTAACAAGAAACTGTTCAGTTATTCTACTCATATTCAGAGATAAGGAAGACCAAAAGAGATGTGAACTATAGTCGCTTCTGTCCATGGCTGCTGAGCTCTGCACAGCTTTTATGGTCTAACAGAAATTATTAACAAAAAAGCCTTTCAGTTTTGAGAAGAAACACTGTGGATCTCAGCTACGGATTTTCAAGCTTCCAACATCTTTTCAGTGTTTAAAGAGGGGTGGGGAGTGGTTGTCCAAAAAAAAAAAAAAAAAAAGAAAGAAAAAAAAAAGAAAATAAGTCTCTTTTTTTTTCCTCCTGAAATGGGAAGACCATTTCTTTCCCAGCTATATGTACAAGGGTCTAAGTAGGTTATAGATGATTTGTGCTCTTTATTTCAGTGTGGCTTTCGGGAGAGTAGACACTGGACCAAGAAATATCAAGGTAAGTCCATCTCCACTCTTACATACAGAAAGACCACCTTATCTACCTCATTTTCTGTTTAAGTGTCATAAAATTAACAAAAAAAAATT
>JAWWLZ010000172.1:4637093-4659494 GCA_035041345.1 Poliocrania exsul | reverse complement strand
TCACCCAGCTGGGGCATCCCCCCTAACCCTTCACACCTGGGCACTCTCAGCCCTCCTCACCCTGCCCTGCCACACCTGTGCCTCATCACTTGATTATGGAGGGCCCTGCACTTTGCAACTTGTGTTGTTGATCTGAATTTTTTCACTCTAACAGAGGACTGAATTTTATTTTTTTTTTTTATATTTGCTCTAACAAAGAGCTCACTGCTTTTAAGAATCTCACAATTTCTGAATTTAGATGTGTAGGTCAGTACAAGAAACCCATTGGTGATTTATGTGCACTTTTGCTAGACTTTACTGAAAGGAAAAGCCATAAGTATGAAGGACAGACTCATTAGAGTCTAAAGCTACCAGGGGATGCAAGCAAGAATGCACTGTACGTGGATAGAATTATTTGGGCTCTTAAAGTGAATTACTATTGCTTTCCCTGAAATGCTTTTAAAAATCCTGTAACACTGAGATCTCTAGGTTTTTTTGGAAATAATTTTAATTTAGGTCTGCAGTCCAAAGATGATGGCAAAACTGACTCTGAAATACTACTGAACAGAGCCTTTTTTGTTTGACTGTCTATATATGATGATTTTCCTGGGAAACTACTTTTTAAAGATTTATTGTTTTCTGGTACCTGCAGTTAGTGAGAATCAGGAGAAAGCACAGGTTTGTAATGCAATATTTTAGTGTGTATTGGGCTTGCATGGGAAGGGTTTGGTGGCAGATTGGGCTACAAGGGTGGCTTCTGTGAGAAGATGCCAGAAGGTTCCCCCATGTCCAATACAGCCAATGCCAGAGGGCTCCAAGATGGACCCACCACTGGCTGAGGCTGAGCCCATCAGGGATGGTGGTAGCACCTCATGGATAATGTATTTAAGAAGGGGAAAAAACATGCTGTGCAGCAGCAGCCAGAGAGAGGAATGACAGCATATGTGAGGGAAACAACCCTGCAGACAGCCAGGTCAGAGAGGAAGGAGGGGGAGCAGGAGCAGGGCAGCAAGGTTCCCCTGCAGCCTGTGGTGCAGAGGCACCCACACTGGAGCATCTTGTAGAGATGGGACCCCACGCTAGAGCAGGGGAAATGAGTCTGAAGAAAGGAGCAGCAGAGACAACCTGTGATGTTCTAACTACAATCCCCATTCCCCATCCCCTTCCCCATCCCAGAGAAACAGAGTAAAGAGTCCACAAGAAGTGAAAGATGTGGGGAAGGTGTTTTTAAGATTTGGTTTAACTTCTCATCATCCTACTCTGATTTGATTGGTAATAAATTACATTAATTCTCGAGACGAGTCTGTTTTGCCCACGGTGGGAGTTGGTGAGTGATCTGTCCCTGTCCTTGTCTCAGCTCATGAGCCTTTCACTGTATTTTCTCTCCCCTGTGCAGCTGAAGAGGGGAGTGCCAGAGCAGCTCTGATGGGCACCTCATGTCCAGGCAGGGTCAGCCCATTGCACTGCTGTGTCTGGTCAAGTACCTGCACTGGTTACCAGTGCTACTCATGTCGGGACTCCCATAGACCTAAATTGTCTCTCTTTTTTAAAATGGAAACTGCTGCTTTGCCTTTGCCTCCAAATTTTTACAAGCCTCAAATACAAAAAATGTAGCAGCACACTCGAGTTGTGTAATTAACTCTGCAGCTGACAAAGGAGTGAGAGACAAAGCCCTGTTTGGCTGACACAATGACCAAATGATGATCTATGGGTGTGAATTCAGTGAGCAGGTCCACAAAGATTCAGTGAGAGGCAAGGCAAGATTAATGTGGAACAGCATTTAGACAGACATGTGCTGTTTTTCACTGTAAGTCTGAGCAATGATTTTCAAGATGAAAACATTCTATATCTGTCATCTGCTTTTGGTCAGAATCTCAAGAAGTTCATAGGAATGAACATGTATATTTTAATCTCAGCTGAGGAGAAACTTTGAAAAATAAATCAAAATTAAGGAATACAGAGATTAATCGTTAAAACTATTCATACAATAAATTTGAGGAAATACATTCAGCACTAATGGCATACCTTCCTGAGTGAGCAATACATTTCCTCATTGTTCATTTTGATGACATGACAGTTAATTAATGTGGAGGATGAAAGCTTCTGTATGACCTGCTCAGTTGTGTTTGCACTAACTTTATGTGCATATATTTCCAAGCTCAACAGGTGTATGAAAAGCAAGCCAAGGAGGGAATATGCCTTCTAGAGTGCACAAAACATTACATGGAAAACCAACGTTAGTAGAATACAAGTGTTCACTCAGAGGGAAGATAGAGGCTCAAGTACCACTGTTCAACTGTAAGACTCCCTGAGAAAGAGGGATAGAAAGTACTGACTAGCAAAACCTGTAACTCAGTTTATTTACTTGTTTTTACTCTTCTGTATTTGTGGTCTTCCAGTATTGTGGGAAAATATTTCTGTCTGCTGTTTGTAAGAACAGAAGCATTCATTGTGTGTGAAAGATGTTTTTAAGGTAGAACCCAGGGTCAGTCTCCCTTCTAATTGAGGGAACATTCTTTGTAAATGAAAAAAAAAAAAATCCCATTCAATACCTTTTTGTGACTAACCTGTTCAGAAGAAATTAAGAGGGTGCTGAACATGTTGATTTAGTATAACTTCATTCATTGTAGAAGCTGAAGAGACTCACTACTCACTGTGGATTCTTTTGCTGAATGTAAAGCTCCTGGATCACTTTATTTTTGTGTGTAATGCAGCAGTAAATTCTCCATTTGGAGTTAATCAGTGTATATTACATACTAGAGGGCCAAAATCAACTCAGTTATAAGCAAATAAAATTCTGTTGATACTACTGAAACTACCCAAGTGCTAAGTTTGCTCCCTGGTAGTTCTTTACCATGTTGGGTGGCAGAAAATGGTACTTGCTGTCTAAGAATGCTGACTGCAGCTCCTTGTCTTTTTTTTTGTTTGTTTATCATGCTTTTTAAATATATCAGAATGATCATATAAGCTGTTACACAGACTTGTTAGACACTACTGCTGGCTTTGGGGGAAATGTTTAGATCTTATGTTTAGCTCCTTATGTATATGTTGTTTCTTTTCTCTTGTAACATGATGTTTAGAATGAATCATTTAAATCCTCAGGCCATTTTCCATGAAATAAAGTTGTCCTCAGCAAAAAAACACCCCATCATTGCCTATAACTACAGTAAATGCTAGTTTAGATAAGATTTGTTCTGATTGAGTATCATCAAGCCTGTTCTGTTCTGTTTTTTTTCCCTTTCAAGGCAGTGCACCACAAGGAATCATGGAAGCAGGAAGAACTAGGGGTGAGGAATATGATGACTGTTTGGGCAATAAATTCAGTATCACTAGCATTTACAGGCTACAATAAAGCTTCAGAAAGTCTTAATGTTTCATAATGTTCTGACATTTGTTGCCATGATGTAATCTCTTTCTTGTATGTTCTGACAAGTTCAGTGTTGATATGGGTTTCCAAGCTTACACACACACACACAGCAGTAGAACGGCTTGCTCAAAGGCTTAGTGTAAATGAATTACAAATATGCAAAACTCATTCCAGCTAAAATCTACCTGGCCTCTAAGAGCACTATTCTTTCTCAGGTGTGGAACAACTTCCATTTGGAGCACTTTTTTCCCCCTCAGCTTTGCTTACAACGAGCACAGTCAGCATTGATAACAAAGCAGCACATTCACTGGGACCAAGCACAAGGTGTTATCCATCTTGGGCAAAGGTTCTAACAATTTCGGTGTTGGTGCCACCTGGAAACTTCTTTTAAAACAGAAACAAGCACAGCAGTCTGTGAAGAGCCTGATGCTGGGTTATGTTCTGAGAATGTCAAGGGACTGAAGGAAAAGAAACTTGAGCACAGTTGCTGGATTAGTTTTAGGCACATATGGGACCTGCTGCTTGTTTAGTTCACTGGAAATCAGATATAGAACTGGAAATATAACCCAAGTGGACATGTGGCAAATACCATGGTGTTAGCCCCTTGACTTTCATAATTAAGATTATGTTTAAATACTCCATTATGTGGGCAATACAGAGTTGACAGTGGATTAGAGCTTTCACTTCAATCCCCTCTCAGTACATTTGGGAAGTGGCTATTATGGCTATCTGATGCCATTAAAAATCTATGAAATTGCAGGGAACTTTAACACTGTGCTATGTTAAGAAAAACCAGTATTTGTATAAGCAATTTATGGCACAGTACTAAAAGCATTAGTATTTCAAACCTGAGTGTTAATGGTACCTGTCTGTGCAGTTAATTTTACTCTCAAATTAATGGGACTCCTCAGCATTCTATTATTTGTAGAGTAATAGCCACAGGCACAAATTTGCTGCTGTTGATGCATTTTTTAAATATCAAGTTTCCAAATCAGGGTGTTTTTCTCCAGTATCTAGGTGTCTAGTTTTACATGTTTGTAGTTATGTTTTTCTCTGGAGATTTTAATGCTGGCTAATGCTTCTCTTTGGCTTTGCCTATGGATACTATATCCAAATTACCATTTTGCTTGGTTATGAAAGGCCTAACTATGAACACAGTACTGCTCTGACTGCATCTTTAAAAGAAAATTATTTTACTCCTGTATGAAACACAATCAGGAAATAGTAGAAAATGTATGCATGATTTGTTAATAGCTAGTTTGGGAGTCACCTTGAGCTATGGAACCAAATTTGTTTGGGATTTTGTTCACTATCTTATGTGCTAAAGACCTCAACAAATTAATGTTCACATTGCAACTGAATTTGTCCTCCTTCATGTAAGTTCTTAGAAAGCCTATGTAAAATACACCTTGCAAATGGCAGAGTTTGGTCACAGACTGCTTAGAGAGATGCAGAGACTGAAAGGAATGTCTCTACAAGTCACTTAACCCAGCTTTAACCTGCTCTCTCTACAGCAGGCAATTTTCAGTTTGAATAATAAAAGGCTACTAAGCAAGTTTCTTCATTTACTCACAGGGATATCCCACTAATAAGCACAGAGGTTTCCTAAACCAATCAACGTCATTGATATGTTTCCAAGACTGTGGGTTTAGGATTTCAAGTGAGAAGAACTTGGCTGAGGAAACAAAGAGGACTCAGGTGTTTAATGAGTCTATAACTACCTGAAAGGAGGTTGTAGGCAGGTGGGATTGGTCTCCCAACTTGCACCTGATAGGACAGGAGGAAATGGCCTCAAGTTTCACACAAGCAGGTTTAGATTGGCTATTATAAAAAAATTATTCACTGAAAGGGCTGGCAAGAACTGACACTGGAACAGGCTGCCCAGGGAAGTGTTTGTCACCATCTCTGGAGGTTTTTAAAGCCATGTCAATGTGACACTTAGGGCAGGGTTAGTGGTGGATGTGTCAGTGCTGGTTAATGACTGGACTCAATGATCTCAGAGGTCTTTTCCAATCTGAATGATTCCATGGCTCTAAGGTTCCATAACCCTCCTTACACAACTACACCATAAAGTTAATTCAGCACCAGTGTGTCAAAGTGAAGGTGATGCTAACAGTTGATTCATTTGATTTCTGCTGACAGAAGCTTCTTCAGTGGTTTTATATCAATACCCTGTGATTGCAGCAATAAAATGTCTGTATCTGTTATGCATGTACAGCTCTATTCCCAGCCTGCTTATCTCCACTGGCAGTGTGATGTAAATAAGTCACCTATTACTGCTTCAGTATATATCCAGCTTCTCTATGACTCTATTATTAATATTCCCTCTTGAGCTTGCTTCATGATTTGTTTATTTATGTCTGATAAGTGATGTCAGATATTAGGCTTTGCTTAAAGAGAGCAGCAATGACAATCAGTTCCAAAGATGAGAAGTGACTTGAGCTTTCAGACCTTGAAATAACCTGCACAGCCACTTATCTCTATATGTGATGCTGTGCATTGCTTGTAGATGAATACTAACTTGGATAATCTCACAGCATTTAGATACTGAACTAAATTAAATTCTTGCCATTATCTATCATGATGCTTTGTGTGTTTTCAGTTGAAGATTGGTGGATCTTTGTGCTTAAGAACTAGAGGACAGTTTGCCACATCAACACTCAATCCATGGAATAACAATAGGATACCAGAGTAAGAGAATAGAAACTCTAAACATTTAGTGAAATTTCTTACTTCAGAAACCAAAGCAAACAAAAATCTTGCTGTCAGATATCTGGAGAAGAGGCAATGTGAGATCTCACATCAGTTTGCATGCAGGTGCACAGTGGTTCCAGAATGCACCTTCCTATGGAAATAAATGCGCCTTAATGGAAATAAATCTCCTTCCCTTTTAACTGACTTTCAGAAGAAAGGGCACAGAATTTTGCTTCTACCAGATTTAGTTTGAGGATATTGAGGGGCACAGCAAGATGGTGTGACACTTATTCAAAGCGTAATATTGAAAATGTCCTCTGTACGGGTTATTGGACTGAGGATGCACCATGAAATTTCTTCTAAAGCCTTTTGTGCAGCTGTGGAAGGTCTTTGATCTCAGTCTATTCACTAATTGCACCCCAGAGAATAAAATTACTTTCTCTTTCTGCCTGTTACCTTTTCTACACAGCAAAAATCTAAACAGAGGTAAAGGTATAAAGCAGCCTTTCAATGAGCACACAGTCACAACAAGATAAAGGCAGTGCACCCTCAGGTTGTTATTTAAGGGACAGCTCTGGAAGATGATGCATGTTCCACCCTTACATCTTCTTCTGGTTGTGAACTGATGAATCACTGCAAAAAAGGCTGGAAAATGAAATCAGAAAATCCTCTCAGGTTAAGTGAAACACTGATGTAAGATGGAAAAGAAGGTAAAATCTACAGCCTAAAACCTGTGCTCTGCTCCACCATGAGCATGAGCCTTCAAAGCGTGTGGCTGTGTCCCAAGAGAAACAGTGTAGTCAGCTCCTGAATGCCCTGATAGACTAAAACTTCAGCTGGGGACATCCAGCAGCAGTCACAGTCCTTAACAGAGTTAGTATCCATGGGGATATTAAGCATATAAACCAATGAAATCAAAGATTTCCTTGGTCTAAGTGAGGTGCAGCACAGTTCTGTTCTGGATTTCTTGCCACATGTCTGTGAAGCTTTATAGTCCATCTATTCCCAGGTCTAGGAACAGAGACGTCTCACCTCTGTAATTCACTATAGTTTAATCAAACACTTCCCTTAAACTCCTCTGAGTTGAGGAATCAGAGTTCACCAGAGTCCCTACACCCTAAGCTGAAATTGCAGTCACTTTGGAAAAGCAGACAAGAAATGTCTTGTGACATCAGAATTTTCCTTTATTTTCTCTTCAGCAACTTTCCTTTCATGTGGAAAGAAACCACAACAGGAGCAAGGGCTAAAAACACAACAAATACTTCCTTCTGAGGTCATGGAAAACACTGATTTTGACTTTGTCAACTAGACGACTGGTAACAATCTCCTATAACTAAGGACTAAATGAGGAAGTAAAAATAATTTCAATCTAAGTTTCTCATTTACATCAATTGTTTATCCAATTCACACCAACTCAATGCATCTGAGTTTCTCTCATGCATACACTTTTTTTTTTCATTTTACCATTTTCCTGCCTTGCTGTGCTCTTTAATGAGTCCCTCTAAGAAAGGACTATAATTATTGTTAGGTAATGGAAAAACATGCAGTGACTTTTTTTTACTTTTGAGCAAAGTCACTACTGCATCCAAGAACCTCTTTTCCTTTTCCAGGCAGTGGCTTTCATTTTATAATCCAGGAAAACATGGCACAGCCAAATCAGTCTGTACTAGGATCACTGAGAAGGCTCCTTTTTTTCCTCACTGACTGTACATAGCAGAGAAAAAGGTATTACTTAACCTTGAGAAGAGCAGGTTGAGTTGGGGACATATTTTTAGGCAAGCCTTTGAATTCACTTTTCTCATTTTTCTGTGAGCAGAATTCCAGCCTAGAGGCTGAAGCACTGAAGTTGTTTGGATGGACAGCATACTTGTCTCTGTATAATAGTTAGTACAATAATTAGTCTTGTCCATGCACCTATAGAATGAGAAATACATTCTCAAAGCCCAAACATATGCTCTCTGTTTAGTACTGATTCACAGGAAGATTTATTTTTCCCCCTAAATATTTTGTTTAAAAACTATGTCCAACACTGCCTCTTTTGGTTTGTAACACTGAAAAACCCACAGTGCCCAGAAAAACAGTTCAGTCTATCCTTTAGGCAGCGTTACCTGCGCTTTCTACATTCAAATAACTTGACATTCAGACCAGCTGATTATTAAGAGATTCCTTGAAAATCAGTAGCATTAGGAGCATTTACATCTTTGAGCAATTCAGGACAAAATTAGGGTTACAGGAGCATAAACTCTGCAATCTGCCTGCAAACTGGATACCAGTACCCAAATACATTCAAACCAGCAGTAAATCCACGTTAACCTTTGCATTGTTACATCATGGCATTTCCCACCTGTGGAGACCATCTTGTTACTTTATATCCCAATTATGTTTGCCCCCAGTCACAATATTTCTAGCATGCAGGATAATTTTTTATCAATAATTTATCTCCTTTGTTATTTTTTACATTAGTATTTAACAGTTATCATAATTGTGAACTGTAAAGTTTAATTCTGGTACCTGCAAAAGACAAGTAAAAGCGCTAATCGTGACAAGGAGTAGCTTGAAATTCTTGAGGTGATGTAACAAGCCCAAGTTATCAGTCATTTGTGATTAAGGAGGGGAAAAGGTATTTCTAGTGTAGCTAAGACATAGGCAAAGCAGCAGTAATTCTCTTTTCTGAAATGCCTGCTTTTTTGTAGGTGCACAATAAAAGATCACCTTCTTGCCAGCTTAGAGATAAAACAGAAATACTAATGCTAATGAGCAATTTATAAAAAAAAAAATCCAACCTACACTACATTCAAATGCAAGAACCATTTTTCACACTTTTTGAACCAAGACATATTTTTCTTGTTTTCAGCATTTAATAGGACAAGTTATTTCACAAGCACAATTTCCTACTTTAAGTGCACAATGATGTCAGAAAATGCATAGGCAGGAGAAATCCAAATGTTTTTCTTCCACTGGACTGTGGTGAGATTACAGATATTTTTCTTTATTACACTACATGCATATTTTGTGATACTGTTTTAAAGCCTCAGAATGGTTCTCTGCAACATTTCTAAAAAGATACCAATAGCTTGCAGGTTGATCTTAAAGCAGACCTGAAAGAGCATAAAACTAATACTTGCCACATCTACACAGTGTTGTCAAATACGAATAGTGATCATTGTATTAATATCAGTAATTCTTCCTGGAAGCATTTACACTCAGCATTGCTGTCAGTGCCACAAATGTTTGTATCAGCTACTGTACAGTTTTTATAATGCCATAACTTTCTTCAGTTAATTATAAACAAATTGGCACACTTAATTAATGGGTCCTGCTAATAATATGTTATCTCAGAGATGTGTGAAAGATATCCTGTTATTAGCAGGGATGCAGCTCAGTTAAGGATGCCAAACACTATAACCTCCTCAATGGCAAAAGACACACTACTATTCCTAGAAAATAACATCAGATGTCTTTAATATAGAAACAAAGCAAGAGTGCACTGAGTTGAGGGCAAAATAATGCTGTCATGTTAGGTTTAAGCAACTCTGAACTTACACAACATAACAGAGGGAAATCCTCCCTCTTATTTAACTTCTAGCAGAATAAACAAAATATATCCTGACTGAGCCAAAGTGCCGTGTCACTTGTCAGCTCCATCAGAAATGAGCAAAACAAAAAAATGAAACAAAACAAACACAGGGAAAACTAAGCATATGAAAATCCTTAATTCTGCTTAGCAGACCTCCATTTATCAGAACTGGTGCACAATCTGTTTCTCAAGGTATCCAGACACAGATTCACAGGAGCTTTTAAACTTTCTGTCTATGGAAGTTACAACTTCAGGGTACCCCGGTGGCTTCAGGGGAGATAAGAGGCATCACAGGACCTTGTTCTTTGCTGTGGTTCAGCAGCAGGGGCTGGCTGGTGGTAGGATTTGTACCATTCCAGGGATACTCCTGATTTCCATGCATACCAGAGAAGAGAGTGTAACCTACCAGGTCACTAAAGCCACCAGACTGAGACAGGTGACTTCAGGCAACTATGAAGAAAAGCCGAGAAGAGATTTTGGTGCAATAAATAATGCTTTTCTTCAATATTCTAGGACAAACTTATTTTGGGAAGTTTTCAAGATATGTCCCTTTTTAGTCATTATTTCAGTGGCTAAAAAATGTACAGACAAAGAGGAAATCTGGTCTTGGTATCTAACTCTGCCTGAGGGGTATTTAAAATCATATTATGTTTTCTAGCAAAGGAATTAAATGGCTGTTGACCCATTTAGGAGGGGAAAAAAAAGGAAGTATAGGGATAGTCTCATAATTATTGATGGAATTAGTTCTGTTTCAAGAAACCATTTTTTATAGCTTTTATATACTTCACAAAGATAAAAGGAACCTGGGCCTTGTTTTGCTGTTTTCAAGTAAAGGTCTCAGCACAATTAATGCAAGAATCTTTTTCTGATGTCCCATCTCAACTTTCAGGCTTAGAGATGCCTATCAGTAAGCACCACATCTCCATGAGTAATACATGATGTATAAGCAAGAAAATTATGAATCTAGCTATAAAGATCAGGCTGCACTTCCCTTCCTTATGTTAGCTCATACAGTTCTCAGAGATTTGACCCAAACCTTGCATTTTTAAAGGATATAAAAGTCTCATCCTCCAACAGCCTGTCTAGTCTATTATGTTGGCTCTGAAAAGCAGCAGCTTTTATTTTACTGCATTTTTTACACTTCTGTATTTAATAGCATAAAGTCATTATTTTTTGTTAAATTCAAGTCAATTTGTTGCTGCAATGAGTAATAAACAGAAATGTCGCAGTTTTGTAGCAATAAAAATAATCAATTTCATTTACTTCCCCCAGAAAGAATAATCTGAGCTTCACATATTGCCCAAAATGAAACACCACAAAATAAAATATTTTTCTCATTTTCTGTTAGTCACAGAAAATGTTCTTGTGAACTTTGGGCATAAATGTTTCAGGTTATTTACCTATACATATCTGTGAAGTATCTGGCCCATTTCTGAGTGCTGTGAAAATTAACACTTTAAGGAGCAGGATAAATGATGGAGTTCGCAAAGTAAAATTACCCTTTCGTCAGTGCAGCCAGTTAATAATTATATGTGACTATTACAGTGTAGCACAGGGTGGTATTTGGATGGCTAAAAATTAGTTTGCTTGGTAATACAGTTCTGTTATTTCCTTTCCTTCCTTATGAGGGGAAGAGAGGTAAAATGAAACAGAAGGAGGGCTGAGAAAGAGAGACTGAAAATCCAGCTCTAATCTGGAAAAACAAAAGAAAATCCTTTAGGTACAATGCACCCTACAAACAGATGTTTTGGTATTTCCTTCAAATTTCACTGTTGCCAGGCAAAGACCTGCTGGTGGTAAAGCATATCTGGGTGAGTCTTTGGTCCCAGAGAACATGCCAAGCTACAGGAGGCAACTGGCTCTGGAGAAAGGATGTTTGGGGGCTGGTTTGGCTCACTGAACTCTCCAGCAAACTGTGTTACTCCTGACCTTTGAAATTAACTTGCAAATGTTAGAAAAACATTTGAGCAGACTCTCCATTAACAGAAATTATTATGTCATTTAATGCTAGACAGACAAAAATACAGATTATCATGGACTCACAGAATCGTCAGGGTCAAAGGGGACCTTTCCATCAAGTTCCAACCCCTGTGCCATGGGCAGAGACAACTCCCACCAGACCAGGTTGCTCAAAGCCCCTTCCAACCTGCCTTGAACACTTCCAGGAATGGGGCACCAACTACTTCTCTGGGCAAGGTTTTCAGTGCCTCACCACTCTCAGAATGTCCTCCTGATATCTGATCTAAATCTGCCCTCTTTCAGTTTAGAGCCAGTCCCTCTCATGCTATCACCACACGCCTTTGTAAAAAGTCCCTCTCCAGCTCTCTTGTATCCCCTTCAGATACTGAAGGTGCTACAAAGGCCTTCTCTTCTCCAGGCTGAACAATCCCATCTTCCTCAGCCTGTCTCCATAGGAGAGGTGCTCCAGCCCTTGAGCATCCTCATTACCCTCCTCTGGACATACTCCAACAGGTTCACACCTTCCTTGTGCTGACTGCCCCAGCCTGGACGCAGTACCCAGGTGGGGCCTCACAAGGACCAATTTCCTCTACTAGTACCATTTTCAGACAGACAAATGGATTTATTTTGTTCTGCCTGCAATTTATGAAAAGCACAGTATCTCCAAATAGGACTGAAGACTGGTATTCTTGTGTGTTGACATATACAAATCCAGTAATAAAACAGCAATAGTCAGTAATTTGCAGACAGCAAATTGAAATCAAGTGACTCCTTGCAAGCCACCCAGCCTGAAATTTATCATTTGCATATATTTACAAAAGCATAAGGATCAAGGGCTTTATTATGCTTCAGGTGCCACATAACCACACTCTGTGCTAAAGATCTCTGCCTGGAAGGCATCACTTGGAAAAATGGGATAATGTGGACAAGGAAGTATTTTGAAACTATTCTTAGAGAGTCTCCACTCTGGCACCAAACTCACATATGATGCTCTGCCATGCTCTCCCCCCACTAGTGTGTGTTTTAAACTGCACTCTCCTATTGCAAATGGGAGCTCCAGATCGAGTGTCCTACTAGCAGATCTTGTGTTCACAAGTTCTGCTACAAAGTCAAAATAGTTTTACATCAGTAATAACTTTTCTTGTATTTTTTGTCTTGAGAGAGCTAAATGTAAGACCTAGCAGGTGTGTTCCACCTCTCATTTGCCTGTTTATCTCTCTCACCAGTTACAGAAGGAGAAAAACCAAACTTCTGTGGGCTAAGTCCACCTTGGATATTTCTGTAACTGCACAGAGGTGTTTTCTAAAAACAAGTTGCAGAGACAAAGATAATGTATTTACAGGTTTAAGAGCCACTGGGTTCTGATGTGTAACAGCCCAGACAAGATTTTTAGCCTGGCTACCTTTGGCATTTCCCCCACTCAGAACTGGTACAACAATTTCATCCTGTCTCAGCAGCCTGAAAATGGTTTTAAATTCATTATCGGGCTTAGAGATTTTCTGTCACAGGTGGACCTGAGCCACACACATTTGTCCTTGTCCTCACCTGTTTTAAGTTCAGAAAATGTCAAGGTTTCTTGGTAGAAGGGATTCTGTCAACCTTTCTCCATCTGCCACTATCAATTATCAAGCTAACAGTTCTCACAGATGTCTACATTTTAATTTTTGAGTGCTCAGGTCTAGAGCTACAGTCCCAATTTCACTGTTTGTTACAGATTAGATACTACTGTTGTCATTTATTAATGAAGTCCACATGAATAATGTCTGCTTTCCCTGCCCTCTTTAAATTACAGACCTGACCTAGAACATGTCTCACTTTTATTCTAAAAATAAAAAAGTAATTTTACAAAAAAAAGTACTGAAAAACCAAAACATTGGCCACAGTGTATCCACAAACAACATTTCGTTTTATTACCATATTTAAATCTAAATTAAGCTCTAGGTCTAGGCATGTCAATAGGTCTCTGATATGAAACCCTGCTTTATTTTGACACAGACATTGTTCTCCAATGTCCTTTTACTTTGCACCAATTCCACCTTGTTCTTGCCTGACCTATTTCACAGCAAGATTTTCTCTGCTTCTCATAAACTGTGCTTTCCTGTGCCATCTCAGGGCATTCACCTGGACCACAAGAACTGTTACATCCACAGAATCATTCATAAATAAGGGATCTTTTGCACCAAAGGAGGCACAAAGCTGCTCAGTAATGCTGTAGAGATACAAGACAGGTATGACCTTAATGAGATGGTCCCATGTTTTGTTTGCTTAAACACAGATAGTAATTTGGACAGAATGAGAATTGCCCTGAGTTTATGAAAAGCTCAATCTCCCACTTCCTACCAGCAACAATTAGGTAACATTTGACATTTTTTAGAAAAAAAAATGGCACTTCATCTAGGATAAAACACTATTTCTTCAACAAAGTATATAAACTAAAAGATATGCATAAACATTTCACTATGTAATACCCTGGTTCATCTACATGCAATGCTTACTGCCTTTACCACCAGCACTGCCAGCAGCAGGTATCTGTGAGACACCAATTTATACTCAGTCATTTATTCAGCCACTTTTTCCCCTCCCTTTTCTTCTCTGCTTAACAATGCAAGAAACCTGCCAGAAACACATTATATGGCTTTAAATCACTTTCCTTGCCACAGCGAATAATTAGTTGACCTTCCTGTAACTTGTTTATGTCTGTACTGACAGGGAAATTCTTCCTGGCATGAAAGTAGACAGCAAGAAAGGTGCTCAACATAAGATATAGATTTAAACAAGAAACAAGACTCAGTTCACTATCCACGCATATTTTAAACTCTAGGGATTCAAGGGTGCCATCAGATCTGGTTTCTGAGCACTGCAGATCATGCAATGACTCCGCTCAGTTCCAGAGCATTGCACGGTACAACCTTCATTGGTGATGCCACAAACTGTTCAAGGTGCCATTTAAAAACAGGTACTGTGGCAACATCATATCCCTTTATGTATTTTCACTGAAACCAGAAGAGCAGAACTTCTTGCATAAAATATCTGTCTGATATTACCTGTTTACTGAGAAGGTTTTGAGTCCCTATGAAATTCTACACTTAGTATAATAATTTATGGCTGCACCTACTACCAAAGAAGAACACTGGGGGATCATAACTACAAACCTGCACAGAACAGTTCAATTAAAATTTAGGTAACAGAAAATATTATTGTTTAAATAAGCAAGCAACATGTAGATTCTACAAGTGGAAAATATTTCAGAGCTTGTTTCTGGGTCATACAGCTGCCAAGTTTGCCTTCTGTGTAGCAACACTGACAGAGAAAACAGTTGAAGAGGATTCATATTTACATTTTTTCACCAGGGTAAACAAGCACAGGCATTGCAAATTGCTTGTTTAGGAGCTGCATTTGAGGCTGCAGTGCTACAGTGATGGCTGGTTCTCCTTTCCTAAATGTAGAAGTAAAGCCCTGACAAGACCAGCTATATTCTGTTCATATGCACCCAATATCAGGATTTAGAATGCAGGTTAAAAATGTTCCAGGCAACATAATGGTTGTTGGCTCCTTAGGCAGCACAGGGACCAAAACATTACTGAACAACTAGTGGTGTGAAATACTGAGACACTGGACTGAAACTCCACTAGGTCATCTCACCTAAGGTTTTTCAAGAAGGGCTATAATTTTATGTTTAGTGGCACTTCTACCTCAAAAACCAGAGAATGATGAATCTTTATTGATCTAAACCTTAACCTATATGTTAATTAACTTGTTAAGTTATGCATAATAGAAATACATGGCCCTGACATAAAATGGCTGCTTAGGGTCAGGTAGTTTTCTGTGGTAGGTTGGCCCTGGCTGGATGTAAGGCACCCATCAAAGATACTCTATCACTCCCCTCCCCAAATGGACAGGGGAGAGAAAATAAAATGAAAGCCTCATTACTTGAGATAAGGACAGCGAGAGATCACTCACTAATTATCATCATGGGCAAAACAGACTTGGGAAATGAACTGAATTTATTAGCCATCAAAATCAGAGCAGGATAATGAGAAGTCAAACAAATCTTAAAGACACCTTCCTCACACCCCTCCCTCCTTCCTGGGCTCTACCAGAGGTACAGAGAGATGGGAATGGGGGTTATGTTTGGTTCATCACAAGTTGTTTCTGCAGCTGCCCAGAGACAGGAGTCCTTGCCCTGCTCCAGTGTGGGGTCCCTGCCATAGCAGACAGTTCCTCACAAACTGCTCCAGCATGTGTCCCTTTCCATGCAGTGCAGTTCAGGCACAGCCTGATCCCACATGGGTAGCCCACAGGGACACAAGTCCTGCCAGGAAACCTGCTCTAGTATGAACTATTCTCTCCATAGGTCCATAGATCCCTGCCAGGAGCCTACTCCAGCATGAGCTTCCCATAGAGTCACAGCCTTCCTTTGGGCATCACCCTACTTCACTGTGGGTCTCCTCCCTGTGCTGCAAGGGCATAGGGGTTTCACTGTGGGCTGCACCATGGGCTGCAGGAGAATCTCTGCTCTGGTGTACGGAGCACCTGATCCCCCTCCTTCTGCGCTGACTAAATTGTCTGCAAGGTTGTTCCTCTCACATATTCTCACTCTGCTTTTCTCTGGATGTAATTATTTCTGTGTAATGACTTTTTACCCTTCTTAAATTATCCAGTAATCCCAGAAGCACTACCACCATCACTGATGGGCTCAGCCTTGGCCAGCAGCAGGTCCATCTTGGAGCTCTGCCAGACATGGGGTAAGTTTCCAGTAGCTTCTCATAGAAGCCCTCCTTGTAGCCCCTCTTTGCTACAAAAATCTGGCCATGCAAACCCACTTTCTTATTTCCTACTTTCTCACTTCAATAAGAATTTACTTCACATGATGATAATCATCAAGTGATGACCAAGAGAGGTTTAATATTGAAGTCTACAGACACTAAGGCTCACACTACAGCTGAAATGGAAAAATGCCTCAAACTTAATCTTCACAAAGACTAACTGCTGGTACATTTGTACATGTGCATTTAGTAAGTAAAATTCTTTAATTAACTATAATTATTATATTGTATACGAATTAAGGACCTAGATTTTCCTGCTTTTGGTCCTAATCTCAACTGAAAAGTATACCAATAAGCACTACAGTGTGGCCAAATGACATTAAAAAGGGCAATCAGTACTTCCACAGGGTACAAAAATGGACAAATATATGTGATGAAAGGCAGCATCGAGCACACTCCATGATACATATTCCAGTTGGCAAAGTAAGGTCCTAAGAAAAGCATTTTCTTCCCACAGATTATGTCCTTGAAATCTTGAATACCTAAAGTAACAATTATATCATTAATATGTAGAACTTATGTGTTTAATTAGCAATATATTCATTCTGTTTTGTTGTAAGCAAACAAATCATCAAAGTTAATCACATTGGATTAGTCTGTCTGCTTTCACTATGGCATATGGGCTGTGCCCTGACCTTCCATCACCTCACAGCTTGCAGGGCTGCTGGTGCCCTGCTCAGCCAGTGCCACGATACCAAGAGCACCAGCAGCACAGGGTGCTGAGCACAAGAGCAGGACATCCCAAAGGGCTGGACCTGTGCTCTCGTATCCCATCACCTCCCAGCCTGCAGGGCTGCTGGTGCCCTGCTCAGCCAGCACCACGATACCAAGAGCACCAGCAGCACAGGGTGCTGGGCATGGCAGCAAGACATCCTAAAGGGCTGGATCTGCACTCTCATATCCAAGAGATTGTGTGTTGGCTCTCAGGGCCTGCACTGCCTGACCCTGGGGGGCTCAGACCTGCTTAGGCACAGCAGGCCCTTCTGCTTGCAGGGACAGAGCTATGACGTGCTGTGAGGGAACTGCTGCTACAGGACTGACATGTTCTGGCTTGTTCCAATACGTTTGCAATCACAAAAGAGGGAGTTTAAGTTGAGCTCTCCCTCTACTCCACATGTACAGGTGTTGGAGAGACCTTGACTGAAGCCAGGGCAGCGATGGAAGGTCACTTCCCAGCAGGTGCCTCTTGGCAGTGGGTGCATCTTCAGTGCAGCAGCTCCTCGAACTGCAACCTCCTCTTGTTGCCTTGGAGACAGCCCTCGAGTCCTGGGGTCACACCACCCATGGGATCCTCAAGTCCTGGGGTCACACACCCATGGGATCCTCGAGTCCTGGGTCACACACCTATGGGATCCTCGAGTCCTGGGTCACACACCTATGGGATCCTCGAGTCCTGGGGTCACACCACCCATGGGATCCTCAAGTCCTAAGGTTATACAGTCAGAGAGTCTTTGAGCCCTAGACTCCTAGAGCCATGGAATCCTAGTCATGGAATCTTGGAGTCCCAGGAAAACACATATTCTGGCACTCATTTTTTACTTTGAGATGATGCTGTCCCATCAGGTTCTTGAGAATGTCTCCACCTCATTAATTGTCTGGATATTTTTAGTCAATTGTTTTTATCTTCTCAATTCTGATGTGAGCTGTTCTTATTCAGTCCTTCAAATTCTGGATTCTTCATTCCTTCCCATGGCCAAATATATTCTAATCCTCCTCTAAAGAATCATGAGTGCTGCACAGCCCACTGAAGCCAGAGGTGGAATTGACTTTCTATTTTAAGGACTAATGGAACATACTACATTTCCTTACCACGTTCAAAATGGAAGGTTCACATTTACTGCTTCTGTTACAATCCTCATGTATCCAAGGTTATCACCCTGAGCCCTGTGTCTGTTCCACTGCAGTTATTCCACAGAAATATATTTTAGAGTGAGGTGGCTCAGAATTCCCATTTTCAAATGAAAAATGCAGGACTGTTTCATGAAAATGATTTTATCTGAAATGCTTTAAGACAAAACACACTGTCATCATGAGCAAAGCCTGATGGAGAAAAGCATAAGTATAGCCTGAGTCTTTGTTTTGAAAGGAGGTTTGAAGTGCAGACATGCTGTGGGCTTTTCTTGTTGGTTGCAATTACTGAACTTGGTTTATTTGGGTTTAAACCTTCAGTTGATATTACTGACTGGCTTTCTTAGGTTCAACACCTTCACAATGGAGGCACGGCCTCCCTTCACAACTGCGTAGATAGGATGGGCCAAAAGTGAGAAGAACCTTGCATTTCTCTTTCTCATAAGAAATAAAGCCCAAAGCTTATGATCTTCTACATACAAAGCCTCCCACCTATTCTGCAGAGGTACCTGGGGGAGTGTAGTGGGTGAAGAAGGATTGTGCTTGGCTGCCTGAGTATGCACTACCCTCCATTTGCTTCTTGCTTTACAACTGGTACCTGCTCCTTGCTGTGGGATGGATACATCTTGAACCATTCCTGGTGGATGTTCCTGTCTTAGGGAGGCCAGAGCACAGTCCCACCAGTGTATCCCTGCTTAGGTTCTCTAATGCTTCTCAGCCCTTCTACCTCATCTCATGAGTTTGCTACCAGTCACCCACTTGGAAACATCTGCTGCAACTGCCATCACTTCTACAATCCCCAGAGAGGGTTAGGCATTCCCTGCAGCCTGAAGCCTGGACAAATGCATGTTTCTTTGCATGTTTTGCATGGGGGTTTGGGAGCTCTATCTAGGTCACTGCACTGGTTTTGGTGAACTTTGATAACTTGGCTCTGTGCTGAGCAGTCACTGTATTTGAACTCTCTCAGTAAGTGTAAAGACCAGCAAATGAGCTCCTGGCTGTGCTGAAGCAACTCAGGGCCCTCCCCATTTGCCCTGCCTGGGTGAAATGCCCCCCAAACTGCCACACCACAAACTTCTGATACGCCATGTCCTGTTTGCCCTCCCTGTTCTCCACACTCCTGGTTGCTCATGCACTCTGCAGTGGTTTATATCTCCTTCAGAGGCTGTAAATATGTTCAGTCAATTGCTTGTCTCTTCTCAAGTCTGATGTGGGCTGTTTAATTCTTACGTAACAATTCTTCTTAAGTGTAAGTTCTGAGAATCTGGCCCTTTCTGATTGATAATAAGCCTAACAGGGAAATTCAGCAACATGGAAATTCTGTTCCATCCGTTATTTAGTGGATTTGAAATGAAGCATTTCAGAGTACTTTTTAAAAATATAGTATTCAGATGTACCAGGGAGGGGGGGTGGAGGGTGGGGGGGGTTGTTTGGCTTTGTTAAAATCCCAGTATTTACAGAGAACATTCTGATTTTGAGAGTCCGTCAACTTCAAGCACAGGGTCTCCTTTTTCTCTTTAGTAACTCACAGGTAGAGTTCTTATCTCTGGACACAGATTGCTGTCTAAATACACTCACCCACCATCCTATTTTATCTTCTTCCAAGTGGTGGAAGAAAGCATAGAAATACACAGTAAATTACTTACCCTTCTATTCAGAGTTTGCCACACCAACAAATGGTGTGTGGTTGCCTTCCTTTACAAATGGATCCATCAAATCTTTAACATATGGCAAATGTAGCCATGGAACCCATGAGCAACATGTCAGCCTTGAATAACATCACTGCCTTTCCTTGCTGGTGAGTATGGTTTGTGCTAGAAGTGAAATTTGGATTCACAATAAATAATCAAATATAAGAGTGGAAAGGTAGCAGTGAATAATTCTCTATTTAATTCCATCAGAAAAATAGCACACACCAATTTTGCTAAATTATCACCTATCCATTATCATTTTAATAGCCTCTTCAAAGAGATGGTTTTTCCCTTAAAACCAATTAGTTCCTTTTCTTTACTGTACAGTCTAAAAATTTCCCATTAGTTTTTACCCAAGTCAACATTTCAACTAAAATCACAGAAAATTAAATATTGCCACATATTGCACCATCCATTTCCAAGCAACTCCCACACAGCAAGATAATTAAAAGCCATCTTTCACAGCATGAGGTTTCTGTGGGATAAGCATGGCAAAAAGAAACAAAACAAAAAAAATATTCAGGAAGTAGGGTTATCTTTTAAAAATAATTTGCCATTTAACAAAAACACGTATGTAGATATGGCAAAGAAGTGTATTTTATTGCCTCATAATCATTCACAGGTATACCCTTCTGTATAAAAAAACATGCTGTTTCTTGTGCATCATTTTAAAATATAAAAAATTTATGAAGATATATATACAATATAGAGGCCTCTGTAGTGTGGGAAGAATTTTAAGTGTAATTGGTTTGAAAGAGTACAAACTCAGGCAAATGCAGACTGCTTGTGCAAAGTCTTGTATTTACATGTAAAATGCTAAGTGCTTGACATGAGAAACGACAAGTACAAGTATGGAATTACTGCACCTCATCATCACTATGCACAGCAGTTGACACATAAAGATAAGCCTAATGACTCAAAAGACTTGGAAAACAGAAAAAAGAAAAGTCTTTTGTAAGAACAGCTGAACAGCTTGCAAAACAAAACAGAGAGAGGGCTGTACTGCCTCTGCAAGCATCCAAAGAGAATACGAGAACACTGCCAAGGTAAGAAGACAAAAATAAAAGAGATCATCTTCAGAGCAAATGCAAAACAAGTCTACAGTTTCATTTTTCTCAAAATTCTCTGTGACCAACCCTTTACTCAGTAGCTCAGTCAGGAAATCTGGATTTGAATTCAAAATCAAATCCATCTACATTTTATATGCCTTCAACTGCAGCATTCAGGCCTATTCCAACGATACTCCAGAAGCTTTTACAATCTCACAGCTTACTGAAGCAACAAGTCATATACCTTTCAGGATAATAACATGACAGGGTTAGTTTGCCAGCCAACTGGCTAGCAAAGGCAAATCTTCAGGGATGTGCAGAGCTTGGCAGCTCATTCAATACTCATCACAATTTGAATTCATTACAGCCAGCCATGAAAGCTACTTCTTTCCACTTCTTTTTTAAAAGAAAGAGAGAAAGTATTTAATTTTGAAAATAGTAACTTCTATTCTCTCTGCACATTACAGTTGATGGGATAGCCTGTAATGTCCTAAATTAACACCATACCAAAGGCATTTTAGGAGACAAAATTAGAAAGGGGAGTGAGAACAAACATAGATTTATATATTTATAGATTTATTTTTCAGACTGGCTATTCGATGTAGTTCACTGTAGGGAGAAGGTCCTGTACGAGGGGTCAGTAGCAGCAATGAAGAGAAGAACCTTTGCCTCAGCAGTACCTACAACTGAACAACCACCTTTTCTACCCAGCACGTTCAGTACACACAGTTTGTGGGGGCTTTCTCAGTTTTGTAGAGATGCCTTCTCTGATTGAAAAACCCCCATTTGCTTCAAGGACAGCAAACTCAGGTTGGTACTGTGTGACTCAGAGAGGCTCATTTTTTTATCAGGTGGCTGATACAAAATTATACACAGAGGGGTGAACCTTTCCCTCTTGGAGGAGATGATAGTGAAACCATCTATGTAATTATTCAAACTGCTTGAATTACTGTTGGTAGAGAAGGCTAATTCACCTTAAACCCTTTCTGGAGGACAACCTGAGCCTAAACAGTGCAAATTAAAAACATACTCAGTAACTGTGGTACAAGACCTATTGTTTTATTCCCAGCCTAGAGCAATAAAATCTTCCTATTATTTGGAACAGGTAAACAAATGAACATCTGTGAATCTTTGCAACAGAAACTTGTAATGCTAACCTATGTCAGATTTGATATCTCAGCCAAGTGTAAGACTTTAAACTCTGCTATATGAGTCCAACACAGATAATGGTTCAGTGAACTTACTGCACTGTAACAACTGAATGCATCAACAACACTCACAGCCATTTCTGATCCAAGATCCCGCAGTCCATTCCTGAGAAAAGGCAATGGATATTTGGTTGCACCAAAGCAGTGGACTATCTGATGTCAGGACTGTGTGGTCAGAAGAAAGATCCTCCAGAACATTCCCA
>JAWWLZ010000172.1:4621219-4636993 GCA_035041345.1 Poliocrania exsul | reverse complement strand
ACTAGAAAACAACCAGCTTAATAGAGAAAATATCAATACTACATTATCTGCTTGACAAGAACACCAGGAAGAACAGATATGGTGCAAGTCCCAAAAATGCCTTGGCTTGCAGAGCAAATGCTTCATTCCATGCTGGACCAACCCCCCATCCATCACCTGCTACTCCACTGCTGATCACTGGCTGTGCATATAATTTGAACACACAATACACCGTGTAGCTGATTGCACTGGCCTGGCTGGGATGGCTGTACTGCTGGGCAGCCCTTGCTCAGTGTCAGGGCTTTCTCTTTCCGTTGCCCCTCCTCAGTGAGTAGGCTGGAGCTGAGCAAGAATTTGAGCCTGGACAGCTGTCCCAAACTGAGCAAGAGGGTTATTCCATGCTGTACAACATCATGAGCAGCATTAAAGGGATTTTGAGGAAGATGTTGCTCAGAGCCTGGCTAGGCCTACTGCTCTGCTTCTGGAAGGTGGTCAGTGATGGCCTTCACATCATTAGTTTGTGGGGTTTTTTCTCCTTTGTCTACTAAACTGTTTATCTCAACCACAGGTTTTCTCACTGTGTGGAGAAGTGGGGTGTTTGGCTGCTGGCTGGGTTAAAAGCATCACACTGAGATAAAAAAAAACAAACATAAACTTCACATGTACAAAATGAAAGCTTCCTCACCTTCTCAGACTCCTGTAGCTACTGGAGAGCAGGACCCCTTTCTGCCATTGCTAAAGATCTCCTTTCCTCCTTTGAACAGTCTGGAATAGTAAGACACTATGAGGACTAGGAAATAAGTGAGTCTCAGAGTCATTAGGAACAGTGTTGCCTTAGGTGGGACTGCAAAATAAACAGGACACCAAGTTCTCTTTAAAGCTTTTACAGAGATTTAAGTGCATATTTAAAATTGCAACTATGGCCAAGTGAATTAGTAAAAATTACACTGTTTTGAACAGGAGATGTAAGTTGATCATAGTGCCATTCTTTGCTCCTTCTCCAGTGAAAATACGGTGTGTTAATGAGAGATTCACTGGAGGCCACCAGGTGGTTCAATGGAAAATGAACAAGAGTACAAGTTTGAAGGTCTGCAGTTTTTTTCCCACTATCAGTCCTCATATGACCACTCTGCTCAATGGAACTGCTCATGCAAGACTTTCAGGAAGCTGTCCAAAATATGCTAAGAAACATCACATTTTTAGGTTTAAATCTTTTCAGAATGTCTGGAATTTTCAAAGGTGTTAGTCCAAGATTTTGTCTGTCTACTAAGAAAACTGTTTAGGTGTTGCTTCATTTGCTGAACATGAAACCATTTAAATATTAGTTTGTCCATGTTTTTATTTGACCAAAATAATTTCATTAAGCAGCTTGTCCTTTGGATATAGTGGCATGTGACTGCTAAGTAAGTTGGTAAGACAAACTCATGCCACAGAAATCAACAGGTCTCAGAGCTGAAACGAAGCAGTTAAAATGCTGCTGTTGCTCACCAGCAGAAAAGGCACTGCTCAGATTTTTAGAAGAGAAGATTTTTTACAGATATTTAAAATCAATTATTCATATATTGAAATGCAAATTGCAGCATGTGACTGTTGCTGTCAGGTTCCAATCATCTCCTCAAAAGCTGCAATGCAGATTGCAAATGTTCCTTGTGCATGGACCAGCTTTGAGGAACCAGCTGCTTATGAGCACTGGATCTTGTAAGCTGAACCTCATTTTTTTGCCATTGCAAATCCTTGAAACACTTGCAAATATTTGTGATTTAGTGTTGATATTTTACTTATTTAGTGCCAAAAATGTCTGAATGTTTTTTATCATTCACTTGTGAGCTTACAACTTAAATGTGCAGCAATAAATGAGAAGCTCGAATGATAGATCACAGGAAATATTAATATTCCTATTGCATTAGCAGCAAGTTCAAAATAATTTGCCCTACATATTAAGGCACTTTTGAACCAGACAACATATTTTGCAAGAGCAGAGAGTGTACTATGCAACACAGAAAGTACCTAAGGGAGTTCAATAGGGTGAGTATGAGAAAAAGGAACAACAGTTAATCACACAGTTAGCTTGGTTAATCAAATTAAAAATTTGTTCCATGTATCTTTTAATTTAGTTCACTTTATTGTTCCTTGGAAAATTGATTAAAAACATCAAATGCAAAAATTTCTCAAAAAAGCTCCTAAGTACAAACCTACATCCTTCATTACATTCTTCCTTTCATTTCTTCCAATTTAAACTCCAAATTTGAACATACCTCTAGGGAAACAAATCACGTGGTGAGAGGTTTCTTTTCTCTTTCGGAAATGCCAGACCTTGACTCCCTCTTCACTTTTCCATGAATGGTTATTGTAGAGTCACAGAAGGTGCACATTTCCCTCCCGAAGCCGGTCAGCTCTTCCCTCCATCCCAGCCATTCTGTGCTGGGTTTTCATGGCAGTGGAGCCCTGAGCACTCCATGTTGTGCACTGAGTTCTGGACAGCAGGAATGTCTCACAGCTGGCTGATCCCAGAACTCGGAGCAGCACTGAAGTTGGCAGCAGGTCTCAGTTACACTCCAGGCTTCCATGTGTCCAGTGTGACTCTGAAAAGGCTACTGGGCAAGACAAACCTTAACACTCACGCAAGCAACTCACCCAGACAGCTCCAGTGACATTACTGAGGCCTGACAATCTAAGTAAAATGCTGATTATTTTCCCATTTGTGTTTCTTTTCTAAAACAGAAATAAAGATTCTGCATTTTACTCAACTTCACTTTATCTTGTATATACATGATAACCTCTTCTGGGTAGAGACTATGTGTGTATCAAATGTGTGTACTGATACAGATTGGCTTTGATCTTATTGTTTTAAAGCATGAGTAAAGCAAATACCTAAGAAAAAGGGAACTACCACTTTTGTTGCAACCCCCCCAAAAAACACTTTAAACACTCCAATGTTTTAATGGCATTATGTCATTAATTTCAGCAACCCACATACACAGTGCACTACATTACAACTTGGCAGAGAAGATTATTATCATGTTAATCACAAATAAAAATAGTCTTAAAGGAATATTTTAGTAATTTAGGAGTCAGTCCTAAATTTAATCTTAACAATCTTCCCTATACCTCATATTATACTTACTTATTTTCTTCCAATCTGCTTCTGAACTCATAATTAAGTTCTGGTAAAAAGAGAATAGTTGCCAATTTTGATTTTCTAATTTGTATGCTTCTTGTATCCCTTTCATGAAAATTTATCAATTTATAACACAAGAACTTCTTTTTATGTGAAGAAATGAAGATAATTCATTTTAAAAAATATTAAAGACTCAGATAACTCCCTAGAGGTAAAGACAATACCAGGACAACAGTAGATGTAGTAGCGGAGTTGTAATTCCTCATAAAATTTCTATGGCAGTAAAACAAATACAAGTGATAATCCTTGGCAATGAACACACTGCTACAGCAGTTTGATACCTGGATAGGCAGAGTCTGTGCAAAACTGTCTAAAGGATTCACAATATTGCTGCATCCAGCTCTGGGGCCCCAGCACAGGAAGGACATGGACCTGCTGGAGTGAGTCCAGAGGAGGCCAGGAGGTTGATTAGAGGGATGGAGCAGCTCTCCTAGGAGGAAAGGCTGGGAAAATTGGGATTGTTCAGCCTGGAAAAGAGAAGGCTTTGGGGTGACCTAATTGTGGCCTTCCAGTACCTGCAGGGGTACAAGAAAGATGGAGAGAGACTATTTACAAGGGCACAGAGTGACAGGACAAGGGGGAATGGCTTCAAACTGACTGAGGGTAGTTTTACAATAGATGTTAGGAAGAGATTCCTGACTGTGAGGCTTGTAGGGTTGTGAGGCCCTGGCACAGGTTGCCCAGAGAGTTGTGGCTGATCCATCGCTGGAAGTGTTTAAGGCCAGGCTGGATGGGGCTCTGAGCAACCTGGTCTAGTGGGAGGTGTCCATGCCCATGGCAGGGGGGCTGGAATGAGATGATCTTTAAGGTCCCTTCCAACCCAGGCCATTCTATGATTCTATTATTTGTGGTGGATACCACTGAGGGAATTAAGAAGATACAAGCATTTTGCTTTAGGTTCAAATAACTGAAGACTTCATGTTAGCATGATTCTTTTCCAGACTATCTTCCATTCTCAAAACCCAGTCTCAAGAAACAACTCTTAAAATTCATTTTAATGAGAGTTCAAAGAAAATGTCTTCTGTTTTTTAGCATACTCCATTTGCATAAAAGCTGTGCTGTAGTACAGAACCTTGGCACGGCAGAGCTAACAGCACCACAGACCTTCCCAATGTGCAATGTAATCTCACACTAAAGAAAGGAACTGGAAAACTTAAGGTGAAAAGCATAAAATAGTATTTTATGTGTTTTTATAGAGTACAATAAAGTGAAAAAATACAAAGATTTCCACTGCCTTTGAATTAAATATAATGACAGATAATGAGCTATCAAAAGGAAACCTGGTACACAGTGGAAGGTCCTACTGTACTGTCTGTAACACAAGAGCACATATATACCATACACAAATTTCTTCAGAGAACATTTCAGTCACATGATTGAACTCTCAAATTAAAAGACACTATTATTGTGAAACTGCACTCAGAGCTCTCTTGCTTGCATGCTTATCATAGCACAATATTTCACTGAACTATCACACAAAAATGATGGTCAATTTAAAACTGCCATAGCTCACTTACAAAGAGGTAATAGTATAATTTACATAACTACCCCCATTCACCTGTTTCAATACTGTAATAATCACAATTTCATATAATAATCAAATTGGTCTCAGCAGCTCCTGTGTACTTACAAACTACACCAAATGCACTCCTGTGGTATTTTGAAGGATTCTCAGCAGCACCAAAACTGTACAAAAGTGCACAAATACAGACCAAATACCTTGGCAGGGCCACAGTGCACTCAGTTCAACTTCTGTCACGGTCCGTGCAGTGTTTGTGAAGAAAAACGACATTCATCCCAGGGAAATATCCTCTTCTGGGGCTTTCTAACAACCTGAAAGAGTTTCTGTAGGTCAGACAGCTGAGACAGCTGACTGCTCCTCAACTCAGAGCAAGAAAGAGCCACACAGAAGGTTTCCTTTGATGTACTAAATAATCAGGTTATAGCAAACCAAACCCCACAGAATCTAAAATGGAACCTTGTATTCCCACTTCACAATGGTCTTCTAAAGCACATTGCCTTCCTTTGTGATTCTTGCTTTTCTATTAAACTGTGGTAATAGTATTCATATTTCATATTCTTCATATTTGGTATAAAAGTATTGTGAGATACTAAATATTTACAATGCTAAAACAATTGAAACAGCATTGGAAAGCTTCAAGTCTGCATGAATAGCTGAAGTTGTGCTCTGTATTTTACCAAAATGCTAGGAAAATACAATCTCTAATAGGATATACATATTTCCCTTATATATTAGGTAATTGTGTGTCATTCTCAGAAAAGGAATAGTGTCCTGTCACAATGATACAAGCATCAATATATCAAGGGCTGGGCAGTGGGGGAATGGAAAGGAGATGAAGAACGGTCTGTAGCAGATGCAGACAATAAAGAAAAAAAAACAAAAAACCCCGCTAAATTCTATGATTCTATTAAATACATCTTCCTAGAAAAATCTAAATAATGGAATTAGAGCATTCATACCATCCAGAACACTATTTTATTCAATAATTACTGATGTTATTACTACTATTAATAGTAGCAGCAGTGTTCTTCAGTCAACAAAGTCCAATCCCAGATCACTACTTGTACTTTAATTATGTAATTATTTCTTCATTAGAAAAGCATTTTTACTCATTACAGTACATAAGTACAGGCTTCATTTCAGAGGCTTAAGAATGCACCTAATTTTAAATTTTGCTTACATTCTACTGAGTAAATATTTTGAAGCAAAAAATTAGTTGCCTATTAGAAATAAAAATATCTCTCTTGGGAAAATTCTAGGTACAATAAATGGTTAAGGAATCTTGAAAAATCGTAAGAGGAGAAACAAAACCTCAGAATTTGATCTGGATGAGGCCTTACAGACATTCTGGACATTCAATTCTAGGCTTCATTTTGAGCTTTTTATAGAGATAAACACATCTGACAGATACAAACTCAAATGGGAAACTGAACTGGACTAGAATCTGATTTGAGGGTCTGCAGCTATGATTTGAGCTTGTGTCTTTTTTAAAAGTTTAACTATTGGGACTTTAAAGGTAACAAGTGCATAGATTTGCACTCTTCCATAAGGTTCTGCCTGTTCCTGTCCCAGTTTTCTCTGTTCTTGGGTCCTTTGTGCTCCTTCCCTCTTGTCCACCCTTGACCCCTGACTCCATATTTCTCTAGGTACTTCATTCACTCTGATAGTTCCCCAAAAATCTTAACTGTGCACTTCCACCTCAGCCCAGCAGTTAAGGTTAGTAGCAATATAACAATGAATGACCACAAAACAAGAATCTTTCAAAGGACAATGCCAAACTCGTTCTTAGGAACTTGACAGAAAGCAGTAACATCCTGTCCTCTTCGAGTTACAGATTCAGGATGGGTAGACAAGAATAAAACATTTGGCTCACAGCTGGGGGGAGAACTGTGCAGAGCTGAAAGGTTATTTTTCTAAAAGATTACTGGAAGACTATGTTCTCTTGTGCCCATGGTAGACAGCAGAGATATGTTTCCCTGCCTGCATGGTGTCTCTGCCCAGAAACAAACTCAGCCATAAATTCATCAGTCTGAGCAACATCCTCCCTGCATGTTAAAATCATGTAAACAAGGTGGAGTGTGGCACAGAATGGCATCTTGAGATGAATCTGTCAGTCCAGATGCCAAGCTCAGCCCTGTTCTGGTGTACTGAGAGCATTTCATTACTCCTGGTTTTCCTTGTCTATTCAGCAAGGTGAATAGATTGACTCAACTTGTTTCATTATTCTCTTTGGCATCGTTAAAAGTATTTTAAGAAATACAAACATTTTAAGTATCATAAACCCACTGAATATACTCAAAAGATTATTCTGGGAGAGAGAGTTTTATACTAGGAGAAAACAGAAGGCTTTATTAATATATGTTGCTTGGGTTTGTTGTTTCTGTTTTGGGCTTTTTTTGGTGTTTTCTTTTTTTGAGGTGTGGGATAGGAAGCAGAAACAAAACGTGACTGCACCTTCACTGGCCACAAACTTCCATAGCTTTCCCCAAAGCTTTGACATTTAACTAGCACTGGAAATCACCATCTATTTGCTCAGGGGGGTTTTGTGTCTTTTATGTGAGGATAAAAGCAGTAGTAATCAAAAGTGTCTGAATATATAACCAGTTTTGGTGAAGTACTGCCTTTTCTCACTAAGCATTAATACACTTTAAAAATAGACATGTGAATAGAAAAGATATTAAAATGCTCATAAAGTCAGAGTGGAACAGAAAATGTTTTAGCTGTATTTTTCCCTATTTTCCTGTATCTAGGATAAACTTAATTTCTTATTCCTTTGGAATCTTTCCACCTCTTTTCTGGTATTCTCTGCAATCTGTTCAGACATTGCTGATTTCAAAAGGAAAGACTGCTACAAATCAGATTAATATTTTGGTTAATATCTGAGACATAATGAATGCTTAGCAATTAACATTGGAAAATAAGATTGTTTTAACCCCAAAATGATCCTGTATTCAAACCACAATTCATCTCCGCAGTTTATATGAGATAGCACATCCCCTTCAGTCTTGTAGTTCATTATCTTGTCACATCTGCCCCTTTTAATTTTTTCATCAGCTTGCAAATCCATCACAGCCTTTCTCACCTCTCCTTATATAAACAGGAGCAGGTTCCAGAAATGGAAAAACCTTCCTTGAAACCTGAGGCTGCCAAGCAGAAACCGGTTTCCCCTGGAGAAAGCCCTCTAAATGCAGCTCTAGTGGAGGTTCATCAAGAAGGAACTGTGCAGAAGGGGGTGAGTCTATCTCCGAAATCACAATCCATCCAACAGAGCCACCCATCCCAACAAACACCTCTAAGGAAGCTCCCACTGAAGCTGAGCTCTGGCTTTGTCCCCAGCATTACCCGTGCACTGAATGCTCATCTGAGTTGAGCGTGTTAACATTCACTTAGTGCCTACAAGTGAACACATTATCAGCCTCTTGTGTCCAGCACACCATCAGTGGGAGACACCATCAGTAAGCAAACACACCTGCATGTGGGAGATGCATCCTGGAAGGCTGATGGCCTAAGGAAAGCAGCCAAGGGTCATTCCTTTCAGGTACCTTAGAAGGACAGTGAACCTGAAGTCTCTCTTCCTATGAAAAAATCAATCCAGTTCATGAAACTGTCATTACTATAGGATAATATTTATATTCTAATTCAAAATCCAAATCAGGTGATTGTTTTCTCATAGTTTTGTATTACCTAACAAGAACCTTAAAAATATATGTCCAGGAATATAAATTCTTTAAAAACACATGCTCACAATATGTCTTACAGAAAGAGATGAAGACTCTCATAGAAGTCCTACTCTGCTGTGTCAAACCTCTTCAACATTTCGCCACCAGCTCCTACTCTGCTTGGTATTCCATACATACTCTGCATATTAACCATCTATATGCCTTCTGTATATGAATGGCAACCAAGAAAGCAGAAACAGCATTTCAAATCTTCATATATTTTACCCAGAAATTTCAGTAATGGAGTGAAGTGAGAATTTGGGGTATGTAGCCAGTCATAGCTGGAGGCAGCATGACCTCAAGTGTCTAAAGAGATGCTGAAGGACAGAGGAGAAGCAGGAGACTGATGGATATGCTGAAAAACTCTGTTTCTGGGCACACTATGCTGGTCTGCTGTGAAACATTCACAAGGGAGTTAAACACTCGGCCTGATCCCATAAAGGAGTCCAACACCCACACATTCTGAGAGCAAGCACATCTGCCATGCACTGACAGCAGCAGGAGAGTTACCTGCTGCAGGTCTCTGCTCACTGCTGTGGAATCTGTGCCCACAACAGAGCATCCCCATTAATGCTTTGGCTCAGAGCAGGTACAGGAAATATCCCAGTTGTTACCATTTGTGATGTTTCAGTTTGAATTATGGAACAGTCTTTGGAGTTCATAAAGTGGAGCTTTTCAGATTAAAATAAATTGGGACATGTGATTCAAAAGGTCAGCTAATTTATTGTTGCAGTGCATGAGCATTCAGCCACTAGAACTGGACTAAAGTTATTGGATATGAAAGAACCCTTCCATTTGTATGGTAGCATATCAGGACTTCCACTCTGTTTTGCTCTAAACATCTGCTTCCTTCACTGAAAAAGATGCTTATGTACCAAAATAGAGAGAATAGGGGACAGGCATTCAGTTGCCATCAGGATTCTTCTCACTGACTGGCACTTATGACTTACCATTTTTTTCTACATATTCCTCTCTGGACTCATTCTTTAAGACAAATCCAAGTCCACAAACCCAAGTTCAACAGTTAGACGACCTAAGAATGAAAATACAAATAGCTCCAAGAATTGTCACTCCATTCTGAGCTGCCTTCCCTCCTCCAAACTTAATAAAAGTTATTTTATTCCCCAAAAGACTTGAGTTCTATTTTCTCAAAGTATGGTACAGTAAGAACATTGCAGGGCTGCCAGCTAAGACAATGCAGAAGCACTCAGAAAACAAATTAAATATATGAATACAATGTATTTACAATATCTGAGAGTAAACACCTGTAGAAAAAAAGAGAAGAATAAAATCATTTATCTTAGATATTTATAGGGATTCAGTTGTGGTGACTGGCTCATTATAACACTACCTGAGATGAAAAAAAAATTATTCTTTGCGAATGGATTATGTAGTCAAATAAATAGTAGGAAAGCTGGGTAGGATATTCCAGTTTCAACATGCATTAGCTGAAATTCAGGCTTGCTGAGCAATGGAAAGTGGCCATGGAAAGCAGCCATATAAGTGAAGAAAAATGTTACTACAATAATTTAATAAAAAAAAAAAGGACATGAAAATTATCAACTTCAGTGGAGAATTTGGATAAAGGTTACAGATGGAATGGTGGAAAAAAAAATAAAGATAATGGAAGTGGCTGTAGCCCTCTGGGGCATGGTGAAAATACATCTGCCAATGTTTACAGAGCTAACAGAGGCTTTTAAAGAGAGTGTATCATTGATTATATGGGACTTCAATTTCCCTGGAACTGACATCACAGACAATGGTGTAATATCTTAGGCAGGTTCATGTTTCTTAGTGTGAAAGAAATGTCTTCCTGCACAGCCTGTTAAGCAATTAAAAAATCAGAGGTTACTTTTAATTCAGTTCTGGAGAAATAATATGCCCTGATACAGAGGACAGGCATTAGGGAAACTCAGGAATTCACTCAGTGTCCAGATCATCACACTGCAAGATACTTGCACACAAAGAAATGGAATTTGTTTGCCTTTCAGAAGGCAATAAAAACTTATTGAAAAACAGAGATACTGGAAGCTTTCCAAAGGAAATGGTGAACATGGGTGAGAGAAGTGTGGTGTTACCTCCACAAGGAATACCTTCTGACAGCAAAATAAAGTGCTTTATTTTGGTAATTTGCTTGAGGTATATTTCTCTGAGAATATACAAGTTCCTGTTTCCTGAGTAGATTGGGTTCATCTCCCATAAGGAAGAATACCAATGTTGCAGGAAAAGGACTGAGGGGACAGCATTACTAAGTGTTTTGAAAGGTGTTTTTTCTCCCATTTTAATGTGATGCCACCTTAAATGTATATTCCTTTAGCAGTCTTTGTATTTACCTGTATTATGTCTACGGTGCTCCACCCAGGGAGATGCTCTGCATGTTCTAAGTCCTGTACCTTCATTCCAAGACTTTTCTGTTTTGACTTGGAATATGCAACTGCTCTGGATGATGGGATGGAGTCAGAATCTTGTCTTTCAAATGTCCCCTGTGAACTAACAAAATACCCAAAGTAAACCTGAAGAGTAAAGTTGATACAGAAACTTTCCATGGATTTTCTCAGTGCTTTTGTTGGCCTGGGTAACATCCTGCAGATAGGCCACAAATAGTTAATTCTGTCTAATCTTTTATTACAATGCAAATGAGATATGCCCAAAATACACATTCAATATCATTCCCCAATGCTGATCTTAAACAAACTCCATTTAACAATTATAATTTTTTTTTAAAAAAAGAGTAAAGTAAAATGAACTTTGAAAGTGAACACTGTTATTAAACCAGTAACATAAGGTAAGAACACTGTGGTGTTCAGACCTCATGAATATGTTAGAGAGCTTTGTATAATGCTGACACAGAACTGTCTGAAGAAATCTCTCATGCAATATATAGTGCCTTTTGCTCTGCACATGTATGTATTTAAATGTTTAGATACTTTAAATAAGGAATTCTATTAGACATCATATCCCACTGAAGTTGCTCTGAATTATGAAAAGTAACCCCTTTTCTGCAGTGATATAAACCTATGAGCAGTTGCTAAGGTACTTCTCAAATAATAAATAGAGCTCCTTCAAGAGACATATTGATTTACATAAAATCTAGAGATTGGAAATTAATAAGAATTAATCAATATTTTCATTTTCTTCAGGTCCTGTATAATTTAACCTATTTAAATACTTAAAATGTGATCACTGAAATTTCATAGCAAGTGGCAGAGGGAACTCTCAATGAGTTTGATGTCAACTGTACTTCAAACACATTGCAGTTTAACACAGTTTTGTACTTAGGATCAGTAAGTCAAAGTCTAAAAACACTTGCTCATGAAGACAAAGTCACGATACCAAAAGGAATGGTAATGAGAAGCTCTTAGAACTACACAGCAAGTGCCCACTCTGAAAATCTAGTGTTCATGAAATACTCCAATCTAATAGTCACAATGATATCTGTATTTATATGAGTTTGGGGCATTTCTAGTTAAACCAGAGCCTCTGTCCTCTCTTTCTACCATGTGGAAATAGACACTACCAGAAGCAGCCCCTGGGTACGTGCAGGGATATCTGGGATTGAAATGTGTACATGCTGCATGACTGAAAGGGAGCACAGGAATACACTGAGTCCTTGTCAGCAACAGTTCATGATTTTGGATGACTAATCTGAAACACTTTTAAAAGGACTGGATTCCCAAACTCTTTCTAAAAGGAATCACAGGCTTGCCATGCTTTTTAGTATAAACAGTCACACATTAGAAATATTGCTCACTTCTGGGAAAATATTCCTCACAAACGTACCATTTAGAATTTGTTTCTGTTCTCCTCAGCAAATGCCCACTCTGCAGAGAGGTTCCATGCACAGAGCATTGCTGAGGGATTCCTGCCCCTGCTTCCAGGGCTCACAGTCACCTGTAACCACCCCCTGTACAGTCAACGAGGAGCGACAAGCAGACTGAGAGGGCAATCCACACCATGGCTCAGACTTCTCTTAGGCCAGGACTGATTATTCTCTGTAGGCACCTCTCAGCTAACTGAACTAAACAGAGAACTTGAGAGAGGAGTGATGGATGTGGAAAAAGTGTCTTTCATTAAGCCAGCTAATACGGCTGGAAAAAAAAGATTTCAGGCACGCAAATCTTTCACGTTAAATAAATAAACAATTGCATCATAAGTAAATTAAACCACCATAGATTAAAGGAGGTTGAAGATCAATAATTAACATAACTAATATATTTATTTGCTGGCAAGATGTCATTAAAATTTCATATAAACAAGGTTTTCTTAGTGAATTACCAATGATTAACAGGTATTAGATGAAAGGTGGGGGTTTGGGGATTGGGTATCCTTTGTGGGGGTTGGGATTTTTGCTGCTTGAGGGTTTTTGGTTTTGTTTTTATTACAAAAGTACTGAAAAATCATAAATCACCTCATAGAAGCACAATTTATTTCAGTCACTTAGTTTTCAAAAGATACATGAGCTTTCACTACTCGAGATTCATTAAAAACTCCATCCCTTTCACTGATGGTTAAAAGCTGCCTTGATCCCTTTGAGAAAGTGCCATCTCATGAATATCTGTGACTGTGTTACCTGAGTGTATCCAACTTCATTTTATGCTTGAAAAGACTTGCTTTGTAAGACAAAGCCTTTTCAAAATTATCTCACTGAAGCTGGCACAGATGTGTGCAAGAAATATATTAAAAAGAAAGATGACAGACAACCCCCTGCTTCGCTTTGTTAATGCAGAGAAGAAATAAACATAAAAAATACCTTAAAATAAAAGGTCTCCACAGCATCCATGACAGGGAGAAATAGTGAGCACTGCAGTTCCTCTGGTTTCTCTGCCACTGGCTAGAAAGGAAAGGCCAGTTCCAGCTGCCCCTTGGGATGTGATGGCTTTAGGCAGGAATATGTGGAGAGGGACTGTGCTCTCTATCCTGAAATCAGTCAGCTGCTCTGTATAGTTAATGCCTTTTTGCAGCCTCAGTTTCTACAGTGAGATCTCCTCTAGGAACCTGTTCCAAGATGGTCCTTTAGCATAAAATCCATCCCTTTGAAGGCCAGTGTGGGAAGAGTAAACATATCTTGTGTGTGTCTCAGAGTTTTCAGTGGAGGTGATTGAGGAATATTGTCTGAGATAGATATTTAGTCACAAAATTAACTGTGACTATTTAAGAGAAATCAATTCACACCAAGAAAACTGTGGGGGTTTCCCACTGTGATGGTGTTACCAGCTTCTCAGGCACCTTTATGAGGGGACTGCCACTAGAGAATGCCCCTAACAGGACTGCAGACTGAGAGAATCTGACTGTCACAACACAAAATGCAAATACCTCAATACCAACATACCACTTAAAATAATAGGGGGGGGAAGGCTGGGGTTGGCAGAGGAATAAGTGAGGTGCTTTTATATTTTTATATGTCTTAAATCCATGCTCAGTTTATCATGATTCCTGCTAACACCTTCCTAGGATTTTCCTTTTCAGTAAGGCAGAGTAGCTGCTGCATGAGAGGCACATGGAGCACGTGACTGGGACACCTCTTGGCCCAGAAGACAGAACAAAGGTGAGGAGAAACATCAGTGGGTGTTTGTGTGGTCTGTAAAAGTTCTGAAATACTATGGATAAGGTTGGATGTGTGTCTTGGAAAAAGGGCAAGTTCAACAAGTCTCTTTGGTGATCAGGCATTAACTGACACTGCTACTGGATTCTACTCCACTACATGACATTTCCCTTTCTCCATACATGAAGAATAAACACGTGCTAAAACAATGACTTTCATGAAGAAGATCATGAAGAAAGATTATTCTGTAAAAGTTCTGGGTTATAACAGACTATAACAACTTCTACCATAAAAAGAGTTTGCTTTCACATATCAAAAGGGCTCTGAAAAGCCCAAGTGAAAGCAGAGACCTATAGTTTCACAGCTGCACACACAGTAGTAGGACAAAAGGACAGAGAAAGACACACAGTTTCTCTTACTTAGTGACTTTCCTGTCTCCCTCAAGACTGCAACAGTGTTTAGGTGTTTACCCCTTTCAGCTTTGTATGTTTTAGGTCTTCATTTCCCCAGATGCATTTCTTTGATCTCAACTGCTGTCCCAGTGGATGTATTTTGGACAGAATTGAAACAAGCAAAGTAAGTATTTCACATCAAGATCTGAGAGAATATAAGATTTTCTGTAAATATTGGTTTATGGAAATGCCTCTCATAGGTATAGCAGCATATTAGCTGCCAAGACAGTTGACAGATCAAGATGTATATTTGCAGTTAGGGTAACACATTAGAATAAGCAATAAACAAATCACAAGAATATGAGGCATTTGTAGAGTGTGACTGAAAGTGAATGGTTCCCTGAGACCAAATGATTTAAAGATTTCCAGCTGTAAGGCATAACTTAAGGCACAGTTTAGTGAATGTGGGTGCCTTGCAGAAAATGAATTACTCCTGCAGGCAAGACTTCAGCAGGGTACAAAGCTTGCTACCATTGGACACAGTGCTCAGTACCACTCTCCTCTCTGCTCCCTTTGGTGCAGAATCAGCTGCCCAAAACATTGAAAGCCAGAGTTGTGATACCAGCAGTTACTGTCCCCATGAGCCTCTAATGCCACCTCTGTCCTTCAAAGAGCCCATAAAAATAAAGCAGAGCAAAGTTCTTCATCCTTACATCACCTTTTGCTCCACTGGCAGTGAGCACTCTTGGGCTCTGAAATTCTTTCCCACATTCAGAAATGTATACAGGGGCTTAAACCTAGGGAAAAAAACCCATCACCTGTTCCTCAGATGGGTATCCTTGTCTTGCCTTCTTCACTTGAGACGAAAAAGTCTGACACTCATCAAGTGCCAAAGGTTGAAAACCTATCAGATGCTGATAGTATGAGACATGATACTCTTAAAAAACTGAAGAGGGGGAAATGTTGAGAAAAACACTGGCACCTCTAGCTTCTACTTTTCATGTTTTATGGTCCCAGTCTGAGAGACTACAGACGTACCTGGCCAAAACCTGATTCATAATGCATTTGTTCTACTTCAGTCAGGTCAAATTATGTATAAGCACACCCCAGTTCTCAAACCCTGAGGCACAGGTTCAAGATTAAAAAAAAAAAAAAATAAATAAAAATCTTTCTACAGTCTTTTTTATAACAAAAGGATTACATTTCATCCAAGTCTCCATCCTCCACAAGCTACATTTAGAGTGTCTTAAGACTTTGGTCTGCTAGGCCTCAAAATGGGAATCTTTCTGGAGTCAGGAACTTCAGAATCAAATAACATTTGCAAGCACAGGAAGGTGGGCAGATACTGCAGTCCACTATCAGGCCACCTTACAAGGTCAGCTGTAGGATATGAGGTGTGAGGTGGTAGGAAATGTGTGGTCTCCTTGAAAATCTAAGTCTTC
>JAWWLZ010000172.1:4588360-4605478 GCA_035041345.1 Poliocrania exsul | reverse complement strand
CCTTTGAATCATTCCTGCTGCAGCAGAAGAAAATGGGATTTCATCACTACTGAGCTTGTTACTCATGACTGTATTCCACATTCAAGTGATTTTTCCTATTCCAACACCTAAAAGTAGGTGATCAAGAAGACAGAAACAGGTTTTGCTGAGGTACACGGCAGGAAGGTGAGAGACATTCAGCGAGCAGATAGTCAGACACTGGAACACACTGCCCAAAGAGCTTGGGGAATATCTTCCCTTTGAGGTTTTCAGATCCAGACTGGAAAAAGCCCTGAGCAACCTGCTCTGAATTCGTTTGTTACAGTGCCTTAAGGGGGAGATGTTTTTGGGTTTCCATTAAAAAAAAAAAAAAGGAATATACATCAATCAATAACTGAAGCTAAGACAAATTCAACTGAGATATGAGTCTCAAATTTGTAACAGTGATGTGACACTTTCTTACACATTCTAAATATTAACAGCTCAATGCTAAAATCTGACAGGTGTGGTGTTGGTTTTTTGTTTGTGTTATGCTTTTTATAAATGGTTCCTCTTTTGTAGGCTTTCCAGTAGTTATTTGTGCTGAAAAATATACAGTAACTGTCCATCACAAACATTTTCCTTGAATCCAAATGTATGAATAAAACAATAACTGAGCAGAATCTGCAGAACCTAGTGTAATACAGAAAAGACTTCTACAGAGATAAACAGAATACCCAGAACTAGCACAGCTCATTGCCTTGGGGAATTGTAGGACAGTCTTGTAAGACAAACCATTTCAGCTCCAAACCTATCCAAAAAAGTGCTTGTTTTCTTAAATGCACTCATTACTATGAAGCACATACCAAGAAGAGCTAGGATAAAAATGAAATCCTTCAAATAAAGGAATGGATTAGACTAGATTTGGTATGGTCACCATTACATAATTCACCTGGAAAAAGTTCTGAGGAGCTGAGCAAGTACCTGAATGCACAGCACCTCAGCTGGTTGTTCACAGCCAAGCTGCTGCTTTCTGGTAAAATGTCACATTAATCATGAGGTGAAGCCAGGCACATGGGAGATTACCAGAGAACACTGAGAAAATCCATACTGCACTTTATTCACGAGGTCTACTTTATATGCTAATAACCTACCACGTATTTTGGAAACTAAAGCTTCTAATTAAAGCAAACTTCTCAAAAGTAGCTGTGGCTCTGGATGCATGAGCACATTATTGAAATGAACCTCTGTCCCCTCTGAGGCAAGAGGTGTACGAACAACAGACTGGGCAGTCAGAAACAAAACAGATCATGGTGGTGCATTAGCAAACCATGGAAACACCACAGTGATCTCTGTCATTTCTGCAGTGAACTGCTCAAGGGAACAAAGCAAACACTTCAGAACTAATTGCACAGCACCATAAGGAGCAAAACCACAGCTGAATTCCATGACCAAACCATGTCTCAGTACAGACATACACACGTACACATAAAAGGAGACAGGTACCTGATTTGCACAGGGGGATTGAGCCTCACACCCTCAGGGACCCAGTGTCTGTGAAGACACACAAACATACATGTAAATCAAGCTAGAAAAGTCACTTGTCAGCAAACAACTTTAAGGTAACTTGAGAACCAGTGAGAAAAACAGAGACAGTGACTTTGTGCCAGAGTGGTTCTGTGTGACTGCATCAAAATGTTGTTTGATGCACGCTAAAAAATGGGCAGCCCAAGGCCCTGAAATGTAAACGTACAGAAAGCAACTATTTGGCTTTTAATAAAAGTTCCCATAAATATAGTTGGCTTCCTCCAAAACAAGTGGCAATGCTGAACAAATAATCACAAGTTTCTTCCCCATTTCTAGGGCAGTGATAAAACAAAGTGCTGCAGAATGCTGGAACTAACTTACCCTCAGTTTAAAGACCAGGATAGGGATACATAAATACACTAAGCTGTAGGTTTGTTTCCATTACAGTGGACAGTGAATTGTTAGAGGCTGTACCTATAAACCTTACCATTTCCTTTACAGAACCACGGGAAATAACACATTTTACAGCTATGCAGGTAACAACTGAACACTTTGCATTGCTGCAAAATCAAATGGATTAGAGAAGCAAGCAATGCAACTGGAAATGCAACAAAATATACAATTTTTTTTGCAAAGGGGGAGAGAAAAGTGCAACCCTGCACATCTATTTTTGTCATCAACCTTTTTCTCAGTGTCCGTAAAATCCCTAGCAAGCAATAAATCACTATGCAACCAAGAAGCCATAAGTACAATTGTTTCTGCAGCTTTTCATCATCTTTGGGTAAGCAGGTCAAAGGAGCTACCATTGTTGGAGAGGAAAATTTCTGTCTACAGGGAGGCAGCTGTAGCAAAACATGATTCTGCTATCTTTATTCTGCTTTCATACTGCACACAAAGCTGATACAGCCTCTGCAAATAAAAATATATTCAAATCACATCTCAAATTTCAGGTTAAAATTATGTCTTTATTCCAGAATAGAAATCACATTTTCAGCAGCTCTATAGAGGACAATCCTGCAATAGTTACAGAAAAATGAGTTACTGCTCTAGTTCTTTGTTTAAAAAAAAGTCCTCTCCTCTCTCACTGTCACAGACATCTCTAGAGACATCTTTGCTGCAAACTGCCCCTTCTCTTCAGAGACTATTCACCTGCAGCCCACTCTGTGCACGCACACCTGCAGCCTGAGTCCCAGCATGGCAGTAGGGGACATCCAGGACACCACTGTGTCACTCCACAAAGACAATAACACAGCTCCACATACAGGACCAAGCAGAATTTCTGTACTTTGCATATGCCACTCTAATAGCACTAATTCCAATAAATCAACAAGTAACCAATCTACCACATCCCTGCAATCACAGCCACAGTGTATGCTGCAAAAGAGGAATGAGGCTAATTAATAGCCTTTGCTATATGAAGAAGTCTAAAAAATGAGTTGTGATTACCAAATAAATCGGCCTTTTCAGAATAAAAGGCCAGGTGGTGGGGCTGAAGAATACAGAGTGTAACTCTCCTGCCCCAGGCTGGCTGCAGGAGGCAGCCACAGCTCTCAGCAGCACGGGCTGCTGCCCCAGGGCTCGGAGAGGGAACGCCGCCACCCTCTCCAGACACTCCCACAGCTGTCTCTTCCCATTGCACCAAAGAAGATTTTAGGATCACAGCTTTTTGCAGCAAATTTATTTGGAAGCACAGCCTGCCTCCAGCTGCCAATAACTGAGGGCAGGCAGGAGGCAGCACAAGGTGGTGACACACCATGGGGGTTTTAGGGAAGGTTTATTAACAGGAAATCCTCTGTACCTACACTCAGGAGTGCACAGAGCACACAGCCCCACTGCACCCAAAATCCCTGTCCCTTAGACTGAACTTCAACAAAACATGACAAAAATAGGTATCTCTGGCTGGGTAACCTGTATATCCAAAAATCTTTTATAAAGCCTACTAAGTACTACCAGTGACCTGTGGTAAGAGTTTATGTAGTTACCACTGGGTTTGCTGGATGTTAGAACCAGCCTCATTAATTACATGGTTTTATTGATAGGACAAGAAGACACGGCCTTAAGTTGTGCCAGGGGACCAGGCATTGGAAGAGGCTGCCCAGGGAAGTGGCTGAGTCATTATCCCTGTAAGTGTTCAAAAAATGTGTCCATGGGGCACTTAGGGACAGGGTTTAGTGGTGGATCTGGCAGGGCTGGGTTAATGGCTGGACCCCAGGATCTTAGAGGCCTTGTCCAACCTAAACTATTCTGTAATTCCACACTGTGTTAGGCTGAGCTGGCAAAATGCCAACTGCCCAACACAGAGAGAAAGGGTCCCACCCCCCACCAGGGGAAAAGGAGGGAGAGAAAAAACCCCAAAACCTGAAGTAGCAAGCTTCTTATATTATACAAAAGAAAGACAATAAAAACCAGAATATGATACAATACATATATATACAAATGAGAGAAAAGAAAACCAGACTAACAACAACAACTACCGAGTCACCCAACCAAATAATACAGATTCCAAACACCCAAACCCCACAAAACCTCCCAGAAACTCTTCCAAAGAAAACTCCCAGTAAGAGAGAAGAAAAACTAACAAGAAAATGTTCCCCTCCCCAGATAACACAGCGAGGATGGTGGCAAGGCCCAATCTCGGCAGGGCAGGCAGGGCGTCCTCACCGGGCTGAGGCAAAGACCAAAAGAGACAGAAGCTCCACCTCCCTCTCTTTTTATACTTCTTGATGATGTCAGATGATATGAAATACCTCTTTGGTTGCTTAAGTCAGGTGATGCTTGTCCCTTCTGATCTATGTCCCATCCTCTGGGCCTGCTGAATTGAGGCCTAGCTGAGGCCTAGCTCAAACTAAAGCCAAAACTACCACACATACCAGCTGGAAGTCTTATTTGCAAAGACATTTAAATTCATAGTAAAGACTCAAAATTTCTGTTTGTTGGCTCTACAATTTTGGTTTTGTTGAGAAACCACCATGTCAGGTGCTATTTGGGATATTCAGACCCAGATCTGGATCCTCTGTCTGACAGAGCCTTTCAGCCACCTATTGGCCATGACTCGGCCAAAACTGTCCCTGACCCAGGAACCATTTCACTTCCCCACGGCCGAGCAAGGATTACCTGCCCTGCCTGTGCACTCTGTGCCCAATCCTGCTGTGTCCCAGGTCACCCAGCCCTCTGTGGGCACACTGGATCCCTGACCTGCCTCCCTCAGAGGACCCTCCAGCCAAGGGCAAACTCCACAAGCAAAGAGTCTTAACACTTAAAAACAAAGTTCTAATGTAACCCTATGCAGACACCAGTCTAGAGATTAAAAATTTCAAATTAGAGGGGTTTATTTTTTTACTGTCAATTTGAGATTTTTTCCTGAGCCTTTCAATTCAGCAAAACATTTTGTTACTTGGACTTTTTTGTTAGTTTGGGCTGAAAGCAATGTTGAAATAACATTTCCCTCAGGAAAGATTCTATCTTCAGTCCTTTCTAGATATTATTTTAATCATGACTCTTTAAATAGAGTGAAATGGCCTAGCTAAGCATCATACTGGGAATTGTTAGAGAAAGTATGCTCTGGCTGTTTCTCCATTTCAGAAAAAACCCATTTACAGGGTTGCAAAGGTATTTGCTTTTATACACAACCAGTGTTTCCTTCTGCTCCCACAGCAATTTTGCTCTATATATGAACTAGCACTTTAGGAAAGAGAAAATGGAAATACTTATTTTCTGCCCTTAGAATTAGTTTTCCAACTTTGAAATGTTCTCAGTCTTCTGTTTATAAACAAGAAATGGTACTGGGTTCCTTAAGACCTACTTTTGTTTTGCTGGGAATGTCTTGTGTTCTTTCCAACTTTAGCTTTACTACATGGAGGTCCCTGAAATGCTTTCATAACCAAATGCATTACAGTTTAGCTTCAAAAAATATTTGGCCTCCTACTTCTCATGGTACCAACACTAAGATATAAACTACACAGACACGCAGAGTCAAAGCACTTCAGTGAAGCTGGGGCCAATTCAGCAAAATACTGAATAATGTATTTTTGGCTCAGTGAGAATCAAACACAGGCCTGAAGTACTATAGGTCTGGATATACTTAACCATGCACAGCACATGGCTAAGTACATTTTCCTGTAAGCTGCCTTGGCTCATTTGCCATTCCTATCCAAACCCGACATCCTCAGGAAACTCAAAGAAAATTTGGTCCTTGTATCTCCATAATTTATAGTTTGAATACTTGTATTTCCAGATTGGTTATGTGACTAGACCTAATAAAAATGGCTTCTTAATATATCCATGAATGTAATATCTGTAAAGAAATGCCATTTACCGGGTAAGAAAAGAACTGGTAAAAATTTTCCACTGTCCCAGTTATTCCAGATCAAAGCTGTCCAGTGGAAACCTGTTAAAAGAGAACCATATAAAGAACAAACCTGTTAGGCAAATCAAAGCAGCCAGTGGTAAAATGATAAAATACTGAAATAACAGTTTAAAAATCGCATCCCTAAAGCTCTCAGCTAGATGAATACATATTTTAATACTGCTTGACAAAGTGTGGTGTCTCTCATTTTTCTTCTACTACATAGTATGAGTAAAGAAATTATCTCCAGGAATAAATCTGTTCACCAGTGTGTTCATTTTTCTCGGGCATATTGATCTCAACACTCCATCCTTCCAATATGAAGAAAGTTTCACACACAGAAGTTCAAGTCTGGAATGTATTATTTATTTACCCCTGTGTCACAGAAGCTGTTTCCCTGTCTTTCTGGCACACTGGCCCCTAATCCTGATCCCAGAGAGGAATGTGCTGGAAATGGTACACAGCAGTCCCTTTGTCATCCTACCACTTATTTGTTCAGCTACTTCTAAAGTTTTGGAAACCTCTGTGTGTTCTCTGAGGTACAGGAAAGTCTGCTATTAGTAATGACCTTTTTCCAGAGGCTAATCAAAAGCATCCTTTTAGAAGCTGTATGTGACCATTAAACCATTAACTAAATACTGTAACTATAATAATTTTATATTTCAATATTAAGAATAATTATTTGCTAATTTTAATAATTTAATCATTTACATTTTATTAATGTATTTTTAATTTCCATAAAATATGTAGGTTCCTCATTGGATGTGAACAGATTTGATTTACCAGCAGATGACCTGGGTCATGGTCTTTTTTCATAATTAGGTTTTAAATGTAATTAGCAAAGAAAGGAGGAGTGTGATCCTCAGAGGCAATTCTTTCTAATAAAAAAATGAAGAGCAGTGTGTATTTCAAGCACTTTTACAATACAACACAGTGCCAAACAGTAAAGTTCTGCCACATCCTGGTTCCCTGCACATCACACCTGCTTACATGTCCTGCCTGTCTGTGAGCAGCTGGGATGTGTTCCATGAGATGGGATGTATTCCATGAGATGTGTGCACAAGGTGCCTCATCACCTTTCATGGCTCTGCATCCCGAACTGCACAGTGCCAGTCATTAGGGACACAGACAATTGCAAATTAAATCTTCTATATTCACATGAAAAATTGTAGGGAGGCAACTTAGAGACAGGGTAGCACTGAAAGACCTGAACTCCAATTCCAGTATGATCTCCATTCAAACTGGATGACTTGGAATGCCTGCTTCCTCAAATGGGTGAGTCAGGATTAAAGAGTGAGCTGCTTTATTAGCTAATAATTAAAGAAGACTCCAGTCTACCTTCTGCTGGGATATAATCCCTACATATCACTACGTTAAAATTGTACTATATACCAAATATAAATTCAATATACTGCATATTCCAAGTATTAGAGTACAAAATCATCACCAAGTTCTCTGGAGATATCAATGTAATTTCAAGACAAGCTTGTTACTACCACTAGTCAGGCGACATCAATGGCAGTGGTTTATCAAGCACACCTGAATGAAAATGTGGAGTTTTTGTCTACCTGAACACTCTCACATACAAGCACATTTTTGGGTAAAAACTCCTTGTGTCCTCTGTTCTCCTCAAACATAAGCTATGTAGCAGCAAACAGATATTTTCACATGACTCTTAGGAAAATCAAGCCTATAAAGACGATGTGTAATGCATTAATAACCTAATGCATACATTAATAATCTAATGCATACATGTAATGCATGCAAGTACTCTGCAACAATAACCAGGAGAAAGATCACTCACACATTTGCTGTTTGCAAATCACCTCCAGTTTTCCATGTGAAAGTTGTTTTCTTATAATTACTGTTAGCCTTATGTTCTGTAGTAAACTGCCTTTACCAGGAAAACTTTATTTTCTGCCTTTGCCAGGAAAACTTTATTTTTCTGTCTGATGGTCATAGCAGAAGAACATTTCACTTTGACAGGATGGAGATGTGCTTGTTTTCAGGTCAAACAATCAGTTCTATTTCTTAAACATCATGTCTTGCACCTCCACCCATTGCTGCTGGCCTTGCAGTAGGACAACCCCATCAGGCACTTTTAATATCAAAACCCCATACTATACTTAGCAAAAATATTAACACCAGAATTAGTTTTCTAATAACTTATTAGGTATGTCATGATAGCTAATCTGCCATAAAACATTCATACCCCTACAGGGATTAAAAGAATGACATGCTGTTCTTGTGTGAGTGTAAATCAGAAAAGTGCTGATTTCCTTGGCAGGCCTGGGTCGCTTTTGTGAGTTCAGCCACATTAATGTATGGAAAGCAGAGGTTCTATGCTCTACTTTGTCTAGAACATGTCAGCCTATCCCATTAAAATTATCCATGACTTCAGTCAGCAAACATAAGTACCTTATCCTCCTGCCTCTGATCTTAAAACTTTATTCCACTGGACTTCATCTGAGGAAAGACTGGACAGAAGGTTGAGTAAGCATAATATTAATCAAAAACTCTTCTGAGTCTCTATGTGTCATATTTCTTCCTCTAGCATTAGTAAATCCCTGTTATTTGTGTCAGCTATTTAGGACAATGTTAATCTAGAAAACTGGTATTTCCTTTCCTCACACTTTACATAAAGCCACTAAAAGAACTGGTGGATACAGGGCACATTCTCCCTCTGGTAGATCCTGGATATTAGGGAAAGTAAGACATTTTTTAATGATATGGATATATGTCCTACTAGCTATTTTCACATTTCAGCTGTCAAAATCAGTAAAACAGACACTTTAGAAGAAGGAATTAGAAGTCCATTTGCTAAGCTAAAGGCACTTGGCATTCCTGTCATATCACATTTTGTTAGGAAGACCCATAAAGAATAAAAACTGTTAGACACTGTTCTTATTTCAAACCTTAAGAATATTAAAAGTAACTTTTCTATCTCAAAAGACTATGGAGTTCCTAAAATTCTGTCAGAGGAAATAGCAAAATAACTTCTAAGAAACCAAATTTTTTCTTTGCCATTCCTGTCACCACTGAACTTGAAAGGTAAAAGGTTATATGTCGTGGGAGGCTGACACCATATGTGCTTCTTGTATAAAACAGTTTCATTTGGGATTGATTTTGTAAGCAAAGAGTGCAGATACTGTGATAAGCTGTAAGCACATTGCCCACTGTTTGAATAATTACTTACAAGACACCCTTTTTGTCCCCTACTGTTCTCACCACTCCTCAGTAAGGCAGTAGGGAAACTTGAACACCTTCTGACTCTATTCCCCCAATTACAAAACCTCAAGATTAAAGAGTTGGGGTTTTTCACCTACTTGTGAGGCCACTCATTTATCCCACCTAACTAATGGGCCATGTGGAGTCCAAGCCAAGACTATCCTTCTTCTATTTGCGATGCTAAAACCACCCCAAAAAATGCCAAAAGAAAGCATATGTTTAAGTTTCTTCCACTGGGTTGTGTACACTTATGGCTCTCATTAAAACGAAATGTCTCAGATAAACCATGCAAATAATAATGCAGCTGCTCCTTTCTATCTCTTGGGAAAAAAAATTACTGTTTTCATTTTGCAGGTCTTGTGGTTAAAAGCCATGCTTGAATCTTCCTCCTTGCAGGCAGGGCAGATGTGCAGAAAGCGTGGGGGAGTGCAGAGGTCTGCTCTGCACACTGTGTTATTCCCAGAGGTAAAGAAATATTTCTGCCCTACCATGCCCATGCATAGCTCGGCCTCCTCTGTGCTGCTGCTTGAGTCCCTCATATTTCAAACTCATTAATATTTCTGGACTCTGCTGGATTTGACTGAGACCCTTTTTGATCCTCTCCATAGGCCACAGGGAGCACATTTCATACATCACTCTTGTAAATTAATTATGTTAACAGATGAAGGGTGGAATCATATCAAAGAGTGTGCACTGTACCTCTCAAATCACCTGAGCTGAAAGACTCTTTTCCTACACAGAGTCTCTGTTTCTGAGGAAGCCCGAGGCAAACCCCACACGACTGCTGGGGACACATCCCACCAGCTTCCCTATTCTTTAAGGTGGTGAAGAAGATGTGGCAATTCTGCCACACTGGGAACACCTTTAGAGTCACTCTTACACCCTGCAGCTTCTGGTCCTATTGTCTGTGTTGGTGCTGCCATTCTGTGCTTCTCCTTCCTTCCTGCTCCTTTTTCTCTGCCTCTATCACCACTCAGTACATGCCTGACCACAGCATTCATTCCAAAACCCTCTCAAATGTTACTCACCTTGTAACAAACAATCCTGCTGTGGTCACCAAATAGCTGCACTGATCTTTGTACCCCCATGGCCATGCCAACACAGCAGATGCTCAGCTGTGGTAAATCTATGAGACTGCATCTGGCCAGCCCAATTGCACAAACCTCAGCGTTTAGCACATGCAATTACTGTTTTAAAGGCAACTCCATAACATATCTCCTGAAATTACCTTTTCCAGATACAAGGGTTTCCTTAATAATATGCACCATTTCAAGTGTACTTTCTTTTCCAGCAAGATTCCTTCACAATCTTCCCCTGTAACAGGACTATTTATTTTTTCTGCATGCCAAGGAAACAAAGCAGAAAGGGTAAGAAAGCTGGTGTAACTAATAAAACAAGTAAGAGTAGTGTAGCACAATTTATCTTCTTTGAAAGGAAGAAGTCTCAGGAGAGAGTTAATTTTTGGGCAGTGGTGACTATTTCGCTTTTCCTCCTAAGGCCTTTCGCACATTGCAAGAGAATTTTACAAAATGAGAATGAATCTTTAGTTGAACTTTAACCACAGGGCATCAAACTACAAGCTGAAGGAAATGGAGAAGTCGCATGACAACACTGCCAGTTCTTTTTGCAAAAGACCCGCAGCATCTCTTTGCAAATGAGATGTCAATCCTGTAATTAGTAGTTCAGTCAGTATTAATTGTGTGTGTGTTACTTCCCATCAATCACTGTCGTTTCCATGTAGTCAGGATGTTTTAGAGAACCTCATTTGTAAACAATGTGCAAAAGTTTAACCCACTTTAAATTAACATTGTCAGACAGCACATAACCTTCAGTGAATACAGATAACTGTGTGCAATTGTATTTCAGCTCCAAAGTGGGGAAAGGGAATGTTTTAGCTATTTTTTTCTATAAATAGACTTTTAAAATCTTAATAGGTCATAAGAGAAATACAAGTATGCATTAAAGGCCATTAGTCCACATATAAAAACCATTGTAACTAACCTGTAACATGTACTTGCTTGTCAAGAGTAACACAAAACTGAAAGAGTCAGGAGAGAGTCAAAGGCACAACCCATTCCAGCAATTCATATTTTATGAAGCAATATCTATTCTTGATTTAAGATATGTCCAGTGAGAAATAATCCATGGCTTCCCTGGCAAATGGGATTCCAAACCTTAAAAAAAAAAATATTAATCCCTTGGCTCTCAATTTGTCAAACAACAGACCTTTCTTTATTTTCATTTGATAGATTTCAGAAAGCCCTCCATAGTAAAATTATATTTGTCATAAATTATGAGAACATATAAATTATATTTCTCATATAATCACTACTGAAGCCATCCTTTCACCTTAAATTTGATAGATTAAGTAGATTGAGCTCCTGGAACTCTTCCTCTTTAATAACATTTATTTCCTATGCTTTAATTATTCCACTGGCTCTTCTCACTGGTGATCAAAACCTTGCTGAATTGTGAACATTAGTCTTCCACTGGGAGACCTCTGCAAGTGTCAAATAAAACAAACCTTCTATTTAATATTCTCAGGATTGCATTAAAATCTTTGCTGCAAATTGCATTCTTTCTCTCCTATACCATAACCACTTCTGACTCAGAATTAATTGCTCATCCATTGCTTGTGAGCCCCCTAGATCCTGTGCTTAATATGGGCAGTCAATTCTTTATTTATGCTACTCACTGTGAGATTCATAAACACCGAAGCACAACAGCCATCAGAAGATTTTTCATGTGTCCAAAAGAACATCATGAAATGAAATGAATCACAAACTGTGACTCTCTCTTTAGTCTGTCTCCTCTGGAGAGCTCAGCCCAGACCACAAACAGGAACTCTTGTGTGAAGCTGCCATAAATGCAAATTCCAAACTGGCTACCAGCTTTCCTTTCACTTCAAACCAAACTTAGTCTAAAAAGTACATATTGTACAGTTTAGGCACAGTTTGCAGTTTTCAGGTCAACTATCTGTTTAAAAGTCTATCTCTTTAATAATGGATTATTTTTGTAACAGAAGGTATCTGTATATAAAAGTTGCCAGAAACAGAGGGGCATCTTTTCACCTGTGGTATCATTTTTTAATACCTTATAACTTTTTCTTAGCCTCAGTTTGGAACTCACAAGCCATCAGGTCAGGAATGCTGCCTAGAAATCTTCACACCTCAGTGGCTTCAGAGTTGAATTGATGCACCTCACTGGTACTCTAAGCCCTGAGACTTTCACTGTAGCATATTTTCTTTTCAAAACCCAGCAGATATGCAAAGAGCACAAGCTGTGCTGTATCTGCCTAAAGTCTAATGGCTGTACAGTGTTCCTGCACACCATTGCCATTATGGCTTGTAGGCAGGTGTCCACACAGAGCAGACCACACACCCCCAAGGCCTTCGGTGTTTAAAAGCTTTCACCAAGGCCCTGAACTCTGAATTCTTTATGTGCACATACAATGTTCTCTTGATTGAATAGCTAGTAGGTACAAGGGAAAAGGACATGAATTTTAGATTAGGAAACATACCAAAGCACGTGGGGCAAAGTTAGAACAAAGATGCCCTGACTATGCTCGCAAAACCAAAATGAAGATTCGAACTGGGATGGCTGCACTCAAACTCCCCAGCTCCCACTAAGCCTGATGACTTTCTGTTGCTTGCATCTGGAATACATGTGTGTGTGTGTTTCACAGCAGCACATGTGATTCTGTGCCATTTCTCCAAAGAGGCTGCTCTTTGCAGCATGAACAATCTTCCCAATCATGCACATAGCTCATGGATGAAAAAAGGAAAGGAAGAGTCTTCTTCCAAAGGATACAAAGTATCCACACTGATATCTTAAGTTATATTCCCATAAATTCTAGAATGAAAGATACAGAAATCAAACTTTGTGTGACATGAGTAAAGGTATTACTCACCTTCCCAGCTAGCAGATAGGAACATATTTATTTTACTTATATCTCTGTATTCTGATATGCATTTATATTTTACACTGGTTTTTATTGTCACCTATAAATAACTAATGATTTAGCTATAAAACACTCTTATAAGTTTTGAAACCTATTTAAAAATATGGATGAAATAATGGAGGAGATGGCTGTACTGAAGAATAAAATTGAAAAGGCTAACAAATGTTTGATGTTTAGGGGACTTACAGACAGCAGTCCTGGGAAGAAACAGGATTTATCAGCTCAGTCATTTACTGTGCTTATTCTTTCCACTGGAGGTACTACTGCAAAACAAAAGGGCCCCAAGCAAGCCCGAGCCAATGTTGTTCCAGATTCTGGAATCATTGTTTGGGAAGATACTTAACAATGTTGTTAGCTTCCAGCATGATTAATCTTATTACTTTCAATGGAACTATTCACATGCTTCAATTAGGCTTCCTGGCGTTCGTTTACCAAAAGTAAAAGGGAAAAAAAAATCACTGCCATACACAGCATCAATTGCTCACAAAACTCATTAAACTAGTAGATTATTGTTACAGCTCCCACAACTGGCTGCCTCAAAGAGCAATACAACACAGCAATCTCACCCACCTCAGCTTAAAGTAACCTGTCATCGCTCCTTTTATTTTTTGCAGAAGTTCCTTTGTCCATTCTGACTGGATTCCTTCCATACACCCTTTTTCTCACTTTGGCTTCCTTCACTTAGAGGGTGGATCTCCATTGAGGATTAGCCTTCTGGTGATTCAGATGGAGCAGGAGACATTTCTCAGTGACAGAGGACAGCCTGTTCAGAAAAGACATTATTTATTAACTGCTCAGCATACAGCACCTTTAGGTCCCTAGGTCAGAACAGACAAGCAAAGAGGACCTTAATTTTTCTTCTCCTGAAGAACAGTTTGTGATTTATTCTCTGTGTGCTTGTCCATCAACTCAGTGCTGCATTTCATGCTGCTCCTGTAGGGATTTGTGATGTTCTTCACCCCTTATGAGCAAATATCCCATCATGGTGTGGCTGTTTCACCTTCATGGTAACGCTGCTCATTTTAAGATAGTTCTTGGACGTTTACTTGAATATGCCTTTCTGTCCCATAGCTCAAGAGAAATTACTCCCTTTTGTCCTGTTGAGACACAGTGCAAAAGTAAATGAGTAACAGCATCAGGATGCAGGCATTGACTGTTTCCTCCACAGCTGGCATTTCCCCTTGCAGTAATTCCCACCTCTTTGAAAATATTACAGTGAAATTCTGTTCTTCTAATATTCTGGGCACGTGAAAGGAGTCAAGACTTTACACAGATTTGTTCCCTTCACCCTCACTTATTGATGTCCAGCCATGAGTATGTTACCAAGTGAAAAGTCTGGGGCACACTTGGGTTTTGCTCTGATTTGCCAGGACCCACCAGCAGAACTACGACATCACCTCTGATAACATTTCCGTGTTTCTGCCTCATGCTCCAGAATTAGAAAAGCAGTTTTTGTTCTTTTGTGAGTTAGAACATGTGCTAGTGCCCCAGTGACAAAAATGCTGTCTCCAAATTGCTCAACTCAGAAAGGAATGTTAGAAATCCACCAGGTAAATTATTCCTTGAGTTCAGATTAAATTCCACAAGATAGAAATATTGTCACTCTGCTCCAAGTGTAAAGACAGCTTTCCAAAAAACTAGAGGTCTCACCTAGAACACAATAAAGTGGACAATAAGCTATGAAAATGTCCTGGGAAATTGTATCTGCTACTCTACATGGGAGCTGTGATATTAATACTCCAGTCTTGCACGTGCCATTGAACAACACTCCATGTGGCTTTGCAACGTCTCTGCTTCAACAACCTCGTCTGTGTCAGCTGATGTTGACACAGGAGCCAACAAAACACTCCTTTAAAAGCAGAGGTTTGTGATTAGTTTTTGTATCCAGTTGCACACACAAACACAATAACAGATGGAAGATTACCAAAGAGTGGAAGAGAATGAATTTTCCGTGCCATTATCTTTCAGAGATGAGGAGCACAAAATAACCTATTCTATTACCCGTCTGGCACAACAGGCTTCTGTCTCTGGGCCAGATGTGAGCTGTTTTTAAAGGAAAGTGGAAATCTAATTAGGACGGGCTGTGGAGACACTGACCTTACCCTCATCTGAGTTTTCATTAAAGTAGCTATCTAAAGCACTTGGTATGTTGTAGGCTGCAGCTGTCAGCTTTGAGAGCTACTTCTGAAAGCCCTAAAGAAGAATTAATTGCAAGGTAATGATTGCAGCAGTGCGGATAGCGCAGCTTACAGTTCCATTACAACAATAACCTTTTAATTACCAACAGTTAAAAGAGGCCATTCCTATGGACATTTGGTCAAATTCTAGGACTTGTTAAGTTCCCACAATTCCCATTAATTTCAAAGGACCTTTTCCAGGATTTATCACCCCTCAGTCATGATAATTGAATTTTTTAAACCAATACTTTCTTCTGGAGTTTCAGACATTCAGCCAGACCTGCTGTCAGACACTTGATAAGGTCATTTGCTACGGGTTTTTTTAAGTGTATTTGCTCTTTAAAATTGTTTACTTTAAAGAGTTTGCAGGTTTTTATTTACAAACATATAATTTTTAAGGACATCAATATATCTCATCTGCTGGTTTAGCCCTTCAGGATGCAAAATTACTCAAAAGGATGCCACAAAAAAGAACTGAGTACAGAGTATTTGCCAGCTCATCTCCTCTCCCAATTAAATTCATAGCCATAAGAATCCAGACTTTTCCCTTGATCTGACAGGTAGCAGAACAAAGCACTTGTTTTTAGGTGTTGTCTGTCATGTTTCATCTGAGGAAGACATTTACATAGTTCAGCAATGCCAAGAACACAGGCTCCCAAATTCACACACAAAATGGAAGCATCCATTAATCACCGATTAACTAGGCAGCCATCCAGAAGAGCAGCTTGTTCTGAGAGCTTGATACCAACTGAACATCCATCAATAGATTTCTAATATATCTGAGAACATTTTATAGTTCTAAAAATTCCAGCAGCAGAAATGTCAGGAGATTGCAATAATGAATAATTATTTGTTATTACCGCCAACGAGTTAATATACTAATGGATATCTACTTTATTCTCCACTTGTAAGATAACTGATTATTAATGCATGTTTTTATGTGGGAACATTACTCAAACTCCAAAACCTGACATTACGCTTAACAAGGAGATTCTGGTACTTTGCTGAGTAGAAACACTGGTGTAGAATAAGTGCTACCTGTTGTTTTCTTGCAGCACTGCAGTCCTGCAGGGAGCTGTGTTCAAAGCCAGTGTCTCTTCAACGCTGAGTTTCTAAACTCAGAGGTACACTGTAACTGATGCAGAAACATAAGAACATGCAACAAGAATTTATTTTTTCAATTTTCCACCCAAAATGGCTCAAAAGAGGTGGAATGATTGCCATTGTCACTGTCAGACCTTTAGCATTGAGTACACGAGTCCAGAATGAAGGCAGCTGAGTCTAACCAAGAAACACAAGATTGTCCATATAGGTGCAATTGGTGTAACACTTTTGCCAGGTGCATAGTGATATTCACCCCTTTAACAGGTCTTTGGCTTCATTTGTCACCAAACCTTCTTTTTTGGACAAATCAAGCCACTGACATTGAAAAAGGTTTCTCACACTGTCTCTAAGACTGGCACTTCACTGCTGCCTGTTGGTAGCTATGAGCACAAAATGTTCACCAGAAATTTGTCCTCAGTCTCTTCACTGGGTAAAAGATGGGTTGAGTCCACCCCCTGTCAGTTTGCAGATGACACCAAGTTGGGCAGGAGGGTTGATCTGCAACCACATGAAAAGAGGTTGCAGTAGGGTGGGTTTTAGTCTCTTCTCCCAAATAACAAGCGATGAGAGAAAACTGTCTTGAGTTGCACCAGGGGAGGTTTAGGTTGGATATTAGGAAAAATCTCTTCACCTAAAGGGTTATCAAGCATTGGAAAAGGTTGCCCATGGAGATGGTGGAGTCACCATACCCAGAGGTATTTAAAGGTCACATATATGTGGCACTTGAGGACATGGTTTAGCGGTGGACTCAACAGCGTTCAGTTGAACTTGAGGATCTTAAAGGTCTTTCCCAACCTAAACAGTTCTATTAATCTGTG
>JAWWLZ010000172.1:4553429-4564820 GCA_035041345.1 Poliocrania exsul | reverse complement strand
CAGGTTTATTAAAATTACGTTTAGTATTTCCCAAATGTTTGTCATCCTAGACAATTAGTCTCACACAGAGTCCAGGGCAGACTGAGTTCCCAGCCTGTCCCAAGCACACAGTGAAGGCAGGTCCCTCTCCAAGGAGATCCCTGTCTGCAGGAGACAGGCAGGACATGGGTCATGATCCCACCACACCACACCTCCATGCATGACCCAGAGAGGTGTCCTGCTCCATCAGGTACCTCCCAAACCACAAGAGCTGTGGTGTCCCAGGACATGAGCCCAGTGCCTGGAGTTTGGGTAAGCCTTCTGCACATCCCATTTTTGTTACAGCTCCCCTCCAGCACTGCCTTCTGGAAAACAGAGGGAGGAGAACTAATCACCTGATCCTCATTCCTCTTTTCTGGAGGGCCTAGGCTGGCCTGACACAGCTCCAAGGCATGTCCTTAGACAAGCATCGAGCTACTCCATCCCACTTTCAGTATTCTTTGCACACCTCTGACTATAGGTAGTGTCACACATTTTAAGTATAAAACATGCTGGTATCACCCAGAGCTTTTGGGTGTTGATCAGCAAGTGCAGCAGGTCTCAGTGGAATTCTGAAAAGTAAAAAATGGGACACAGAAAAAACCCTGAATCTACAATATCAGCAGTCATGTCACTGGGAAGGGTCAATTTTTATATCCTTCATCCAAAATACATAAACTCAGAAAAATGATTCAGTGCTAACTTGTTTAACTAAAATTCCAATTTTAGAAACCTCTCTTTCTAACCTTGGGATGCTTCATAACCTCCTGCTTCACTGGGTTTAAGACTCCCTCGGCTGCAAAGATTTCTCTAAGCTACTCCTCTTTATGAGTAGTAGACTGCAGTGGAATAATTTCTCTGCAGTATTTCCTTAGTGAAAAGGTCCACAAATTGATTTTTCACCCTTTGCCCTCCCTTCCAAGATACAAATTCAAATACAAACAAGCCAGACTATCACTGACAGTACGTACATATTGTTCCTCAAGTGGCTTTATAAAAGGTAACATAAACAAAGTATTAGATATGCATCAATAATAAAACTTACATAAAGAATTCACAGAGGCATTGGGGGAGTCATAAAATTTCAAATAAAAACTCTCCATATCTTGAAAAATACCCCACTCTACTAAACTGGAAAACCTGAGAAGTTCAAAAGTATTTCCTCACTCATAAAATAATGGAAGGAGTTGGATCTGTTGTTCTCTGGGAATCCCAAACAACCAGACATTTTGCTGCTATGTTGTTAATGTTGTGATATTTTTACAAACCTTCTTGCTCCATGTACACTCCATACTGTAAATACTTCATCCTGCCCCTGTATTATAGGAAAGAGTGCAATCCTAGAGAAAACTGGGACCCAAACTACTAAAGAAATTCTGGAGGGACCCCCTGCAATGCAGCCACAGGTGGAACACAGTCCCTCAAGGAAAGTCCCTGTACCTGTCAGCTGCATTCTGCTCAGCTCCTGATGCAGCCTGGAGAGCTGAGAAAATCTGTTAACAAATGCCTATTTTTAAGCTAAACAGCTATGACAACAAAATGCTTGGAGATATTTTCAACGTACATGACATTTTCTTCACAAATAGAACTATTTATACTCAAAAGCAAAACCACCAACATTTCGTTCTGGATGACTTGCATCGAATGCTTTATTTAAAAGTAAATGTGAAATGCAAATTAAATTCCTATGTTATAATGCATAAGATTTTCTTAGCATAAGAGACATCTCAATTTTATACAGCTCTGAGCATCACCCTAGAGTGAGGGTGTTGAAAATTGGCTCTCTGTGCTGCTGCCCCCTAATCGAGCCCTCGCTGTGACTTTGGCCAAGTCATTGTCCCTTTTTCTCTCTCCAAGAGTGACTGAAGCTTTCTACTTGCAAATACTGAGATTGTAATAAATATTTAACATTACCCAGCACTGGTGTGACTTGGTGGAGCACGGGGAAAGCCATTTCCAGTTGCAGTGCACCAGCAAATGCTAAGTCCCATTTTTTTCTTGTACAGAACATGAAGTAGTGACCTGCAGTACTTGAGAAGGGAAATATACTTGAGGATACAGCTGTGGGCACCCACTGTTTCACAAATACTGTATGGCACTTGGCATCTTCATGACCTACTTATTTCACCTGAAATTCAGAATTATTGCCTCACAAAGAGCATGTGTATGTAACTTGGAGTTTGCTGGAATATCTCCCACTTGCTACAGCCTTCGAGAGGTCTTAATTTGACAACTTTTACATATGACAACTTCCTAAATTGAATACACCAGTCACTTCAAACAAGCATTCAATTACATAAGCTAAGGATTGGATTCTTACAAGTTTTTCTTTTTAAGACTGAGCATTTGCATGTTTACTAATCTTAGATCAGAACTTGGAGCTCTGTTTGAACACCAAGCTGTCAATCCTTTGATGCACAGTAAAAAGCTCTTTGGTTTCTTTGCTATTTGAACTGCAACAGCAAAACTGAAGATTTTCATGGGATAATTCCTTCCCCACTTCTTTGAGATTAGAAAGTTATTGCAAAACTTGCTTATATTTTTTTCCCAAGATCTTATTCCTCTATAAATCTCCCATGGATTTCAGTAAGGGAATGTTGATTTTGCTTGATGTATCTCCCCCAGCAGAGATCACAGAGCTCTCCTGCCAGAGACATTCCATAATAGTAACATTTAAGGTTTTTCTTTCTCATTGTGAATAAGGAAATTTATTGCAAGTATACCAGCTGTCTTAAAAAATCCTATAGCTTGTGAGGATACATATGCTTTCTGGAATATCCCAACCTATTGTGGACTCAAAGTACTACCATGTCATCCCATCTGAGTCTTGCTAAGGACACCGAGGTCTGTGTTTCTTTTTTTGCCAGTGAGGAATGCAGGTACTTCAGTACTAGAGATGGCTTTTGTCCACAAAAGTTTGGCATTTTCCATGCTTACAGACTGGAGTCTACGCCCAGAGCAGCACAAACAGGAGTGGAGCCCCAGTTTAACAATGTTTATAAATGGCAGAATGCAGAGGCAGGTGGCTCTTGCTTGCAGTTACACTGGAAAATTAAGGTATGCCTGACACAGTATCTTACTGGTACAGAATTAGCCCAGTTTGTGACAGTAAGAGTTGTAATCCACGAGAAGAGTTGAGTCCATGAAAAAATGTCCTGGATCAGTTTAAAAAGACTGTCAGGAATTACCTCTACTTAAAAAACCTCTGAAATAAATAAAGAATTACAAGATGGAAAGATCATACAGTGTTCCTTTCATGGACTATCAAAGTAAGGGAGAAATCAACATCATCCTACTCACTTGCCTACCACCAAATCCTCTTTTGACATTTCCTGGTAAAGTGTTGCCAGTATTCCAGACAGTAACCCAAATTCCTGCAACTGCTTTTGAAAGTGTGAGGACTCCATACTGCACAGAGATTCTCCAAAGACTGCCTGAGTTTTACATTTCAAGCCTTCAGGAATACAAATATAATCCTTTACAATATTTAGGATTCCTTTAGTTTTATTCCAAGATTGTGAAGGGAATAGCACAGAAACATGGAAGGGTCTTTCACACACTTTCTTTCACTTTGGCAGTGAACTGTCTCATTCAGATTTCCCTTTTATTGGCAACCCCCATAGTCAAACCTGTGCCCTATTAATAAATTCACTGTGTGTCCTGCAATATCATTATATGCCAGTAATTGCCCAATCTACAGCAGCAGGTGCCCTGAAATACTGTGAACCCCACTGCTATCTAATTATTTACCTGGAGCCAACTTCTACTGTTAAACCCATGAAACATTTTCCCAGTACTAATTTTCACTGTAGGTATTTGCTATGGCAAATAACCAAGCTGGTGACCTTTCGTTCCCCTCCCCACTATCAATTCTTTGGGCCCCAGGAGATCAAAGGCTGTGATTTAGGGCAGGGATAGCATATTAATATATGCAGAAAGCCTGTTTTTAAAGCATGTACTCATACCAGTTCTTTCCACCCAAACATTAGTTTAACCTACCAGGTGAGAAAAACAGAAAAAGAAGGTTTGTTGGACCACCTAGAATTAACCAGTATTTGTCAGCTGTTGAATGATTAATAGTTACTATACACTGAAAAGTTTGCAAACCAGAACTTAATCCTACATATTGGTAATTATTATTGAAAGACTACTAATACTGCCCTCCTACAAAGTGCAGACAAAGAAAAATGATGTTAAATTAGTGAGCTATAGGATAAGGTATGAATTATTTACCAAGCTTGATTCACATGCATAATTCTTCTCAGTCAAGCTTGCAAATCAGATCAGATAATTCCACACAATCATATGATTACTAATTTCATATCCAATTACTTCATCAGTGTCTGTTGTTGCATTATTTAGAAGTACAGATCTGATAATATTCCTCTTTACATATTTTACAGACAGCTAGTACATTTTTGGAGTCTGTGTAGAAACTTAATATAGAACCTTAAAGCCCAATTTTTATATTTCAGGTATTAAGATAAGGCCATATTTTCCTAACCAAAGTTTTCATCTAACTGTAGAACACCTGCAACTCCTGCCTTTCTGTGGTGTGTGAGACATAAATGGTCGTGTTACACATCAGGGGGATTTTTGTTAATGTCAGATAGAATATTTCAACCTTTGATAGAGAGTGGACAGCAGAAGCAAAATAGCCTTTTACTTAAGTCCCAACAATTGCTACCATTAAGCTTTCAGTTACAATCAAATTGCTGCTGCTATATTTGATAGATTGCTAACAAAGTTTCTTTCTGAACTGTTTTTTAGCTTCCTATGTAGGCAGGAACTTAAGAAAACTGTATTCAATATTCAGAGTATCTACCGATGGTGATATTCAACACACAGTTCTTATTTGCAGTTTCTATGACAACTGGGGCTGCCCTAATTTCTTCAAATTAAAAGGAAACAGAATTCAATTTGTATATTTAAACAAGAAAGGCACAATTTTCTTTGAAAGTTATTACAGCAGTGAAAGCATATATACATCTACACATATATGTGCATTTCAAGGCGTATATATTCAAAGATTTAACAAAGCAGAGAAAAGCACAATCAATTTTAACAACATATTTTTATATAACATTATTTTAGCCAGGATTGAAAAAATTCTACTTTTACCTTTTAAAAATGCTCACTACAAACCATGTGAATTTCTTTATTTAGATGAGATAAAAAAGAGCAGCATAAATACTATGTGTCTTTGTCAGAGCATCCTTTATGATTACAAGGCTTAGGATCTTTTTTTCCTGTATCACTTACACGTGTTTTATAATTTGAACTCCCTGAAAGTAACCCAAGGAAGCACTTACAGCTGTTGTAAGATGTGACTCAGTGTATTTATTTCAGTGGTACTAGTTATACATTTGTGTAATGTCTTCTCTAATAACTCCAGTTCCTTTAAATACATTGTGGTCTTTAGACACAAAAAGTCTAATGACACCACCAAAGCACACTGCTAGAATAAGCCAAATTCACCATACCCACTGAAGGCATTTCTAATTGAAGAAACTAATAACTTTTTGGGGTTGTTCCTAGAACTTTACACGGCTTTAGTCTATCAGCTTTTAAAAACCCTTGTCATTTTACCGCATTTTAAACTGGCATCTGCTGGTTTCACATTCAAAACAATTCCTTCAGACAAGGAAAATTTTAGGTACAAAAGATTCCCCCTTGGTCAGCTAGGCAGCCACACAGCCCCTGCCAGCCAGGCAGCATCACACAGGCAACTGCAGCCCTGCCCTGCCCTGCCTGCACAACTGCTGGTTAGGGAATGAGCTCTGGGTAACCGCAGGGCCTCCAGCAAACCAGCCTGATGTCCCTGTTTCATTCCAGCTGGCTCACCTGGCCAGTCTCCATTCAAATATTGATAGAGTGACATAACATGACTGTAAAATCAACAGTTTTGCAGGGAACTACTGTTCTACCAGAAAAATTGTAACTGGGTTTAAAATTAAGTACTGGAAAATACATTGGGAATTAATTTTCCGATTTAAATCAAAACATTACTGAATCCATCCTTTTCCCCCCTACTAATTCTCTCTTCACAGTTTTCCTTTGTGTCAAATTACTTCTTTTCCTTGAAAAGCACTTCAGAGGGAGCAGGAAATACAAAGAACCTCTTGTAAGGCACAGTGGAGGAATGTTCTGCAGGTTCAGAGAACACCCCTTCATTAAACATCATTCTGCAGCCCTGAGTCTGAACATGCACTTCCATACACATCTTAACAGGCACAAAAAGCTTTTCCGGCTAACACTGAAAGATATTTTCTTCTTTATCAAGCCCTAAACTCTCCGTTTCCTGTGTCAGTTGGGCAGCTGTGTGGAAACAGCCCTTCTTACCTTCTGGTTGTCCCAAAGAAGAGAAACATGAAGACCAGTCCTCTCAAGAAAATACAGTAACACCACATTGGAATTGCTGCTCCACAGAGGAAACACTACAGGGTCAATCTGTTGTTCTGAAATCACCCTTAACACAGGTCTGGGCAAGCTGAAAGCAAACATAAAATTTTATTTGAAGATTTTGAGAACAGATAACAATCATCACATTAGATGGGAAACAAACAAAGGGAAAACACATGTATTTTCCAAGCACTTCTATGTGTACTTAAGTTAGGTCACAAGGCTTCTCTGACCACACAGGATGTAGTTAATACTCAAACAGATACTTCCCATCATTCCCAGCTGAAGGCTGTGACATACAGGCACTCCTATGCCTTCCATGTATATTAATGGAAAATTAGTCAGACCAAGAAACCTAAATTTTATCTATTTTGGGTAAAACTAAATTCCTCTGCCTTCCATTCTTCTCCCTCTCTCTCTTCCCCACCATTTAATATCCAAAAACATGAGCAGGCTTTATGACTGTGGTCCATCTTTTTCTCTCATGTGCTACCTTACACTTGGTGATGGTGAGACAACATTTGTCAACCTTTTCTCTCCATCTGCTCTGATGGACAGAAAACTTGGTAAGTGCACAGGAGTAAACAACATTCTTTTCACTTTATCATGCCCATCCATCACTCTTATCCCAACTAAGATGGAAAAGGAGCATTTGGCACAACTGTCCTTAGAGAGTCTTGCCCCTTCTGCAGGTTTTCAAGAAGAAACTCTCTGCAACTGATATTTTTAACCACAGCATAATTCTCTACACAGACACTGAAGTATTTTTTCCAACCAAAACAGAAGTAAAAGCCTAAGCAATAAAATTACCCTTTTTTTACAGATTAAATAGTAATATATTGTTATGCTGCCATCAAGAACAATCAAAATATGTAAGTATACCTGCAAATGATGACCATGTTAATATAGCCATTAAAATCTAAATATTAATATTTTTTGCCACATAATTCATATCAGTCATAGTAAAATCCACACCTTTCAAAATACTTACCTCAAGTTTCTGAGCCTCAATCCAGCAAACACCTGTTTACAAAGTAGGAATTGTCCCATTGATTTTAGTTGTACACATTAAACATCTTTTGTTGGATTGGAACCTTGGACTTGTAACTTACTTTCATCTGCAAAATCCTTCTCACTGGTTATCAAATAGCTCTTGGATCTGGCAATTCTTTGGAGAGTTGATCAGATAAATATAACCACTTGCTCTGGGGAAGAAAGCTGCTGGGTTTGCCTGCCTCACATGGAATACATGAACCCAGTTAGCACCTTCTGATTATGTTTCCAAGATACACACAAACATGTTGCTAGCACAGGCTTATCTCTGGCTCAAGGCCTAAGTATAATTGAGGCTCTAGGGTAGAGATGGAGGAGTTTTCTTTAAGCATGGCAATGGTAACACAGTCTGCCAAGTGAATATGAAGGTAGGAATCTTGACAAATATGAAATACAAGAAGTTACCAGGCAAGAATGGCATATTGTAAGCATGTGATGTGGTTTGTTTGTTTAACACCTAATGGAAGTTTTTACACAGCAAAGCCCCTTTCTCAGGGGTCAAAATGAGTAAAACTGAGTAGTGGTCAGGATTTGCCATCTTACTCAGAAATCTAGAAAAGTTCATGGGAAAAGCACATTTGTCAGTTAAAAATAGCTGAGTGTGTAATTTTGGAGATCCATCCATTAAAGGTGATTTTATACTTTATGCTAAAAACGCCTAAATTTCCCCATTTCATTAAAAACCAATATTGGAATTTCATAGGCAGGGAAACCTATGACTGTTCTGGACAGGCAAAGAAATGAAACGCAAAGAAACAGTAAAAGGAGTTGTGAAATCCATCAGTGAAGTGGTTTGTGTTAGGAAGAACAATTTTGCCCGGTGTGGACTCAAAATGGCAGATGACTTTAGTTGGCACGAACGTTGTTCTAAAAATATTTCAAGAGCATCAGGTGTTCCTGTGAAGCTTTGTTTCCACATGGCAGAACTTCACCTAAATCACAGCATCAGGGCGAGTATCTGCACTGCCCCCTCCAGCTGCTTAACCTTGTGTATTATGTGACATTCCTGACAGTGAGCTGTGAGGTGGCACCAGAAACCACCACACACGAGACCTTCCCACCCTGCAGACATGCAGAATTCTGCCCTCTGTCAGCCCTTGACCCACCCAGAACAGATTTCACAGAGCTCCACACCACAGTGCTGACTGTTCTGCATTTTATGAAAATTAGACACTCTCACAGATGGCTTTGTAAGGTCACTGCCAATGTCACTTCAGAAGATGAGGTCTGCACTGAGTTATTTCCATACTTTACATAACATCTGACAGTCACAGGGTTCATAACGTGTTTGCATGCCCTGCTGTGAGTCTAAAAGTTAACACAAATTTGTTACAGACAGTTAACTCAAGAAAATTTGACATCAACATCTAGAAAGTGGTAGAGAAGAAAATATAAAGCATTCCCAGAGTTCCAACTTCCTAATTTTATCAGGCTTTTCTTATGAAGAAATCTGGAAAACCTGTTTTAATCTATTTACTTTAAATGTTCTAGCAAACTAAAAAGTTATAGAAACTGTATTATCTAGAGTGTTGTCATCATATCTGGCTCCAGAAAAATCCATCCAGCTTATCTGGTCCTACTGAAACATTTATTGTTGCTCTGAACATGAAAAAAGGAATTTCTGGTCAAGGGAACTTCTCGGAGAAAGCACTCCAGAGAACAGAAAAATCTCGAAAATCCAAAATACAGATTATAACCCTGCACAGTAAATTTATAAATTGCTAGGGCCATTCCCCCATGCCAGTGTATTTCACCAGTCCAGGGTTGTTATCTCCTACCACATTTGAATAATTCAGCAAAACTAACTCAGGAGTGCTGGTGCCATTCTGAATTACTGGGCAGCAGAGGACATGAATTTAGCTACCTACAGTAGAAAGTAATTACTGCTAGTCCATTTAGGACAAAACCTAATTCAAAATCTCAAATTCACATGAATTTGCAGCTACTACAACTGACCCAAGTGCTGTAATCTCTGAGGTTCTGCATACCAAGCAAACACAGCTACACAAACCTTTCCTGCAAGTAACCACTGATATTTCATCAGCTACGTTACAATGTTAGAACCTGTTTATGATGTTTGTTTTTATGCTTTCTGCTTGTACTATCATCTACATCCTGAAGTCTGTGTCCTCTATATGTTTGCAGAGACAAATAATTCAGTACTATTGACCTGCATGGGGTACAGGGAATAATGGTCACCAAATCATACATAGTACTTACAGTTTGAGGCCAACGGGGTCACTCTTTAATGAATTATTCCAGCTCCAGTAAGACATCAAAAACAATGTTGGCTATTTTTTGTTAAAAAGACACCCTTCCTTGGCTACCACAGTTATGAAGTGACTGAAGTGGAGCACGTTTGATGTTTTGATGATAAAGATGAAAACTGTAGGCAGGAAAATGAAAAACAAAAGTGGAACTTCAGTCAAAATGGCAGCTTTCATTTCCATTCCACACTCTCATCATATTACTGGTCCTGAACGTGTCTTTTGTGCTTTTTCCCCTCCTTTCCTCTTTCCCTTAATTGTTGTGGTCTGACTGCCCAAAGGGCTATTTTAAACAAGACTTAGTTGTTTCAGGCTTCTCTTTCCAGGAGTCTGTTCTACAACAGCAACAATAACAACAAAAAAGCAAAACACACACGGGGTGAGACAGAGACTGAACGACAAAACCTTGAACTGAAGGAATCCAAACCTGCCTGTCCAGGTTTCCTTCTCAGTATCATTATACACTAAATAACACTATCATTGAGAAATTCCAAATTGTCCCCACTGTTCTTTAGTTCAAGAGAGACAAATACTTGTAAAGCAACACCTTGTCTCTGGCACTGTTACAGCTGTCAGAATGGCAAATTAATTGCCCCAAAAAGGAAACCAGGACCACTATTAGTGGCAGATGAACTGAGGACTTCCAGGGAGTTACTTAAAAGGCATTGGCATTCTCAATAAAAGTTGTATTTAAAAATAGAGTAGAACTTCATGGACCTAAAAAATATTTGCAATAACCCCCTGACTTTTTTTTTCTTTTAATTTCTCTCATAGGAATTTATGAAGTTTATTTGGGCTTACATTCTCTACTGTTAATCATGAAAGGAGCTCCATCAGACTTTTCAAAGTGCCAGGTCTGTACTGTGTAATTTATGCAGAGACCATGTGATTCTCATGTCAAAAGTGGTCTCCTCACCTCAAATTAAGTATTTTGAGCAATCCATGTTTCTACTGAATCTTTTTAAGAAACCAAGGAAAGTTCTCTATTTAAGTGAGCACAGTAGCAAACATCAATGTCATCCTTTTCCCTTACACCACCAGCCTCAGACAATGGCCTGAGCCATTACTAAGTTGCTAATTAACAGGCTGTTAAATTTAGCAATTATGCTCCATATTACAATTCCAGAACAAGGTTTACCTGAGATTGAACCAAATCATGAAAAGGAAAACCAGAGAAAATTACTGAAACTATTCAAATCATGCAAATCACTGCAGACTGGGAGAGGACTCAGAGATGGTTTTACTGCAGCCTCTGCTCATTCTCACAGCCTTCAGTTTTGGTCACAGATGCACATATCCATGAACTTTCAGTCTGGTACAGCAGTGTCATGCATATTTTCTTAAATTATAGAGAAAGAAAATATTCCCTTTATCACCCCAGGAATCATCACTGAATTTGTCATTCAGTAATCTTCAGCATCTTACTCCCTGATCTCCCAAAACTCTGGTTTCAGTTCAATTTTTAAAAATGTTGACACTCAGTCAGGGTATAAGAGATTCTAAAGAATTTTACCACTTAAGCTTAAAGCATTTAAAGCCTGCCTTGTTGCTGTTTTCCATGCTTATTTTCAGCTGGTGACCACTTTTAATTAAAATACTCAGGCCTGTTGAGATTAAGTTAAACAGCTTTATCCTCAGACTATTCACAGCC
>JAWWLZ010000172.1:4527333-4553329 GCA_035041345.1 Poliocrania exsul | reverse complement strand
GCCTGCTTGGTTATTAACTGACTTTCTTCTTTTACTCCCTTTTTGTATGTTAAACTAAGTTCATGTCTGGCTTATAGCTGCTCTGTTGCTAAATCTTTACAGCATATTCTGCAACCCCCAGATTCAGTGCTTCCAGAATCCCACTGGATGATTTGGCAAGCCAGACAGTATTACTTTATTATATTTTGACACGAATTAGGCCTACATTTCTCACATATTTGCAAAAAACCAGCCCACTCATTGTTTTCCCTGTTTAAAAAGGGAACCACAGAGAAGGACACTGGACTAACCAGTTACCTTTTCCCTCTGAAATTCTGATTAAGTAACTGAACATTTTGTACATGCAGAATAACTGGATGAAGTTCTCATTTCTCAGATAAAGAGCAACACCTTTTTATTTTGACCCAATATTTGCAGCACACTTTCCCCTCACACCACCACATGCTAACCAGAGTTCTGGAGTTCATCCCCAGCCAGATACTATTTCCTTGACAGACTTTTCGAGCTATCATGCCCTCTGCAGACTATAGCATAGCTTACTGTATAGCTGACTACAGCAGAGCTTAACATACAGCCACACAGCAGAAATATATAAATATATAAACCCTGTAAAGGTGGTTAGCTCGGTCTGTGCTGGGGCAATGACACCCTTCCACCATGAGCTCAGGCAAGCCTCTAGTCCTCAGCAGGCACCTCAAGTGCTGGTAATTGGCATTAGGCACAGGCTGTACTGGCTGATAAAATGACAAAAGCCTGGAATTCTCAGTTCCCAGTTCATCTAAAGAACTACTTAGTTGCATTTTAAATGAGAATTAGGATTTATCACAGCAGTCACAGTTTCATTAGTCAAAACCAATCTTGCTTTAAAGTAAAACTGTTTGCTCAGATGTGGGAAAGTCTCCTGTGAGTTGCAGTCCCAAATTTCCACTGCATCACATTCCTTACACCAGGCACTATCACACTGGTTTGGTTCCTCAGCCTGGCAACAGAGCATCCAGTACAGAAACAATCCTTCCATTTCCTTAGTTTGCAAAGTTTACGTGGATTTATCACTGACTTAGTAGAAGAAAGTTAGTAAGATATAAAACATTGCTAGAGTTCAGTAACATTTCCAGTTGTTCCTAAATATGACACAGGTCATAGATAATGTTTTAAGTCTGAACATTAAGCTTGGCTCTGTGTGATGCAGAGACACTCAGCATTAGATACTGGGACCAGACCATGCAATTTCTCACATCATTAACATTTTTATATTGCTACTTATAAAATTATTTTCTGGTACAGTTATACAAATTAATACATTCCCAATCAATTAGAATCAAGATTTGAAAACCTGTATATATAATTGTATCATTTCCATTGCCAATAAAATGGGAATTACACAGAACAACACGTGACAAAGCAGAGGCCAGGATGGCACCTCAGACGGTGTGCCCTGCTGAAGACTTAGAATCAGTTTGAAGATGAGGGATTGCAGCATGGTGGGGTCGGACAACTGGGCTATTTCTCCATTCAGCACCATCTGTGGTACAGTTTAAATAGGTGGAACACTAGAGCTACAGTTATGAATTTGAGAGTGTCCAGTTTCCTTCAATACACACATGACAAATGCATCTGAAAGTCTGGGTAGCTGACAGAAAGCTGGTAATGGTGGTTACAGTGACTGCTGTTCCCTTCCTTGCAGGGGAATGTCTGGTGCTATAGAACACACTGAACTCAACGAAACTGCTCCCACATCCAAAATCAAGCTGGTGGAAAAATATTTAATTTCTTTAATTGATGTTTTCCACTATAAAGAATTACTGTATTGTAGTAACACTCCTCATATCACAAAAAACATGATGAAAAGTTGTTTCTCCAAAGCACAGGCTTGAATGTATCAGTAAAGTCTTTCTGAATGCATCATTTATCAAGACTTACCAATATTTTTCATAATACTCTTATATTTTGATGGACTAACATTTTCTGTTAAATTTCATGTATATTTATTTTATTTCACAGAATACTGAGCAAATAGGTCGCTGACATCAACTCAACTGACATCAAGTGAGAATATAATTCTGTCGTTAAGAATGCACTTGGATGAACTTGACAGCAGGAATACTTATCTACATTTAGTTCCAAGACTGCACAAAAATTAGATTTTTTTCTGAAAATTTTTGACTATCAAGGCTAAATTCATATTGTAATAATCTCACTGCTGCTGTAATGTACAAGAGTTTTAGGGAACCTAATTCCACTAACATGGCTTGTATACTGAATAAAGACAAAGACAAAATACCAGTAGTACCACACAAGCCCACTTCTGAGAAGCTGCTAAGAGCCTTTAAAAAGGCTAGCCTGGAAAAACTAAAAAAAATACTAATTTCCTCTTAGGTATTCTTGTAAAATGAGGCCTTAGAGAGGAAACCGTGAGATAAACAGCAGCCTTCCAGTACCTAAAGGGTGTGTACAGGAAAGCTGGAAAGGGACTTTTTCCAAGGACATGGAGTGATAGGACAAGAGGGAATGGCTTCAAATTGAGAGAGGGCAGGTTTAGATTAGAGACAAGGAAGAAATATACTTTCTCTCACATTCCAAACTACCAAAATCTTTTTGTATCTCCTGCAGCTCACTCAAGGATAGGGGTTGGGTGGTGGTTGTCTCTTCTGTTTCTTCTTCCTGTTCCTGTAATGACTCTTGTGATGGCCTTGCTAATGGCAGTGGAAATGGCCCTTGTGAAGGCCCTGGTTCTTCACCCAGCCCTTCTTTTTGAACCTCTTCCCTGGCAGAGCATGGGATACAGAAAATAAACACTACTTGGCAGCAACCAAAACGTCAGCGTTATTCTCACACTGAATTCAAAACGCAGCACTGTACCAGCTACTGAGAAGACAGTAACTCCATCCCTGCAGAAGCAAGGATAGAAGACGTCACTGTTTACCTTGGCATCTTTTTATTGCTGCATATTCTCATTTCAAATGTCATATTTTAGCACCTGTATGTTGTCGCTATGATTTTATTAGCAATGTGTTAGCAACACAGGAGGGGCCTGAAGACCTGAATAGAACTTGCTGCTAAAAAACACTTATAGATTATTTGCAGACATGAAAATTTTTTTATATAAGGAGATAAACTGACGTACAAGAAGGTGGAGGGTTGTTGACATAGGTATTTCTCAGCTGACAAATATATTTCTCAGTTGACATACATATTTCTCATTGGATTATGTACACTTACTGAAACAAATCTACTATTTGTTTAATGCTTTCATGCAGTTCTGGAAATCACATATACATAAAATGTGAATATCATTCAGTAATTCAGGTCTAGTAGTTTATTGCCAGATTTTTTGCAGTGTGGCTTTGAGCATGAAAAATTGCAACTTTTTTAATGAACTGAAAAATCTCATTTAAAAATTTGTATGAGGATATGACCTTAAGGATGTGGTCCTGCATTGGATGGTTATGAAACTCTTAAATACTTAGTCTGGGTTTCTGAGTGAGACCAGGTTAGTCAAAAGCCACCATGAGACAAGGGTACTTAAGTTTAGCAGCAGCAGCTCCATGTTTAACTGGCAGCACATGGTTATGCAATCAACTTACAGACCTGGTCCAGCTCCCATTAAAATGAGGAGAGATTTTCTATTGATATCAAATTGAAATTGATTGGGACTTTGACATTTTCCAAATGGCTTAATTGTAACAATTCTTTTGAGTGTGCCCAGTAGCATTGAAAAAACTTTGTCATGTACAATATTGAAAAATTCCAAACTGCCCAAAGACTGGAGGAAAAAGAATAGGCTGAAGAAAAGACATATAAGAAGCTGAAACATGAGTCAAACCCTCATCTTGTGTAAACATGTAGAAGGAAGAAGAGGGAGTGTTTTCTATAACTCTGGACCTGGATCCACATGTGCCATATGTCAAAAGGGGTCAAGATGTTCTGTGATTAATGCCAGTGCCAGAAGCACACTTTGAGAGCAACTGCTTTGACATAATCATTTTTCTTCAACATTTAAGCCTCTGCAGTGGTAGGTGCTGTTGAAATCGCCAAGAAAAATGTCACCTTCTGCAATATCAAAACTGATGAGATTTTATCCTGAGGATATTGGGACAAGATGTTCTGTTGGCCTCTGGACACTAAGGGAGGGAATGGTCAGGCACAAACATGAAAACATGTGAAGATGAAGATCAGGCAGCAGCCACAGTGCCCATGCTCTTTGGCCTTCCCTGGGACCAGAGAGACTGGAGGAGCAGCCAAGGTGGTGTCTGGGAAAGCAAGTCTCTGATGACACCTGGCACACACTGAAGTGTAGATCCAGCCACTCTCCTGGCCTGGGGTTCTTTGATTAACAGAGCTGTGGAGTGATCCCTTGGGAAATCACTCATCTCTGGGCAATCAACATCTCACAGAATCACAGAATATGCTGAGTTGGAAGGGTCCCACAAGGATCACTGAAGTTCAACTCCTGGCCCTGCACAGGACAGACCCACGAATCATACTATGTGCCTGAGAGTGTTGTCCAAACGCTCCTGCAGCTCTGGCAGCCTTGGGGCTGTGCCTACTGCCCTGGGGAGCCTGGTCAGTGTCCACCACCCTCTGGGCGAAGAACCTTTTTCTAATATTTGACATAAACCTCTGCTTACACAATGTCAGGCCATTCCTGGGTCCTGTCACTGGTCACACAGAGAAGAGATCAGTACCTGCCCCTCCTCCTTCTGTCACAAGGGAATGTCCCTGCAATGAGGTCTCCCCTCAGTCTCCCCTCTCCTGCTGAACACACCAAGTGCCCTCAGCTGCTCCTCACAAGCTTTCCCTCCAGCCCTTCCCCATCTTGGTTGCCCTCCTTTAGACACTCTCTAACAGCTTGATGTCTTTCTTATAGTCTGGTGCCCAAATCTACACATGGAACTCGAGGTGAGGCTGCACTAAGGCAGAGTAGGACAGGACAGTCTCCTCCCTCGCCCTGTTGGCGATGCCAGGCCTGATGCCCCCAGGACATGGGTGGCCCTTCTGACTCCACGATAGATCATGAAATGTTGGTTTTCCTGACTGTGTTATCTCAATAAGACAGCTATCTGAAAATCAATCATGACATCTCTTCCCAATCAAACATCAACTACAGAAGTTCATGCAACAGTCCTAATATATTTTATAAAAATCAACTAGGAAAATTTCAATTTCCTGTCTCTCCCAGGGGCTCCATCTCTTACTGAGAAAAAAACTTTTCAATAATATCTTGTCTTACAGCATTTTTCTACATTCAGTAAACAACCCGATCTAATCACAAATAGTTGATAACCTGAAAGCTGAAATCATACATGCAGTGATAAAATTGCACAAACATATTGACTTGGTCAAGGAAAAAAATGCCAATGTGAATAATCAACAAAAACATTATTTAATAAAAAGCTTCATAAGCCTTCCCACCTGGAATGGAAAAAAAAAAGTAACAGTTTCTAAGGCTGAACTGCAACATTTAGGAAGAGTTCATTATACCACAGAGTAGAAATACTTCAACAAAGCTCCAACAATCTCTACACTTAGAGGTCAGAAAAACACAACAGTTCTCACTCATGATATATTAAATCACAAAACTCTGCACACCCAAGGCCATGATCAGGCAAACCCCCCAACCTGGCACAAAGTTCATATTCTCAAAACCTGAATTCTTTAAAATTATCACATTCTTAAAATCCACAAATAACTAGAACAATCTTCATAAAACAACCTCAGACATGAATAAAATGTACACTACACTTCTGTTTCCTCAGCCATCTGTGCATGAATGAACTGAACAGGGAACTCAACATACACTGATTAAATATTCTGGTGACATCAAACCAGAACTCTGAGTCATAGAAAATGGGGGTTTTATCTAAATTTACCTTGACAAACTGGGAAAAATAGGATGACATTCACTAAAACAAGTATAAGATGTTAAATACGAAGAGTAATGATCAGTAAAACTAATACAGAATATAGAACAACAGGGATGAATGACCCAAGATGGTACTGCCACATACACATAAGAATTTTGACCTCAGTAAATACATAGTAACTTGATCTATTTTTATGTATTTGAAAAGAAAAGTCTGTTAAGAATATTTCCAGACTTCTCATTTCATCATCTGTCAGTCTGCTTTTATTGTGGGCATCTTTCATTTAATCTTCATCCTCTGCAGGAAAACACAATACAAAGAAAAACAACCTCTTTTTGCTAATATAACCAACTAACAATATATAAGCCACAGGAGACCAATGATATTATATGTATCAAATAGAAAACATCATACAATAAATAAGGATACAGCTAAACAGAGGTTCAGCTGACTACTTTCTACTCAGTCATCATTTCTGACACAGTCAAGGGACATTTTTGAGAGCATTTTTTAGCTGAAGTTTTTGATAGTTATTCTCTCAAAACAATATGCTGAAAATGCCACACATTAAAAGTATAATAAAGCTTAAGGAAAACAATGTTGCTACTTTTGGAAGGCTTTCTGCAATTAAAGCAGGAGTTTATGGTACTTTGAACATATTGAAGAATGCTTTAAAATCTGTTAAATGGATTAATTTTCCAAACATGGAAAGTCAGATGAATTGTGCAGTTGGTAATATTTATGCACAGGTGTAGATCATGGGGGAAGTGGATGCACAGGTGTGGAATGGGTGAATTTGGGTCATGACTAACCCCCAGCAGTCAGAGAAAGAATTGTACTGGGAAACTTGAAACTTGTATCTTCCCACATGTGCAAGCACACCAAGTACTTCCATAAAACATTATCACAAATTTGAAATATGTAATCAATTATTCCAAGCCCAGAAAATTATTTTGATGTTTACACAAGTTCTCTGCCAAATTAGGCCCTAGGTGGTTTTCTGTTTGCTCTTTTTTCCCTTAGTTTGTTTTTCTTTAATCATTTCATCTCTTTCTCTGAGTGGAATGCAGCATCTCACAGTCTTCATTACAGAAATAAACACTTTAAAACTCTGGGAAATAGGTTTACTGTGGCATGTAATTAACTGCTGCTAATAGGGAGGAAAGCACATATGGTGGCAGCGCTTTTACTCTAGAGGGAGGGATGGGATAAATACATCCCACATCCAGTCAGTATGATGCAAAAATAATTGCACATAGTTTTGGATATCTTTGACTTCATTTACCACAGCGAATGATTAAAAGGATTTTCACATATCCAATTTTCCTTGGTGTTTTTAGGACTATCAATATATTTTGTCCTTGAATTTAAGTAACAAAAGGGAAAAGAGAAGAAGCGTTAGATGAAATATGTCTGAAACTCTGAAGCAGAATCCTTAGAAAAAAAAGCAAAAAGCCATAGCCCTGCCCCACTGTCACCCTGTAAAATGCAAGAACAATTTCAATAATACAAGATACTTGTACAAACTGGCAGTGAAAGTTATTGCTGGACTTGTTTTTCTTCATCTCCTACTACTATCAGATATACGTTTGCATTTCATGATCAAGAAAACAAACTATTTTTAATTATTTTCTGATTTAGTAAAGCTTGTAACTTCTTCTAGGATAATGTAGCCAAGTGATTGGGAAGACAGCTAATGAAGAAGGACTTATTTAAAAAAGAAGTGGTTATTGATGCCTGAAATTAATGCAGACCTCAGTCTAGCAAAGCACTTAAATGTAGGAGTACTTCACTGAATCAGGAGTTTAGGACCATAATTAAATTATTGCAATTAAGGGTTGTCTCATTCAGAACTCATAAGTACCTGCTTACAAAGGCAATGATGAAATTAGGAAGAATTGAGTGGCAATTTTTATTAATAAATTCTTATTTTTTCTCATTATTATACTAAGCAAATTTACATTTGTTTCAGCTCTTTAAGGATACTGTGCTGCGTGCTTTGAACTCTGACAAAGAGACAGCAGGTCCAATTCTAACCTCAGCAGAGGTACCAAGAAATTCTACAGCCTTGAGCACATCACTTATTTTTTGTGATGCTCATTGCTTATTTGCCACATGGATATATATATATATGTATATTAGAGTTCAAAAAATATAAACATGCATACATATATGCTCCACAATTAATGAGGTACATTATAAAATGCTTTGAAAACATAGGAGGAGTAAATATATGCCTAAAGTGATGACCTCATTTTTGCTATCACTTGGTAGCTTACTGTCATACAAGGTTAAAAGTAGGTCTGATTTACTCAATCTCTGGGATATTAAAGGATAAAGCTGCCTTTCCCCCCTTTCCCTCTTCCTCTCCTGCTTAATTCCCAGAGTTGGGTACAGAGCTATTGACAATAACAGTTACCAGAATTTAAGAAATAGTTTCTTGATGCTGATGATGCAAAACAAAAGTCAAACAACCCCTTCCTACTTAGTTCACCCATATCTGCAATGAATTCCTTCACAGAAATCACAGTGTAACAGGTGGACTGCAGTGCTCTCTCCTGCCCTTTGGAAATCTCAGAGCTTGCAGCTCCCACCCTTCTGGCCAACTGCTCCAAGAGGGTTGCAATGTTCAGAGCTACGCAGGGAGCAGAATTCCCTACAGCCCTCAGGAAGGCAAACAGCAAACAAGTTTAACGGGGTGGGAAGGTTGGTGGGAGGGGGAAAAGGTGAAAGTCCAAAGCCAGGCCAGCAGCTAGTGCCAGGATTTTATCCCAAACGTTCATTCTCTGTGCTGGCAGCAGACTATCCATCCATTTCATTAATCAGAGCTTCCCCAAACAGACTCTACAGCAATGATAACATTAAATCTGTTACATTCCAGTATCAAAGCCACTTGCCCAAACCATTCTGATCAAGCAGATACTTTAAAAGCTTTCCAGCCTATACCAAGTGGCTTCTGCTGTGCTCAGCGTGTCTTGTCTGCAGCCCTGAAGCACACACAAACCAGCACATTGAATCCACCCCCCCACATCTCACACCATTATTGACCAGGGCAGCATATTCTGCTCCCTTTGCTTCATAAATCAAATTTCCTTAGTCAGGAAAAAGATTGATGAATAAACCTGCAAAAAGACTTCTGGCTACACATAAAGGATATATCAAATTAGCAAAGCAGGCAGTCAGTCTCATACAGAATTGCACATGGCCAAGGAATGTTTCAAGTCATGTGCTCATTTCTTCATGTTTCTGTTTTTCTTATCACCTTCTGTAGGCTTTTTTAGGTGTGGAGTACCCAGCAAGAGCTCCCTTGCTAAGCATTAGTCTGCACCCCAGCATAATTCAGATCCCTTTGGGGGTCACTGTGTATTGGCAGCACGAAAATAGCAAGTAAAGAGAAGTGCAGAACAATCCTACTGCTGCAGCCAAAGCTCTCACACCAAGGCAAGACTAGAATTTATAATCTTTTCACCTGATCAAGCTCTCAATTATAATGAATTTTTGTTAGTTAATTGGTATTAAAATTTAAATACCTCGATGTATAATATGCCTATTTTTTGTCTCTGAATGTATTTCCCTGCCTTTGGTCTTATAATGACCAGAAATAAACATTCCTGAAAAAACTTGGAATCAACCTGTGCATTAAAAAAAAAAAAAAAATCACAGAAATCACACTGTGTATTTTAAATGGCCTATATTATTCTATCTTTACAGAACTGTATATACAATTAGAGAGACAATAGAGAGAGTTAAATAGTTCCAGAAGGCAGTTTGGACATCATATTGATATGAATGACTTTTTATGTAATTCTGAGTACAGTCACTTGGAAGACGACAACTTAATCTTCATCCTTTATGCTGGAAATGGAAGGCCTGCTCCATTAGCAGCCTGCAGGCAGGGGACCTGCATCTCTCCTCCTCCTCCTCCTCTAATAAGGATTAATTTCTCCTTGTGTTAACAAGGACTTGATGCCCTTCAGCAATGTCTTTATTTTTTGTCCTGCCCTCCACCTTCTCTGTTTCTTTTTTTTTTTTTTAATGTGCCAGCTAGACAGACTATTCATGTGGATTGTTTAAGCCACATATGTTTCTTTTCCTGGAAGCTTCACACCTAAGTAACAATACATTGCTCAGCTTCTCATAAACACAAAGATGTACTGTAAGTGTTAACAATTGACTTTGCCTGGAGGACTGCTAATTAAAGGACAAACAAGAACATTCTCTTTCTGTTGTTCAGTTAGAGAGATGGAAAACATGTAACAGAATGTATGGAATGGGGGAACAGGTTTTGTTCAGCAGCAGTAAAGTAGAATGTTGCTTTTGGTGAGCAGGTAAATACAGATAGTCATAAACCAGATACTTGGCACTCCTTTTGTCTATTTAAAAGCAAAGACACCAGAAAGCTTTTTAGGCTCGAAATCTTCTCTTCCTTGGCCCTGCAACCACCTTAATAAAAAGCACCATCCCTGTCACAGTGTTTTGCGTAGAAGAAAAGAAAAAATATAGACAATATTTCTGAAAATGCATTGTGGTATTCAGTCTCTCTTGGTGCTTTAAGCTCTTTTCAGCATGAAATGACTCATAAGAACTGCAGTAATATTCCTGGCTTACTTCAATACTATATTAACTCAAATATTTTAGCTAACTACAGTGAAATAAAACTTACCTTAAAAATCAAATCCTTTTTCCCATAACGAAGCTCTTTCAGCTGGGCTTGGATCTTTTTTGACTGAAAGTGAGGATAATGAAATCAGGTTTGAGTTTCATTTTAAATATTTACTTTTAAGATCAGAAAACAGGTAGTGAGTTCTGACAACAGCAGAATCCAGATCAGCTTCAGGATGTAGGAGAAATACCTCAAATCCCTGCCAATTGCTTTTCCAGGCTCATATGGCAAAACAAGGCCGAAGTACCGAGGGAAATATCAAATGGCACTCACCTGAAGCACATACTGAGTTAGAGGAACAGCTGTTGGGTTTACACACTTTATAGGTGTGTTGTTGCTAATACTTTCCATGAAGCAGAACTGAAGGCATCACCTTCAAAGTAAATAATCCTATTCTTAGAGGCAAAAAGGCTCCATAGGATTGCAGAGTTATTCTTTGTAAAGATCAGGGCGTTCCAGGTGGTATCCAAATGAATGAGGTGCTCAGTTTGTAACCATGCCCTTGAAAATAGGCATAGTTATGCTTAAGATGATATTTATTTTAAATATTTATAAATTTGTCCTTAAAATAGTTTTAAGTAATATTCTATATATTATTTTATTTATTTAAACAAAATACAATAGAAATAGATTCTTTATACTAAACTATCCAATGATCCAAGGACCATTATCTCACATTTTATCTAAGAATCCTGTCAAAAAATTAACTTTTTTTAAAATAAAATTCACAGTCCTGACTGATATTCTATACATTTTCTTGTATTAGTTAATGCCAAATGTTTTGCATGCCTTAAAATGGATTAGAAGTCCATTTCACATTTACTGAAACAGCACATCCATAAACATATTACAAAGGTAGTAAATCTTTCATAAGGTGGAATTCTTGGAAACATTTGATGTCTTTCCAATTGGTGCAGTCAAATTCAGTGACAGACTTTTGGAAAGGCTGAATGAATCTAAAGATGAAATTTTAGAACCTGCTTTAAATATTGAAACAATAAGGCCAAAATGGTTATGGTATTCTGTGAAATCTGGAACAAATAGCCAAGAGCAGTTCAGTTCAACTCTCTCTCCTGTGACATTGTCTGCTGTTGTTTCATCCAACAGCACTGTCTAACCTGGGCAATGTAACTGGTAGAGCTATGGAACATATCACCTAAATTAGAAAATGTTAACCCCCTTTATATTGTTCTAGGCAAATACACATCTCTGGGACATACAAGTTATACAAAGAGGCTGTAGAGTAATCTAAAACTTTCGATTAAGGTATCACTCATTTGCTAAATATCAAAGGTGTGATGAAATTAAGAGACACAAAGCTGAATGCATTCAGTGCATCATGTGAGTGACTCAAAAAGCACATCTATGACCTGTAACTCTTCATGCTAAAATTTGGTTGTTCCATGGGTTTTCAGGGAGAGGACTTACAAAACTGCCACCTCTTAGTGCATCATCATTAAACACAGACGGCTAAGGCACAGCATGTGGGAATATTGTCCTGGCATGTCCCCATCTCCATGTCCTGGGAACACCGAAATTTGCAACCCTGACTTCTTCTCTCCTCTTCCTCTCTCCTTCCTCGGAGGAGAAAATCCAGCCCTGTAAACTGTGCAGGATCCCAAGCATTGATGCAAAGGGACAACAAGGAATCAGGATGTGTCCCACTGTTTGCAGGCAGCCTGAGGGAGCAGAATGAAGCAGGAGCTTCCTGGGAGGGAATTCTACCCACAAAGGGTACTGAACCAATAACTAAAAGGATACTTAGTCACACTGTTGTTATGCTTGGTGAATAGCACTTAATTCAGAGCAGAAAATACCACTGTGTTCCTCTGGTTGGCAGAACCTAACTGGTGGAATGACCACAAAACCCCAAAAGGATGCTCCTGCAGCACCTTTGTTTGTTCTAATGGCACTAATATGCTTAGTAGGCACAGATTTGCCAGGATGATTCACCAAGTCAGAGATTTTCACACTTTAAAACACACTCACAATCTGCTTTCTTGCCTGCTACTTAATGCAGATTTAGTTTCCTGACATGTTCTGCCAGCCAGGGCTCGTCACTCTACAATACAGTTAAATTATTCTTAGGCTTCATCCTTAGATTTGAAGACGTTTATGTTGCCAATATTAAGAGAGACATAACCAGGGAAAAGTTCTTCAGGTAAATGACCAAAGATACAAAACTTTAAGCAGCGAGGGGTGGTGGTTTGGCCCTGGCTGGATGGCAGGTGCCCAGCAAAGCCACTCCTCAGCTGGACAGGGACAGAGAAGAGAACAAAGGATTCGAGCTAAGGACAGAGAGAGATCACTCACCAATTACTGTCACTTGACGTGGGGAAATGAACTGAACTGATTACCAGTCAAAGGCAGAGCAGGATAATGAGACGTAAAACAAATCTGAAAAACACCTTCCCCTCAAGTCCTCCCTCCTCTCAGGTTCTACCTCCTCCCCTTTGCAGCACAGGGAGAGGAGGAACCGAGGTCACTGTCGCTTAATACACTAGGAAAAACAAACTTAAGAAAGAAGGGCAACCAGATACCTGTGTTGCACACACTGCTGAGTTTTTAAGCAGTAAACAGGGGGAGAAAATACGTCTGTATTCCTGCACTGTGACACGTTTGAAAGCAACAATGATGATAAAGGAAGATAACCTAGATTTTGAAAAGCTTTACAAAAATTACCCCAGACCCTATTATTTCCTACCATTGAGTATTTCTCAGAAACTTGACCTCTAAGTTAAAAGGTGGAGACTGTAATGAAGAAAACACATTCAACCATAGTTATGGAAATTCTAGTAAAGAAGAATTTTGTTATGCCTCTTCATTCAGGCAAGGTACAGTGACTTTCACACAAATTACAAGGGCAAGAAACCAGACTAAAGTAATGCAAATGAGTAAATCAGGTTCACATATTTTAGTATCTTTTCTCATGAAAAGTTAAATAAAAGGGGACTGCTGGCATGAATGCAGTTACTTCGACATTGATGTATTTGCCAAAAAATAGGGGTTTTATTATCGACTATCTTTCCCTTCTCACTCTTCAGCAGAGGAGAGATTTCATTCCTTCAATTTTATGAAGTGATCCTTTTATCCTTGAAGTAATGAAACATTGTAGGAATCAATCATAATAAATCTTTCCTGTCTCTGAGTTATTTTCATAACAGGCATTTGGCAATTCCTATCTTAGTCTAGACACGAAGATCAGGCAAAGTCAGTCAGTTTTACATATGCTATAGATGGAAAATAAATTTGGAGAGCTCTATCATAAGCATACCCAAATGATTTTACTTGTCTAAAACTTGAGTTTGCAGCTCACTTTCCAATACATTGGAGCTGCTTCCAGTGAAGTCACAGAAATGAGCTGACAGGAGAGCACTTTAGAGACACTCATATATAAGCATAACATATATTCTATATTCTGGTGTATATATATGTGTGTATATATATATACACACATATATCTATCTATATAGATATATATGTATATCTTCTGGTGGATATATATAATATACCTGAAACTCAGTAAAAAAGAGTTTGATGCAACCTTCTTTGGGGTAGGTTAGATGTAGAACAGATTCCTTACCTCCTCTGCATGGATACCACAAAGCTTGTTTCCAGACAAGAGCTTGTTTTTGAGGCTTTTGTTCTGAGAGGGGGACAAGAAAAAATCAAAACCAAACCATCTGTTAGTGAGGGTTACTGAAATATTAAGGCATCCTTTAACAATTTATCATACTGGCTTTGGTTTCTACATGGATCATACCTTCAGGCCATCAACAAAGATGTAGATAAGGCAAGAGAGATTCATCAAGGCAAAATAACTTCTTACAGATTTCCAAAAGGCTACAACTTTGCCTTACAATTTGCTTTAAGGGGAACAGGACTGAACACAGAAACCTTCCAAAACACTCCGGCAACTGAAAGCAATTTAGATTTAATATGCTGAGGTACAGAAGGGCAGAAAAACCCATCTCATCCTTACCTGGTGTCAACTGCACAGCTCAGTATCATTGTCAGTAAATCATTATAACTACTGAGTAATAGGACCAAAATCTCATCACTCAACTTGATCATGGGGTCTTTTTGCTAAATTTCATAATTTAAAGCTGCAAGTAATCAAAAACTGTAGAAGGTTAACTACCTGACAAAACATTTTGCCAACTCAATATGGTTTTCATGTAGGAGTTGTATTTCTTCTCATTTTCAGGGCAAACAATACACCTTGAAAAAATGAATTTTCAATAGTCATCCTTTTTACATGTCTCACTCATCTATAGTTGACAGTCAAGAGCAAAGATTTCTCTGCAGTGAGAACATCTTTCAAAACTGAGCAGAAACAATGATATTCAATCAGCAGATCTTCAATTGCTGAATGTAACATGCTTGACACTAAAAAGAAATTAAAAGAACACCCAAACCAACTGCCTCTGTGCTAATGAACTGCAAACACACAAACAGAAACCAAACACCCAACATTTCAAGACTACATGTTTATTACTGAGTAACAGCAGCTTGCTTGAACTTTGTGCACAAGAACAGCTGCCATTAGAGCAAAAACTGCAATTCTATCCATTTCAAATTTAGGTGCACATCCCACTGAAACACTGGAATCTTTAATTCCAGAATTAAAAGCTTGGAATTTTTCTTGAAAAAACTTTTGTTATGAGGGAAATGCAGAGAAACTAAAATTCCATTTGAAACCTTATTTGTACAGCTCCAAACCAAGGCTATCTGGCATCCTCTCACTGTTGCTGTCTACCATGCAACTGTAAACACTGCTGATGAACAACAAACCTTTCCCAGCTCTTTGACATGGACTTTCACAGTTCTGTTGTGCAACAAAAAGGAACTGAAATGTTCCTTTGAATGAGACAACCCAACAACCCGGATTCTGCCTTACAAAACTTTATCTGCCAAGGGCTTAGTGTTGCTCTTGCAAGTCTCACAGTCAATTAGTTTTGGTTTTTTGTTTGAAAATTCTGTTGTAGCTCATCAAAGAGCAATGCCTTATTGTACTAAACAATATAGCAATACAAACCAAGCCAACTTGCTGTGAATAAAAGGAACTGGGTAGGAGATACAAGATAGGCAAATGGAATAGAAATCGGAGAGATGAAGCACACCCGACTCAGTTCTTGCTCCCCAGGGGTACATCTGAATAGCTGTGCTGGACTGTGATCACACAGTAGATGGGACTGGTTCACATCAGGATCAGCATCACCCTGTGGGTGATGGTCAAACAGATGTGCCAAAGGCACTGCTTCATTAGGGATTTGCTCTTAATTGCCCAGGACGTCAAGTCATCCCTTTGATTTCTCTACCTTCTCATCCTCCCGTCCCCCCATAGACTGGTGATGGTTGGCTCAGTAACAGACTCAGTCCATATGTCAGAACCAAAGGAAGGAGGAGTTGTAACCCTTACATGTTTACTCATTTATCTTCCTTTCACACAGCATAAGCTACTGTAAGAAATAACTTCTATTAATACATTAATATTTCATAATTAACTTCTACACATGCTGCTTGGAGAAGATCCTGCAGCAACCCAGGATGTGAAACACTGTCTGTCAGAAGGACATGGGATGTATCAGACAGCTGTCTCAATTTTCTCATTTTATGGCAAATAAGCCTGGCAAAAGAATACAGTTAAAAGAATTTGTCCCAAACAAAAACTTGATAAATATTCAGAGTTAGGAGAGGGACTCAATTTTGAAGATTTAGGTAGGTTTGACATGATTTACCAATCCTGTCTCATTATCCAGTCTGTTAGCAACAAAAAAAACCCACCCAGCAGGGTTATCAGAAGGCAGGCAAAAGAGTCACGCTTCAATCTGAACTTAGCAACACTTTTAGAAATGAGAGCAAGCATTAGAGGTTACCATTATGGAGAGCACAGGCCTTTGACAGAGGTAGATGACAAGTTCTTGCCTACCATTTGAGTGATTTCGTGTTACTTCACAAATAACATAATTGTCAAAAATAGCTTTGCATCCTGATTAATAGTGCTAATTATTCAGAATAATGATTTCGATGAGAAATGACCTTTTAGATGTAGAGAAAGCATACCATTATATTCCAAGGAAATAGATATTTTAATGTAATTGAGTATCTTAGAGAGTTTATAGCACAGTTAGCTGGAGTGTTTGCATGATGTCATTAAGCCAAGTTACTGTAGTACCTCATTCTTACTTTACTAAGTCTCAGCTCATTTGCACCTGTAGTTTCAGTGCATCCCTAAATCCAGGTGCAGAGAACTGCTGCCAGTGGTTGTCCCAGGGGCAGGAATCCTGCTGTCCCTTCCCATGTTCTCACTGTCCTGGTACCTACACTCAATATTTCCACATGAGTCAGTGTCTATTCCTCATCATCCACCAAAGTCCAAACTCAAAGACAATGCGTTAAATTTGTTAATATATTCTTCACAGAGCTTCCATACTGAAAATAAAAAGCTTTCTGCCTCATTTCTGAATGGATTTGTCAGTCAGTCCCTGGACATTTTTTTTTTGCTTTTCTTTTACACTGAGTTAACATCTTCATACTTTGTTTGAATTCTGATATTACTTTCATTGTGTGAGATCAGGCTTGATGGAAGATTGCTTTATTGTGTAAACATTGATAATATTTAGGTGTCCTGAAGACCTACCTGCAGTACAAAAGCACATAAAAGAAGCTGTAGCACCACACTTTCTTTGTCAGCCTGCCTTTGGAACCTGGAGGAAAATAAAATCCCTGCCTGTTGGCTACAGGGGTCTGTATTTCTTTGTGTTCCTAACTTTGAAAAACACCCATTCAATTCTGACATCCATTTTCCTGAATCAAAGCCCACTATAATGGCCAAAATAACCACAGACCATTAGAAGAGCTGCATCCATGTTTTGTAAAAAGCAGCAGCTCCCATCATGACAGATTGAGCACATCAGCTCTCCAGAGAAGGGAAAGAGGGGAAAGAAAAATACAGAGATGTTACTACCTTAGCATTCTTACAAAACAGTAACTGTGATGCCAATTAAAAAACTTGGACAAAGGCTCACAAAGAAAAGCAGAAACTGTACACTTGAAAATTCAATAGAGGCACTTTTACACTTGCAGTTTTAGCAACTTCCTTTTCTGCAAAATCATTTCATAAAAATAATCAATTGTATAGCTACATATTGTATTTTTTATAATTTCTTCATCTGATTTAGCATATACAGTAAATATGTCATAAGGCAAGAGTCACAGTTTATAAGAATTGTTAATTGTGACAAACTATCCCTGGGGTAAATTTAAAGGGGTTTATTATCATCATAAATCTGAAGTTAGGGGGATTAACATTTATCTGATTAAGCATAAATTCCACTAACAGAAGGCTAAACTCACAGCAGCAATGTAAAAGTCCCAAATTTTCAGATGTCATTTTTTGAAGTTAGTTTATCTTGACCCCTGAGTGCTTTAATACTTCTATGTTTATATTTCATAATTTCAAACACTAGAATCAGCATCAGGGTCTAACCCCAGACTGAACAAACTATATAACCTCATCAATACAAAGCAATTTGGTTTGCCTGATAGCCTTTGAAAGCAGAGAATATGAAATATGTTCAAGGAAGGAAAATCCCTCTGTCCCTCAGAGAATTATTCTCAGCAATCAACTTCAATTCAGACATTTTATCTGAGCTCTGACATAAGTTTTTTTGTTGTATAGAAGATAAATTGGGCTCTGCTTCTCCTTGATGAGCAGTGCAAATCAAACCATGCTCATCATTGGAACATTTTCCTCTTCTGGGCATAACACATGAAAAACCAACCAAACCCAAGAACAACAAAACCCCTGAACTTTGCTCAGCAGGAGTGTGAGGGTCAACTGCCATGAGGAACTGTCCTCCTTCTCCTGTGAAACCAGAGTGGTTCACTGTGCCCTGAGGACAGTAATCAGAAGACAGCAACAGACCCAAATCAAATATCTGGATTTATCTGATACCACAATGGGTTGGTATCCGTTTTGCTTTGGGTATTAGCTTTGTATTTCACAATGATGGAAGATGGTTTATATCACTTGAGATAGTGTGACTGCTGCAATCCCAGCAGGGTTGGCCCAGCCCTTCATCTTCCTGAGACAGATAAATTGAGTTTCCTCCACTCTCTGTGAGCTTTCTCAAATCACATCTCAAGAACTGCATTTCCCCCTGTCGCTGTGGCTGGTGAAGACACTGTGCCTTTCTTGCCTGGATACTCTGCTGATGGTTCAGCCTCCCTTCCCCGCAGTCTCAGTGCCCAGGTGGTGCCCAACAGCTGAGGGGCTCTGCCCCACCAGTGTGCTTTCCTAGTGCTGAGGCATCTGTGGACTGCACACTTTCCAGCTCTGCCTGGATCCCAACTGGGAAAGCACTGTTGTCCTTCTGGCTCTGAATTCCTGGGCCCTGAGTTCCACTGGGGCCAGGACTGAGCCATTTGGGGGGCACAGGTGACACCCAGAGGCTGGCAGCCAAACCCCAGCAGGCAGTCACAGCACCATTGCTGGAAGTTTACACGTCTGGAGTGTTTTGTTTGTTTTGAGCTTTTTTCCTGTGATGTGTCCCTGCCTTACCCCTCATGTTAAGAGATACAGGCACTTGAGGGCAAGATTTCCCCAACAGTTTCCATTCCTTCCCCTCTGCCTCTCTGTCCATGCTAACACTAGAGGCTGCTGTACTTTTGTCCTGAATTTCGTGTAGCCCAGTGGAGCTGGACAAGCTGATAAGCAACACACAGAAATCTTCTGTTTGAGCATTTAGTAGGAGTTTTGTGTTGATTCTGTTTGTCTTGGTGTTCCAGTCATTTCAATAGGACTTTGCTGTGGAAAAGCAAATGCCATTTCTGGTTCTTTCTATGTCAGATATTCTAATTAAAAACAGCAGCATATTAAATACAGAAACTCACTGTACAGAATTTATATCCCAAATTAAGGATAATTGCCTATGCTATGGAGGGTCATTTAGAGAAAAAACCTGGCAATTCTTTGACCTTTGCCCTTGGTAGCAGGGGCTTAGTGCTCTGGGATGGTTTGCAGGATCAGCAAAGCAGAGCACCTAGTTAAGCAGATGTTAGACTGGAGGTTTCTTTTCCTTTGTTTGACATTTGTGAACAGAAGGACAAGCAGAACTTGGTGCTGCTGCAACCTGCAGGTTGGGCTTAAAGAAAAAAAGAAAAAAAAAGGCATAGTGAAAGCTCTGTTAAAGCAAGGTGACAGGAATGAATAGTGTGCTGTGACCAAACATGTAAATAAAAAGAATCTAGATATAAACCTCCTTTCTGACTTTGAAAAAATATGAGCTCCTCTATCACTAAAGGAGTCAAGGGTCAGGCTGGTTACATGCTGCTCTACAACTTCACTTTTTCTGATGTAACAGCAGCAGGACATGAAATGCTGCATTAAGCTGGTTTTAGAGCCAGAATTGTCATCTTAAAACAGAAATTACACAGTTATGAAAGCAGAAGAGCAGGTTTGCTTTAATATTAATAGGCTCTGTCTCCTGAATTCTCTCAGTAGCAGTGCACTGAGTATTTGTTGTTACAGAACTTTTGGGCCAATATATTTAATTTTGAAATGAAGCTTTGAAAGTGCAATCTACAGGCAACTAAAATACATATCAGCTGTATTGAAGAAGCTACTACAATACTTTTCAGTCAGGAAATAGGTATCCCTGAGTCAGTTTTACTGGATTGATTCACATAGTAAATGTGTTTCCAGCATGCCCTGCTCATGCAGTACACAGAGCAGTAAGCACCTACATAGGATGTACTAGATAACACTTCAGGCCTCTGTCCTGGGGTGGTATATTCTCACTTATAAATACAAAGTGATTTCCAGAAGTATGTTATTTCCATCTTAGGATATTCCAGCACTTTCTAAGATAGTATCTTTAATTCACAAATCCTCTGCCAGCACTACCACCATGGCACTACCATGAAAGGGGAGAGTTCTGTGAGGCTGGAGTTGGTATCAGGAGGCAGAGTTTGGCTCCACTTTTGGAACAGATGAAGTAGGAATGAGTTCACCTTCTCTTGTTTTGTTAAGCAGATAATGGTAGCAATTTCCCACAGTCAGCAACGTGCAGCAAAGCCGTAAGCCAAATCCACACATCAAAACCTCACCGTGGAGCCCAAGGGCCATGCACTGTGGATCAGGTGCAGCAGCACAAACCCCACCTGTGGTAGGAGCTGGCACGACATGAGGTGCCTGAAGCCTTTACATGGCCCTGCTGCATGAGCAGGAGACTCTGTCTGCTGGAAGGAGCCTGGAGTAAAGCAGTAAAGAGTTCACTCAATGGAAACAGGTGTAGGACAGTTTAGATGGGCATTTAGGGGTTTATTAATCTACTGGCACAGAACTCCAATTTAATCATCATTAACCTTTAATGATTTCCTAGAAGTCATTTATCAAGATGAAACCAGGAGTAGGATCTATTTCTGAGGACTCAACTGGCCTTTTTTGAGCCACCAGCACTATTTCCTCATGAATTATTGACCTATCCATGATAGTAGACTTTCATTTTATGCCAGAATCCCTCCTCTTGGCAAAGCAGGAGGAAAGGAGTAAACTGAGCTATTTTTGAATGCTTTTGAAAAGTGTTTCCCTCATTTAAGTTCAGTACAGCAATATCAGGCAAGGCACTTCTTGTAATGCTCCTCAGTGTTATGAAAAAATAATAATAAAAAACTGGCTCCAAGTACAGCTTAAACTTCTTTGGTTCTGAGAGCAAATAATTCATATCTGCAAGATAAACATTTTCAGAAAAAACCCAAATCAAACAAACTCAAACCACAATAAGTAATATTTCAGCAGAAAACCTAGGAAGTTAAAGACCACCTTAAATAAAAAAGGTGAAGACATTTCTTGGTACTTATAAAACAGCCAAGAGGACATGGGACATTATTCTGCCATCTGGGATTGCAGGTGATCTGCCTGATCATCTTCTAATCAATTCCTAGTTCTGCAGAAACATCACCTTTCCATCAGTGCTGCCATGAACATGGACTTGAGTGAATATCTCAAGTCAAGGAGGGGTTTCAGTGAGCCTGGGAGTCATGTCCTAAAGGAGTAACAATTTCATATTGCAAAAGAAATATTTTCTTAATATTAAAGTCTGGTATCCAGTTTGTCTTTTTCCCCCAAACATACACATAATTTGGACTGGGTAGGAACTTGAGATGAGATACAAAGACACAAAGCAAACGTGTTGGTTTCCAGGCCCAGTTTCTGCCCAACATGCTATAACATGTGGCAAAGATTTGCCCCCAAAGTTTTGCACTGAACTGTGCCCACAAAAGAAAAGCCCACGCTTCCTTTGCCAGAAAAATCCATTACTGGTACTTTGCTCTATGTTTAATATACAGTGACCTGTAAGGCATATACAGGGAACTAACTGTAAGGCAGTAGTCAAAGGAAGGTTTTTCCTCTCTAAGCAGAATGTTAGTCTTTATTGTTATCTCCTGGCATCCTGCTTTTGTGCACTCTCCAAATGTCATTTATTATTGATAATGTTCTCTGGTTGCATCAATGTGCAAGCTGCAAAACAAAATTTGGCTTAAAGCACTGGAGCCATTTACTGTATTGAAATAAAAAACCCCACTCTATAATTTTGATTCACTTTACATTTGTTCCATATTTTTTATGCCCAAAACAAGCTTCAGACTGCATGATACCAACACTTCCTTGAAATCTATTTCCATAAATTAAGTCATAATCCCTTCCATTCAAGTTACTGATTTTTTTCAGTATACACTGTCTGTATGACAAGCATTTTATGTCAGAATCTCAGCCAGAAGTCCATGTATTCTGCAATGCTGAGCATGTTGAATCACCATCCCTAAACCAACATCTTGCCTTTTTTTGCCATTCTTTCACCTTCCCAAAGCAGAGGAGAAATGGCACAATATATTTCATTCTACTGTTTTGACTTGCCTTTGTTAACCTCTAACAAGTCTTATTAACATCAAAACCCCTTCAATTCTCAGGGAAATTCCAAAATAAAAATACAATGTTTTAGCCAGTCTACTAGACTAGCTTTACTGTATCATATTAAGTCTAAATGAACCCATTACATTTTATAAATAATAATGTGTGTAGCTATACTGAAAATACTGTAATAAACACAAAAACTCAGAAGAACAAGCTGGCGCTATCAATAATAAACTGTAAGTGTTCAACTCCATGCACACACAGGAGAGGCAAGATGGGAAAAGCTTTGCCTGCCTCACACACCAAGTGTTATTCATCTGACAGATGTAAAGGTCTGCATAGTCAAAATGTGTCAAGATAAACTAGGTTTGAAAATAGAAGACAAATATTGCCATGAGAAGCTGTGATTTCAACAATGGAAGACAGGGACATTTTTCCTTACTTTAATATTTGCAAAATACCAATATCAACTGTCAGTATTTAATTTTATTATTCAAAATTATATTTAACTCAGTGTCAATATGTTATTTTATTACTCAACATTATATTCAACTCAGTATTTTTTCCAATGCTATTGGCAACATCTGTTTGTGTTTTCTCTAGCCTAAGAGCAGTCTAAATATATTGGCAAGGTTTTTTTAGAACTTTAAATGTGCTGTATGGGCTTGTTATTAGTTATTTTACTGAACAGAATATAGGCATATTAATTATAATAGCAATTATTCTGATTTTGGTTCATCTAAACCTTCACAGAACCTTTTATGCTAAAAACAGAACAAAAAAAATCTGGTTAAGAAAAGAGTTCTTCACTTCTGTTTCAATATCAACATTCAGAGGACTATGAATGTGCATAACAAATGTTTATACTCCTCCTTGAGATTGTCAGAATACAAAATAATTTGCTGAATGTGGCAACTGATGCAGAAAATTGTATCAGAATTAATGCCCAGTTATACTTTCTCCAGATTCCTCCTGGATTCAGAACTGAGGTGGAAAAAACCTACATGCTGATGGACTGGAAAAACTGAAAACCATTTATGCACCAGGAGAATTACCATGACTACTTTAAAAACCTCATCTGGTGGGGACTAAACTGTGGCACATCCCAAAATAAAGAGAGAAAGGCAAAGGTGTCCTAAGAAAGACCAGGAAAAGGAGAAAGGAAACAGAGAAGGGATTCTTCTGTGTCTCTGCTTATTTCAGATGGCTGTGCACCAGGTGCATCATTCCTGCAGAGCCCTGAATTATCAAACAGTGAGATTTTCATGCAAAGGGGTGGGAACGAGGGGGTATTTAAAGTCCCTTCCAACTCTGTATATCTAAGAAATTTGAATATATTAATAAAAGCCATGTACCCACAGCAAGCCAAAGATATGAGTGATACCTCCTCTCCAGAGGCAGGGAGAGAGGAATTATGGAGAACAGCCCAGTGCTGATTCGTGCTCCTGTGAGAGGAAAAGGCTCCCTCAGAAAGGAAAAGGCCAAGCATGTCAACGATGTGCTCTTTAAGTACAGAGTCTGGGGGGACATGGAAACAAAATTAGCCAGTGAAGACTGAGAAAAAACAATAAGCACAAGAACAGTTAAAAAAAAAAAAGTATTTTCTTCAATGTGAATCTGAATAATTGCTGCACAGTCAGGCAGCTTAATTAAAATTACTTAATCATGTTTTAATGATTTCAGGCTGTCAGACAACAGGTCTTACTGGGTTTGTGTTTTTCAATATTATATAAAATGCAAACAAGTCCCACCCAAAAGATTGTAATCCAGTACTCTCACAGCCATCCTTTCAAAGTGGTGCTGAAGTCCCAAAACTTTTTGTGCTCTGTTGTCATGAAAATAAAAGTATAGACATTTTTAACCCCTCTACTAAAGTTTTCCCACATTGCACAAAACAAAAAAAACAATTAGCCTAAGAGAGTACACACAAAGATCTGTGTTTTCTGTTTCTATTTCAATGCCTATTAAATTTTCACTTGAAACTAAGCATTAATAGGTTTGGACAAGAAAGCAAATCTGACTGTCAGCAGTTTTCACATTAATACTTGTACTGGAAAAGAAGGGATGCAAAAATGTAATTTATCCAATTCAATGATATCAAGTTGAATATTGGCCTGTCAGTCACAGGCAGGCAATCAAAGTAATGCATCTACCCAGCAAATTTAATAACTTTTATGCTCACACACTTTTCAGAGCTACCAGAGAGATCTGGCTCGAGGTCACAGCAGGTTTACTGCCCATGAATGTTCTTAAAGCTACAGCCGACTGTGCATGCTGTTTAAAAGTGGTATGTTCTTATCTGCCAAATGTATTTCACTGGTTTTGAATGCAGCTGGATTTTCAGAGGACTCTTTTAATGCACTTACTGCTCTTCTGCTGCATTTCTTATTATCCATAATTATTTCTCAAAATCCAAATCTCACAATGATGGGAAATCTGTGTCATTCCAATTTCCCACTAGTTCAGGGTTCAAACAGATACAATCATAGATTTATATTTCAGACAAATATGAGTAATTATGCTTTGAAATAACAACAACCAAGGCATGATGCCATCAAGACTGTAGGTTAAATCTGCAAACCCAGGCAGATATATGGTCCTATTCCCAATTATCTTTATTATATTTAACACAAATGAGAACATCTCATTTTTACTCTGTTTAAAAGTAATTGGTCCTACTTGTTGTTTGTAATAATTGATTAACCAGAGAAATATTTGACAAGTAGGGAAAATAAGGTACAGGTCAATTGGCCTCTTGATTAGGGGCTGGTGAAGAAAAAGAGCCAAGCACTCTGCAGCAAAGCATCTGCCTCAGAGGTGATGCTGGTGCCAGCCTAACCAGGTCAGAGAATCAGCAAACACTTGGCTGGGTTGGGGACCTTGATAAAAACCTCAACAGACTGAAGTGAATCAATCCAGCTGTTTTTCACTGTTATTTGTAAAAAATAAAGCCTCATTCCTGAGATTATTAAAAAAGCCACAAGCAAACAAACAATAAAGCACAACTCAGTACTGTGGGGTGATGGCCCCTGATAACACCCTGGAGGGGTGTTCCAGCAGAGAACAAAAGCTTTCAAACTGCTAAGATTAACGAAGGGTGGAATGTTAAAAAATGACAGGGCCTCCTTTTGCGGTATCTTCTATGACCACTCAAAGGAGCCAGCCCACCTCAGGTAACTGCATCAGCCCCCCAAGAGATTGACTGTTAGTCACACAACCACCTGAAGGAAAAAAAGAAAAGGTATAAAAAGAGATGCAGTTTAAACTGCAACAGAGGGGAAAATGCCATGTCTCTGCTGGGGTGACTCCTAGCAGCCTGTCTGGCCTCCTCCTACCTCCTGGAACAACGCAGGGGTGAGAAGACCATGTGCTTTCTATTTCTCCATACTTTACTTTCTTAACTTTCCTTTCTTGCAAAGCCTATTCCTTTATACATTCTATCTTACATCTTATGCTAAAACAGCTACTTTGATTCTTACTTTATAAGCATTTCCTTTACTGACTGTGTTTTGCTACCTTAATACTAATAACAGTAACTTGCTTCACACT
>JAWWLZ010000172.1:4496903-4527233 GCA_035041345.1 Poliocrania exsul | reverse complement strand
TTTTCTAGCTATTAAGAGTGGCTTCACATTAGAAGTCAGAACCCCTTCCAGCCTGTGGGCTGTCTGTTAGTTGGCAGCCAGTGTTGGGGAACATAAGGCTCTGATTGTCCAGCAGTGCTTATTGCTATGATTTCTCCCTGGCTTAAGTGTGGTCCTCACAGGGGAGTCCAAAATCTTTCCAGCCTGTGTTCTGTCCAGAGTCTGGCAGGCAGTGCTGGGTTCATAAAGCTTTGATTACTCCAAGGTGCTTACAGCTAATAACTTTTATTAATACAGTTAAGACTGGAAATCTTTGCATTTCTGTCTCCCTCCTCCCTTTCACGTGACACAGTACAAATAAACAAAAGGTGCAGAAGCCAAATAATTGCTTTAAGAGTCACAAAATATTCATTTTCACATGCTTAGAAAACCCCCCAAACTTTCCTTAAGATTTCTTCAAAACAAAAAGGCTGCTGCCCATATAAAGGACACACATTTGTCCCTCTGAGCCACCCAACAAACAGCAATAGTCTCTTTCTTTTAAGAAAATGGTCTGGAGTTCTTTCAAAAAAATATAATTCTGCTTATAAACTTGCAAAAACTAAGGGTACTTCAGATTAAGGTGTTGAGTGTCCTGTCTGGCTCCTCCACTCACCTTTCCAAGTCAGAGAGTTAGAGCAAGGAAAACATAGAACACTAACTTAAAAGTCAACCTTAATTGAATGGGGCAAAATAATACCACCTGAGCTGTTTAAAAAGTACATGTAATCAAACATTAAAAGAAATCTGAATTAAATCTAAAAATATATGCCTTAAAGCATCACTAACAATAATAGAAGAAAAGCCCTGAAGGTTAAGGCAAAATTACATTTTAATTTCTTTCAACACCTGAAGGACTGCTTCTAAAAAAAATCAATTTTTTCCCAAGATAAAAAATATGATCTATTTAATGGTTAGAAATAATTAAATTAAAACCACTGACTTCTACATTATGTATTGAGAGTGAACCACCATAGCAATTGTAATCTGTAGCACTCCAAGTGTACCCAGCTGATTGTTCTCTGCACAATTAAATTAAAACTACTGATTTGTACATTATTTATTGAGAATGAACCACCATAACAGTTGTAATCTGCATAATCTGTAGCACTCCAGGTGCACCCAGCTGATTGTTCTCTGCACTGTTCTTGCTCTGTGCAGGGGATGGAGGTGGGATAAGCAGTGCAGTGCAAATAAAACTCTCCCAGATTGCACACACACACTTGCCTCTTTCATTTCCCAAAGGATAGAAACAAGAGCTGGGAACAATCACTGAAAACCTCCATCAGTGAAGAGAAAAATATTTACAATGTGGTTTCTACCCAAGCAAATATTTACAATGTGTTTTGCACCCAAGCAAAGCATTTTGGTGAAATGCAAAGCCATAACATTCCTTCCCATTTGGCTGTGCCTATTTCAGCAATCAAACTGATCTGCTTGGGCTTATTGCAGCAATAGAAAGTTCAAGAAATGTTATTTTTCCTCCTTTTGCAGCCACAGAAAACCAGGCTCTCCCTGACCCGGAAAGCAATGAAATTTATAATCATATAGTCCAGTTCAGTGAGCCAATTCTTGTGTGTTATTGAAATGATGCTTAAAGGAGCTGCATTAAGCTTCAAAAAGTAATTCAGATTCTGCAGAGTATACCAAGGAGGCATATTCTGTAGGTAGGGGACTGTGCAGAGGTCACTCCTGGAGAATACTCAAACACTGCATCCTTATGTCTGTCCCAGCAGTTCTGGCTTTGAGTGCTGCTGCTTTGGGACATCATATTCACATTTTGGCTAAAAATAATATGTTTTGCACAGTGACTTTCTGTGTCACATTTTGTCTTTTTGGGAAATAAAAACAATGTGACAGCTTTGTAAAAAAGAACAAAAAATTGGAACCTTATTAAAGAGTATTAATTGATACCCCGTCAGGTATTTCAGTGAATCCCCATGTTGATTCAACAAGAAAAATATTGGAAAGAAGCATTGGTAAATAGCAGGTTACACCTTCTACCCCAAACTAATCAGTTCCAGGATATCAATTTTATGCCTGAATGCTAATATTTCCTTGATTTACTTTAGCTCATTTTTGGCAAATGAAGGATATCCTCATTCTCAGGTTCCAGATCTTTTCTCCTGAGACTTAAAGTTCATCAGCATAAAATCCAGTTTTAATGCTGAGTGTTCAGCACTGGCCAAACCACATACGTAAAAGCTCATGGATGTAACACACAACTGCACAGCAAGAAGAGATTTAAAAAAAGGAAAAACAAACCAAACCAAAACCAAACCATAAATTATGCTATTGAGAATTCAGGGAGAAAAAAATAGTTCATTGCATTTAATCTGCCTACAGGTTTCATGCAACAGGAAAAAACCAGCCATTGAAAACATATTGCCCAAACAGAGGATGTCGGGCTGGCACTATTAAGAGACTGAATTGATACATTGCCATGAACTGAGTACATAAATTGTACCTGAGACAACTGCTGAGGCTAATTCAGAAAATGTGGATTTTCTAGCTCAGTGCTGGCCTGAAGAACAGTAAGATCAAATTATCTCCTTCAGCAACTGAGCAAAACTCCACTGAAATAAACTGATAAATAAGCTTACAGAAGCACTGAAAAATCTGCCACAACAAGAGTAATTTGAGAGTGGCATGGCAAGACCTGAAGTTCTGATACAAACCCCAAGATCAACCTGCTGAGCAAATGAAGAGCTCAGAGGAAAGTTTCCTGGGCACATCCAGAGAAACTGAGCCCTCACAAGTTCTCAGTGAATCATTGCTGCTATTTTGGTACATACATAAATTGCATATGAATCTGTATGTAAGGAGTTTTCCTGATCAGACATACAAATATTGCACAAATGGGCACTCACACACACAGGACTGAATTTATGTCCTGAACTAGAAGGGCTGTTCCACATTTGAAAGAAAGTAATGACAGCACATCAAAGGCTTGGGGAGAACACACCAAGCTGACATTTCAACCATTTTAATGTACACAGACCTTTCCTGAGTTCATGGAACTACTGGATAAAATACTACTCAGATTCTTAATCACTCAGAAAATTGAGATTAGACAACACCTTCCAGAATATTTAAAGCAGCATCTTCTTGATTAAATACTTACAACTTCACTCAAGAAACATTTCTGCATCTATTGAACTCAGCAGGGTTTAAATTGTTTACAAGACAGGGAGAAATTCGAGTTTTACTGTGGTTGTTTTTAGTTATAAAAATTGTGAAATAAAATTCTGAACAACAGAAGAACCATTTCATGGGAAAACTTAAATAGGTAGACTTGACAAATAGGCAAAATTATTGGGACAGATACAGCAAAGTCACTTTTCAAGACAGAGTAAAGGAAACTGCATAGCTTTGAAACCAACTTTCTTACGACCAATACCGCACTTAAACAACAACTAAACAAAATCAAAACTCACACTTTAGTGCTTAAAACTACTGACAAGTTGACTGATCTGCCTAATCCTTCCTTCTCCAATATCATCTGCAGCTAAAAGATATGAACAGTTTTTGAAATGCTGAGTGGGAGAGAAATCTCCAGAACTGAGTAATTTAAAATATTTCAGGATAACAGAAAATTGGTGGGTTTGGCCCAGAATAGCACATTTAAGGCTCAGTATGGGGCTGACCAGACACTGAGGGTGAGCTATTTCCTAAACACTCGAGTACCTCAGAGTGAATTGCTGCAGTGATTTCTTAGTAAGAGGCCAGTCCAATTTGAGAGTGTTTTTTCCTACTGCACTGCACAATCAATGTTTTCACATTTTTATGGCAAACAATTGCCTAAGCAAGGCCAAGGTATTAATTAGAAATACCTAAGCATTTAGACTGAACAAATTTGAACATAGCTCCTAAGCAATTCTCTGTTTGTTTTGGTTTGTTTTGTTTTGTTTCAAGGACAAAAATGCCTTTATTTGCAAATATCTCAGGCTTTCAGTATGAAATAGTTGCAAAGTAAGTGACAATCAGTTCTTTTTGCTGTCAAGAACAAACAGTTTCATGTGCTTCTGCTTCCTTTTGCACAACCTGCTGAGGCCACATTGCAGCTGAATGGCTTTTATGGACACCTTTGCTCAGACAGTAACAGGATTCACAACTTCGGAATTTTGTGTGAGTTTTTTTCCTAAAATAATTCTAATAAGAATTTCAGTTAAGTCTTTTTAGTTGTTATCTTTTAATCCTCTTTGAATATCCACACATAATTGGAACTACCTTTCCAATATTGTTATTTATTTTGATCAAATTACACCTAGAGGATAATGAGCCTCAGGAGAGGACTAATAATCTTTATAAAGTCATAGACTAGCAACTCTCAGTCAAAAAATACCATATAAAGTTGACATTTTACAGCTGCATCTCTTCCTGATTAAAATTAGTAAGTACACAGCAGCAGTCTGGTTTAATATGAACCTCTGAAGAGTAAAAAATATTCTGAAAAATTGCTTTCCACTCCCCTTGAAAGGAGTAAATGAACATCAGCATCCACCAGTGGGATCACAGAGAAAATGCAAACACTCCAGGACTTAACCCTTGAAATGAATGTTTTGTGTGGTGTAGCATAATATAATCAATTTGTCATTCATCTTTTTGCTTTAAATTCTTGTGACTTTAATGAAAATCTGGTTATAACTAGGAGAGCCATGCCCTTGCCAACTAATCTGATAATCTGATTTTCACAGTCTCAGCCCAGAACAGGAGCGTGCCAGCTGCAACAGAACTTGAGCAAGCAATTTTTAAATTAATAAGCCAAGTGTATTTTTTGTCACATACATATTCCTATGCTGTTAAGTACTGTGTGGTGTTTTCAGAGGCAAAGAATATTCTAATAGTGGATTTGGATTAGTTGAGCTCCTCAAAGGTGGTCCTTCTTTTTTGATCCTAAATGACAAACATCAGTAATTGACAGCACTGTTTGTAATGATGAAATCAACATCTTCTCTTTCTTTAGGAACCATAGATATCTGGTTATTAAATGCTCTTTTATTGTTTCATCTTAGCATAAAAATCAGTAGTGCCTGTTTTGGAGTATGGATCTACATTCTGGTTTTTTAACCACATATACCATTGTTACTTCCTTTTGAGTGGGTTTCCCATTAGGCAATTTTAACATTTTGGTACTAAAAGCAAACTTTTCCACTTGTCTGAATAACATGAATAAATCATATCAGCATTTTTCTTTTGCAGTTAGGCAAAAATTTACAGTAGCTCCAGGGAAAGTTTTTCATTAATTATAATATTTCATCTCTGCCTAAAGCTCCCTGGAGCTTGGCTCTGAGCCACCTCCCCCCTGAGATCTGAAATGCTGCAAAACACTGATCTGGATACCACTAAGATTCACGAAACTCTCTGTACAAGTTCAAAGATCTCAGATTTTAATTGGGTTTCAGGCTGTTGCCTGGTGTGCTGCAGCTGATGTCCTTGAGAGCTGTGTGGGCAAGAGAGAGAATGCAGCTCTTTCCAACTTTATTATTCAAGGTAATCTCTTCTGCTTTGTGTTTTGTTGCCTTTTTGAAGCAACATGTAGTGAAGGAGCTACCAGGACTTTCTATTCCTAACCTCTCGTTTCAGTCCCACTTTCAGCTGGGTTGGAGCTCATAAGAGTTGGACTCCATGGTCCCTGTGGGGCATTTCCAGCTCAGGATATTCCATAATAAGAGGCGCATAAAGCAATGAATATGAAAATAAGATCAAACGGATCAGAGCGTTCAGCACCTCCCTTACCCCAAAGACCTGTACAGTCTGATCTTTGGAATGTCCATACCAGTTTACCTTTGGCACTGCCACATCATGCAGCATCACCATCCAGGTCCACTAATCATCAGTAGCAACTTCCTATGAAAGGAAACAACTTTCTCTTCACTCCAGGGATCCTATTTTGCTACAAATGACAAGAGAAGAAGACTGAGCTTCAAGGATAAAGAGTCTGTTTTACAGACTTGGGACTAGATGACTAATAATAAGAAAAAAAAGAATTCAGACCTATTTTGGAATTTTGAACTTAATGAAGAAGGATGTCAGAAGTAAGAAGTCATTAGTTTCCTGGGCAGCATGAGACAAGATATCAGAATGGCTGATTGCTAATGAGCACTGCTATGACTTTCAACACTGCGGTTAAATGATGAGACAATAGACATAGAATATTGGGGGAAATCCCAGCAGTCAAGTTTTCTAAACGTTGTGGTTAAGTACTAGATAAAAAGAGAGTCCTAGTAAGTATAGGTTTTAATTTTTAACCTTCTCATTTGTTAAGGATACATTTTACTTAACCTTATTTGAACACCACCTTCACTTTCTAGCAGTTCATGAATGTGAACCTTTAAGCCCTGTGTCTGAATGTAAAGAATGAAGGAGGAATCAAAAACTGTAGTGGTTCTGGGAGAGGGGGGTCTGACAGCAGGTCCATCACCTTCCCGTAACTGATGCTCTGATTCTGACTCTCACTCAGCAGCCACTGAGAAAATGTGTCCTACACTCTCATGTCTGCAAGGTCAGGAAAACAAAGCTTATAAAAATAAGGTTATTCTGAGGTTCACTGCAGTTGCTCCGGTATCACTGCAAATATATCTCACTGACACTCATGATGCAGTATGATTTATCTTCTGAATGATCTCATGTACTGTCCCCTTAGAGCCATTTCCAACTGACTGAATTGCATTTTCACTCTTTCCTTATCATATTCAGTAAAAAAGTCATAGAAGAATATGAAGGAAATTATTTTTTTTAAATAGGGCTTTATTTTACTTTGAAAGAAGATGTGATCAATCAAGAAGCAATTCTGAATTCAAAGCCCTTCAGCAGAACATTCCTGCAGCTGCTCCTGCACTGCTTCCTGCCCTTGCCCCTTCCCCAGGCAGTGCCCTGTCCCTGACACTTGTGGAGGTTTTCTGACTTGTAGAACCAATGCAGCACCCAAGGAAGGCACAGGATTTCACCCAGTTTTCTTCCCAAGGAGACAGGATTTTATACTTAGGAAAGAGAAGTTAGTTTTATCTGCAGAGCATGGAGACTAAAGAACTACAATGTCCTCCTTTATAGAACAGAATCAGTACACGGTCTCAAAGCCTTAGAATTTAATTTCTGCTTCACTAAGGCACATTTTTTTGTTTTTTGTCCCCACAATAATTCAATGCAATTCAATTGAATTCATCCTGCAGGGCATGAAATTCCCAGTACATCAGGTGAGACTTTGTGCTGCTGTGACTTTATCCTTTATTAGTGCAGCTAAGCACAGAGAGACTGGAGAAAATTCTGGTTTAGGATGATTTACTCAACACTAAAGCTATAACCACAATTTATATATGAATAGAGCAGAAGTATTGTTTGCAAGGTTGTGATTTAAAACTGCACTTCTTAGGAAAAACCCCCACACATTACTGAGAGCTACAGCAAAAATTAATTTTCCATTCCTAGTTCACTTTGTATTGCCTGTACTACTATACATCTTCTATATAATTCATGTTTTTCAAAGTCCTGACACATTCTAAACAGCAAAAGAATGTACTGCCTTATATAAATCACTGCATCAACTTTATAAATACATGGGATTGTTGTAAATCTATAAAGCTATGAACATATCTTAATGTAGGTATTCACAGAAATATTATAAAGTGCTTTGCCTGAACATGACAAGTCAGCCAGTCCTTATCTAACAAAATGTAATTTAATGGTTTAATAAAGAGCACTTTGTACATGTTGCTGAGTCTAACGTGAGACAGGTACAGGGTACGTGTCAAAAAGCTGAGTAACAACTCTCTGCTGCTCAGTAGGGAATAGGTGGCTTTACCCACTCAGAAAATGCACTACCCACTTCAAGGTAGAAAAGACATTAATTAAGAAATGAGTCCATATGTACATTCATGTTCAGAGCTGCCCCAAAGCAACCAGTTTTGGATGCCAAATGGCAGCTGTCCAGACTCATGACCTTTCAGACATAAACAAGAGTTAACAGAGCATCCTACTTCAGCTCTATTTTTAGAGCAGTTTTGGCATCATTTTCTACAAATTCTATGACATGCTAGAGGTGAGTTTCTCATTCTGTAACAGGCCCTCTTCAAAAGTTAAAATTTTCAAAGTATTTCTATACATATTCTAATTTATTCTACATTTTTACCAAGCTTCTTAGCTCCAGCATTGCTTCTGCATTTCAAACTTCTTGGTTTCTTTGTCAGGAATAGAAACTTTTCAAAATAAGAGGATGCCTATTTACATTCCAATCCATTAACACACCCACATGACGTTACAGCTGGAAGTCTGGCAGATATTTTCTAGTATTTGCAGGAAGTACTTGGAGACCTCTAAAAAAGGGAGGATTTTTAGACACATAATGCCTATTCACTCTCTCTGGCACTTTCCCCCTCCACAGCACAGACTATTCTCGTTGGTAACTTTTTTTGCCAAGCCTTGAATAGGCTGAAAATTGCCTTTTCTGTGCAGTGTCCTCTGCTCAGGCAGCCCCTCACAGCTGCTGCATTCAGCTATTCACAGCTCCAAATGGCACAGCTGAATGGCAGGGACTGGGGCTGAAAGAATACAGCTAAAGAGGGAAGGATTTTTATAGCCATGGCAGAGCCTGAGTTTGCAAAATTCACAATTTGGCAATAGAAACTGAGGGGAAATGCAATGTTTCAAAGAACAAGAGTACCCACTCTATTTTCACTGTATATATCTCTATGCAGATGGCACTTTCAAAAAACACATAAAATGCTATCAAGCATTTAAATCTATAGCATATCTGACCTTACAAACCAGATTTTTGAAAGCAATGTGTATTCAGTGATTGGAGGTAGGAGTCAGATAGAGCTGAGATTGGCTCAGTTGGTTAAAACTTGGTTGTAATAATGCCAAGGTCAGGGGTTCAATCCCCTGTGTGGGCCATTGAGTTAAGAGTTGGATTTGATGATCCTTGTGGGTCCCTTCCAACTCAGAATAGTCTGTGAATACAACAATATCACAGCTAGATAACATACTTCCTCAAAGTTGTATCATTTCAATTCAGTAAGAATTTCAGAAAAGCTGATTTAGTGCTTACTTTTAGGGAACTGGCAAGAACAGTACAGAAGTTTCATAACAAGTTTGGTATAGCTTTTGGTTCCTTTTCCACACAGTGGCTGATGCACAGGACTAAGCAATGCTTTTAAATCAAATTTCCCTCCAAGTGAGTTTAGTTGACTGAGCCAAGAACAGAATGCTGGAGCTCCTGATTTCCAGGGCATGCTGGGATTCCATATACTTTAATCACAATTACTACTGTATTTCTGCTAAAGTAAGTGCAGAATAAACAATGCCCACAATCTCTTCCTACAGCTCTTGGAACATCTTGGCAGATGACATAATTAAAAAAAAAATGGAAATATTTCAGATCATTTGACTGAATTAGAAAAATCCTTCCAAAAAGCAGATCCCTTGTGCAGACTCTTCCAGTACTGTGACTGTCAAGCACTTCCATCAAACTTTTCCCTACTTATTATTTTTTTTAGCTACATACAATTGCAGTTTTTAAGTCTATAGGTGTGTAAACCCACTGTTTCTTGGAGAGGGGCACATTTTGTGTGGAGCAAACAGGCCTTTATCACCTCTCATGCAATTTGAAAACCTTGAAGCCCAAATTTTTATTGTATTTTTTTTACTATGCTTCATTTTCTCTTTGCTGCATGTAATATTAAGTATCTTTCTCTTGGTTATGTCTTTGTTATTATGCTCCTTCTGGTAGATTGAATCCCTTTATTCCCACATCCAATTTGAAACATTTGTAGAACGTACTGGAAGGCTCTGGAGTTCCATTTAGAGTATCCAGACATTAATTCACTGTTTCCCAAAGGAACACTGTGGCCTCTTTCTTCTGCAAAGTTAAACATTCCCACTTTTTAAAAAATGTTAATGTGTAAAAAAAGTGAGTAATACAAATCAGATGGATTTTTCTTTTTTTGCAATTTCAGAACATTTCAATGATAATTGAATTGCAGGTGATTTGATTTCATGTAGGAAGGTTGAGAATCAGGTGAGGTGGAGTAGAACACACATCACCGAAGGCCTTGGTACACTGGAAATTTGTTTTATTTGAGCGATGTGTTCTACTTCTCATCTAAACAAGTGCCTAAATTTTAGTAATTGCTCTACCTCTAAGATTAATTACAATTTTTCAATATGCGATTTTTTTGGATGTTTGAGAGGCTTTAATCCCAGATGCCCCAAATTATATTTATGCAGGACTCCAGAAACTGTTCACTCAGTGACTCACAAAACTATTGTCCATCTTCTCTTCAGTTTTGTAGTCTGAGTACTTCCCGAAAAACTCAGCCAAAAATCCCAACCAGGTGTTGGAGGAGACACATATCAAAAGTACTCTTTAAATATTCATGGTCTCATAAATGCCACCACTCAGTTTACATTTTTACTTAGAAGTAAAATGTTATACTTTTATACTTTTTATATTAAAAGTTTATACTTTATTTTTATATAGTTTTATACGTTTTCCCTTCGTTTATCTATTCTTTAAGGACTTTGCAAGATATTAAAGAGAAGTCATAATCCTTTTCATTCTTCATACAGCCTAGAGACCCCAACCAGGCTGAGGCCTCATTGAGCACCAGACATTTGCAACGTGACTGGAAGAAGGCACACAGTTAAAGGACTGCAGAAAAAACATGATTCTGGTTTTTTCTCAAGGGTTTCCTTGGGCTGAGTTCATGAGGAACTAAAGATTGTTTGCAACTGCTGCTGAAGTGCAATAACAAACCACACATAAACACATCACAGAGACATCCAACCTCCTGGAAGGGAGACAAATAAATAAGAGATGATGTATAAATAGAGAGATGTAGAAATAAGGCAAACAGTAAAAAATTCTGAAAAAAACCCCAGTCGAATAACAACAACAACAAAAAATTCCCCAGAAGCCACTAAAAAAAATCCTGTATTAGAGGATCATAAAGATCAAGGCTATAAAGTTAGGAAGGGAAAAATGGAGAATTTAGAAAAACTTGCTGAAGGGAGAAGGACAGAAAATGACATAAAAAATAGTAAAGTTAAAATGAAACTGTGAAGTGAGAGGGAATTTGACAGTTTAAAAATTTGTGGTGGTTTCCAATATCAAAGAGAGTTTTAGAGAAATTAATGGACAGCAGGTTCATAAAAATAGACCACAGACAAGGATTAATTTTCTAACATCCCAAACCTGGTGGCTGCAGGTGCTGGGGCAGGTCAGGCTCACCCTCCTGGGCTGTGCCACTGCCCTCCTGCACCTGCACTGAGCTCATGGGCCCCAGAATTTCACCTGAATTCCCCCTTGTTTATTTCCTAAGGGAAATAGAGAAACACAGATGTAAAATAAGTATTTTCTTGTAAAATAAGAATTGGTACATCTGTGGGTATCCAAGACACCATCTCTGTGTTTTGAATGGAAGTACTGTTGATCATTCCTGTTTTCCCATCCATTTGCAGCAGTGAGAGAGATGTTTAGTCACTCTGCAGCCTGACTGACAGCTGGAAACACAAAGCTGTGGGTATGCAAATGGAATGTTCCTCTGAGAGGCCCCAGGATGGGTCTGAAATGCTTGCAGCATCATGAGGTGCAGTTTGCTCAGCTCCTGCACTTTCAGACAGGAGGGTATCAGGAAATGAAATGTTGCTGGACATTCCCTCTCTAAACTGAGAAGCAAGAACTTTTGTTGCTGAAAAGAGATTCCTTTTAAAGCAGACTTTCAAAAATGTCCTATAAATAAAGTAAATATTATAGAAGTCTACTGACCCACCTAAGCAAATCATTTACAGTCAGACAGCTTGAATTTATTGATGTATTTATGTGCAGTAAGAGACAAGGCTTTTTTATGGCTGGTCAATAGGATGAGACTGATATGGTTTATTACAATTCACAGGCTCAATTGCAAAGCATCCAATGACCAATGTAAAAGAACTGAACAAATCAGACATAGACAAGAAGCCTGATTGGTAAGAGAACAAGAATAACATAATAATAAAAAAAATATTTTCAAGTGCAGAGGTCTTTGCAAAATGAAGCAATGGAAAGGGAAACTATATCCTGATTTAGGCAATTTGTTTCCAGAGAAAAAGATAAGGAGGAAAACAAATATGATGCTGCTCAAATGTTTTTTGTTTCCATTCAAAGATCAAATTTCAAAATAAATTCAGTTTAATACAAATAAAAATTAAGTAAAAAGTTTTATTTTTTTATTTGGAATTTTGGGATCAATCTGGGATTAATATTCAAGGCATACAAAGCTTAAGAAAACATTTTAGGAATATGAGAGTTTTAAAATTTTATTAAGAATCTCAGCTCTGAGATTTTATTTCCTTTCTCCTCCTCTTGTTGTTTGTTTTTCAAGCAGGTAATAACCATGTGAGTAAAGTTTCACTGTGCATCAGTAACCTACAGACCTCATTTATCCTTATGAAAAAGCAGCAAAGCGACAGAGGTGTACTATGGAACTGAGCTCCTGAGGCAAAGAGTCAACATTCACCAAAAGACTATTTCTAAATGCACATGGGCATTTTTGATTTTCTATTTAGAGAAGTTCACTGGGCCATTGTCTGCCTACTACAAAACATGCTTTTTATACACGAAGCCAAACCATAAACACTTCAATCTGAAGCCTGAATGGAGATGACAATCAAATGTTCCTCTTACCTCGTTTTGGAGGTCTCGGATCATTTTGCTCTTCCTTTCCATTTCAGTCTTCAAAAAGTTAATCTGCAAGTTTAAAGAAATGTTGAGTTGTTGTGAGTTGTTGAGATGCACCCAAACATCAGTTGTAACCACTAAATATTCTTTTACACTTCTCACAGTTTTGTAAAAAAAAAAAAAAAAAAAAAGCCAAACAAAAATTTTGTTTCTATACCAGATTGGTATAGGCTGCAGTTGGATATTTGTTACATCTACAAATATTTAGCATATTTACTAGAGAACTTAGAATCAAAAGAAAAAAATCACTGTACATAAATAGGCTCACTTCTGTTTTGCACCAGCAGACACAGTGTTTATTTTTCACAAGGAAGTTCTGAGAGCTGAGGAGTTTTACAACAATATTGGCTGATTCTATGACAATTTTTTTTTAACCCTGTAAGAACATGCCTATCTAACCTACCTTTTGAACAGTTATTTGATTTGAATGCTACAGTGCTGTTCCTAATGGCTCTGATCAGACTCACCTGTGAAAGCATTCAAATATGCTCTTTAGTTCCTAATCAGGTCAGTGACTTGCCTTGAATCAAACACAGTTTAAAAGATAAGTTTTACAGATCAGTCTGACTTTCAGGACTGAGCTTTCCTCACAGCTTATGGAATACAATGGGAGAAAGGATGAGATAATTATAATAACTAGGTTTAAAAGAATATACTCCTGTCACTTAGAAGGAAGATGCTCTTGGATACCTCAATCAGCAAAGTACCCTATTTACCCAATGCCCTGTGCTGTGTTCTCTTCCCTGTTGATTCAAAACATATACAAGCTCAAGGGAAACTACAGTTATTCTCACATTGTAACAGACTTGTTAAGGAAAACAAAACCTCTGTAAGAAAAAAGATTTAGATTGTAGAGACATTGACCCAAAGGTTCATGGTTTGGATCTCATGTAGATAGAAAATGATACTTAATCTACATGACACGACAGCTGTTCTCAGAATCAGCTCCAAACTCAAGTAGACACATGTCAGTGATTTGAAAAACATCCCTGAACTTGCCATCACCTTCACTTGTATCAAAAGAGAAGTCAGAGAACACCATCAACACTTAAGACAGAAATGTGGTAGGGAGGCCATGAGACTCGTGCCACAGGACATGCATAAATAGACACAAGTTTGGAAGAGTTTGTAAAAGAAGCTCCAGGTGCTTTGGTTGTGGAAATACTGACTCCACATCCAGCTATTACTGAGGATGGTGCTTTGCCAGAGGATAAATATATTCAGCACCTGCCTGGCAATGGCATCCAAAAATACTGAATTTTAGTCCATATATACTAGATAATAATGCAAAGATTTTGCACAAGAGAAAATAAAAGTCCCAACCGAAATATGAAATCAAGGTGAATGGGGAGAAACATAAAATAGCTATTTGAGTGGCTATTTTGGTTTTTTCAGCTGTTCAAAAGTATTGCCAGCTACCATTAAATACTGACAAAAATAATATACAGACCTCCATTAGAGTGTTCCCTTTCTTAGATCTAATTATCAGGAGAATACTAATATGTCTTCAAAGCACTTCACTTGTAACTCTGAATATATATCAAACAATTAAAGAGATTTGATACCAAAATTATTATCTCTACATTGTTTGGATGTTCTAGGGAACAGACAATTAAGACAATCCAGGACTATTATTTTAAGAGCAATTTATGTTACTTAAATTGGTATTTTTGTTGATTACTATGCACATACACATGCATGTTCTATCATTGATATGGACATCTTACACAGTATAAACATACTGTTTAAGCTTCTCTGTATAACTAGAAAATCTTTTTACATCCCTTCATTTTTAAATTAATTTTTGTATTAAGAACTCATTCATTTTTGCATTCTTATTGTAACAGCATTTTTAAAGGCCTTTTAAATCTCTGACCACTGAAGAACCACTCAGTCACAATGGAGAGTTACAGAGCAGGGATTCAAATGACTTGTCTGCTGGATCCAGTGCAGAGATAACCTGATCTGTCCTTTGAAGTGCCCCTGTGTATGTACTTCGATGCTTTAAGGCAGATTAGTTTGTACCACACCATTGGCATGATGTTCTTAGTCTCAAGGACAAGGCATAATACCCTTTTCTAGAAGAAATGTAAAAATTCTTTCAGTCACCAAATTCTGATAGCATAATAAACAAGAACAGACATTTACACTTGGAAATGAGCAGAGACAAAAACTAAATAATTGAACAAAGAAACTTCCTACATTTCTTCCTCCCTTCCACCCGTGTTTTGTTGCTGTTTGACACTGATCTCTTTTCACATGGAGTCTGCCTGTAATTGCTGTCATTATGAAATTACATAATGAAAATGCATTGTTCTGAGACCAAACTGCTCGATCCTGAGCAAGGACTCTGCCCCCAGATCCTGGGGACAGACAGCAAGGTACTCCGAGCTCTGTGTGTTCCAGAGCTCATCATGTTTATTGAAGACAACAGGTCCCACCCAGTGGCCTTTGCTCAGCAGTTGGTGACGTTGAAATGCTCAAATTGAATTTTCCCCCTTGAAATACAGAATGCTTGAACAGATGGTGGTGATCTAATTCTGAGAGTCAGACTGTAGGTATTCACTGCAGACAAAGGATGGAAGAATCCCAATGTAACATCACTACTGCTCAGCTAAAGCTCAGTGGAAAGCTCATTTGCTCACCTCCAGACTTCTTGTATCCTGCTCAGGACTAACCCATGAGCAATTATGGTGTGACAGGAACTCATTCATTAACACCAAACTATTTGGCAGTATCTGGAACCCCCAATATACTCAGTACTAATTTTCCTGGTCTAATTTTCAAGTTACAGTGTAAGAATCAACTTCAAAAGCCAGAAAGAACTGGTTAGGCTATTATATAAAACATAGAAAATGTTCTTTCCTTTGGGGAAAAAGTGTTCTACAAAGTGTTAAATACTTTTAAAAGCAGGGCTAAATAGATTTTTGCCTATGAGTATTTCTTAAATGAGTGTAAGTTTTAAGCTGCAAATTACAATTTAACTTGTAAAAGAGACTTTTGTCAAAGAAACATTTAGGACTTCAGGAACATAAAGTCATAAAAACTTTTACTAAACAAAATAAATATTTTTGAAGTGAAAAGAAATCTGATATTTTTATTACAAATCTTACAGGCATGAGGATAACACTGAATTAAATTCCTCATATTCTGTTAGTCTTCTATTACAGAAAAAACTCTACTGATTTCAAAATAACCATTTTGAGTATGGCTTCTTTTTACAAGTCATAATGTATTACTTAATTCTCATTTTATATTGTGAACACTGAGCAACTGGGAAAAAGGAAATTACACAGACTTATTTTCTCCTTTATTTTGACAGACAGTACTGTAATTGAGCTGTCAAACAATTCCATCAACACATCTTCCTAAAAATTGCTAGCACAATAGAAAATACCAACAGGAACAAAATATAAATGGCAGACTAAGCTTACTCTAGCCCAACTATTTTTGAGTGTTTCTGTGTTTCATTCTTTGCTTTCTCCCACACCTTAGAGCTATCCAGCTCTTTTTATAAACTTGAACTGCAGTTAATGGGAAATAACTTCCCAAACTTGCTAAAAATACAGCTATTCTTAACATGCAAGCAGTTAGCATGAGGCACAGCAAAGCAAAGAGCCCCTTCTGCAAAAATCTCTAGGAGACTTTTAACCTAATGAGGAGATACAAAATTATTACTGATTCTATTTATTCAAATTCACCAAAACCCCCAAACAAAACAAAACAAAACAAAACACTTCCATGTGCCATTTTCTCTGTGCCTGCCTAGTAACAAAAGTGAAAATTCATCCACCGTCTCTACTTGTGTTTCTGGAAGAAGTGGTTCCACTTCACATTTAGAGGTAATAGCTTGACATTATTAATATCTTTTTACACTGTACAACAACTTCTTATAAATTGCTGAGGTATTTGAATAAATTGCTTAGGTATTTCATGTTAAATGCTGAACAAAAAGCTCTGTTAACCTTCATTGATTGTTAAAGAGGACTGCAGGTTATTTGGAATGATGCCTTACATATTTTATAGGCACTTTGTATAACTAAACCCAGTATAGTCTTTCTGAAATGCTTTTTGATATAAAAATAATACATTGTACTAGTGTGAGATGGACTATGGAGAAGCTCCTGCACACCAAAGGCATTCTGGAAGACTTTGACCTTGAACTTCCCAACACAGTCTAAAATTTAAACCATCCTTACCATAACTAGTGTTTCCCTGCACGTATTTTTTTATCCCAGACACAGCAGCAGACACAACAGGCTTAAATGTGTCTGAGGTCTGCCATAAATTTTCTAGAAAAGACCTGTCCCAAGGACAGATTGCTGCTGTTTTTAGATGTTAGTGCTGCAGATGCAGAAGACCAAGAAAGGGAGTGCTCCTCTCTCCTGTTAAGGCCTCCCAGGTCAGCCCTCAGTGTGGTGACTGAAGGACAGGGATGTCTTTACACATCCTTTTGCTTTCCTCAATCCTAAGTTGCTGCTTCTCCCCTCAGGAAGCTGTCACTACCCAGGTGCCACTGGCTGCCCTCTGAGAGCTGCCCACCAACCAGAGTTGGTACCCACCAGCACTGCAGCAGCTGCTCAGAACTGCAGCCTTTCAGCTGCCCGCAGCTGTTGGTTCCTCTGGTCTTGAAGGGTCAAATAAAGGACAAGCAAGCATGAGAACACCCTCTGATGAATCACTGTGCAAGGATGGTGAAAAGCCTGGCCACATATTGCACAAGAAGACATGAAAGCAAAGTCTAAGGTATTGCTGTGGCGTCTCCTTTGTTCTTTTGGTTTGGTCAGAGTCCTTGAATAATTTCCAGGTAGTTTTTCATGTAATCTGACTTAATTCCTGTATATTCTTACACTTTTACATTTACCTTACAAAGAGCACCTTCAGGCAGGTGTTCCCTGCTGAATGTGTACAACCAATTAACATTCATACAGTAAGCACTGTAATATGCCTCCATGGCAAGTGCAGAAAAGAAATAGGTACTTCCATCCTTCCCCCTCCCACGGGTGTTTTATTAGACTTTGAGAAATGTAATTCTACTCTTACTGACTCTGATGAAAATCAAGAGCTATTTCACCAAATCCTAAGCATAAAATGTGCTTAGAGTAGACTCGGAACAAGTCTCCCAGTTCATTAAATCAGAATTAAAATCAAGCTCCCATCCTCTAGCTAGTCTTGCCTCAAAATACTTAGATCTTCTTCCACAGATTTCACATGGCTTTCAGAAAAAGGTGAAACACATGGAAAAAGCAGGTATAAAATAAACTTCTTTGTCAGTAGCAATATCTATTCCCATTTCTATTGCAGTTTCCATGTGAGGATCCTGAAGCGCTTTTTTGAGTAGTCTTTCAGTCTCACTGTATTGTGGAGCTTCGTTATGTACATTGTACCCTGAGGCATGAAGAAGTAAATATCACAAACCAAGGACACAGTTCTGCTTTCCTTAGAATTAGTAGCAAGTTTAATATGCCATTAGTGGCAAGTATTGGAATACAGCTCGAGAATTCAGCCTCTCTAACCATCTGCCAACACTCCAAGCCAAATCCTGCTATAAACTCAGAGGAGTTTTGTCTGGTTGCTGCACTAGGTGGTATTTTGCTCACAGTTAATGGTAGATTTTGTTTTGTGTACAGCAAACCTTGTGCTCTTCCCAAAGCTAAGGTGGAGACTGAATTCACAAAAGGCACTGTTGCTCAAATTAAAAAATAACACTGAGTCACAAACCCAAGCAAAGCAAGAAATCCATTCGTTACATTTAAGATTTATAGAACCCAGAGCTGAATTAATCTTGAATAGCAAAATCAAGTACAGAGATTAAAGAATGAAATATGCATTCCACCTTTCATTTGTGCTGATAAAGCCAGTGAGAATATGTTTGTGCACCTGAAAAAAAGACAACTTTGAACCAGCATGTTCTGTGTACTTCTCAGAGACAACTAGATATTAATTTCTCCTTATTTCATATTACAGTAAAGGAGGTGATTCTCCCTTTCTACTCTGCCCTTTTGAGACTTCACCTGGAGTGCTGCAGCCAGTTCTGGTGTCCCCAGCATAAGAAGGACACGGGACTGTTGAGACTAGTCCAGAGCAACCTGCTCTAGAGGGAGGGGTCCCTGCCCATGGCAGGGGCAGTTGGGATGAGATGAACTGTAGGGTCCATTCCAACCCCTTACTATTCTATGATTTTATAGAGATTGTCTCAGTACAAAACATCTTGAAACAAGAGTAGATTTATTTTTCTGGATATATACTGCCCTGGCTATTGAGAAAGACCCTAAAAATAAGTTACCATTTCCAAGATCAACAGAGCTCTTAAATTCCTTCTCTTCAACTCTCAAGAAGAAAAGAATTCCCTTTTTTTTTTTTTTTATCTAGACAAAATTACAAGTACCAAAAATCCATTAATATATGTTGTGTGGGACACAAGGTCAGGGACAACAGTATCTTTATGCTTCAGACTTTTGAGTAACAAAGAGAAAAAACATGTTTCCAAAAATCACATTAATTGAAAGAAACTTGCACAAGGAATAGTTTGGTCCAAAATCTACACTATTTCCAATGAGAAGGGAGCATGTAAAACATGCACTCTACATCTTGTTCACCAAGGGCATAAAGCTACATACAAATCACATTCATAATAAATAAGGCAATATAAGTACTTGCTAAATTTAAGAATTACTTTTAAACCTGTCTTGGAGGAACTCTTGTTTTGTGAACCTGGAAGACAGTAAGATCTTAGTAAATAAAGCAGTAGTTATCCAATAAGAAACACAAATGGCTCTATAAACACTTCTAGCAGCTTGTTTTCAATTACAGAGTTCCAATCATAGAACACTTAAGGTTTGAAGGAACCTTTGGGAATTATCTTTTCAACTTACACTCAGTGGTGTCCATGTTATGGGAACATTACTAATCAACATAGCAAAAATGTCCTTTTTACACCTTGATAAACACGATTCCTTCTTTGTCTTTTTTTGCAGTAGCAGAATGAGCCTGTTTATGCTCCGAAACACTACCAAAAATTGAAACAATTGCACAATATATCCAGAACCAGGATTTCAATAAGGCATGAAATCCTAATGGGCCTTAATAATACCTTCCTACAGTGACAATTAGTTTTACTGTGGTCAAAATTGGGCACTCTATAATCTATTTTGTTGCTGAAAATCTGCAGTGATTCAAAAAAAACCACTGGATAAATGACAGTGTACATTAATAGAGATGAGATATAGGGGTCCAGAAAGGTTAATCTCACCAGGAGAAGTCTCCAGACCCCAGACTCCAAAAGCTTATACACATCCCTAAATCCTGCAGAAATTAGGCAAGATGGGAATTTCAGTGCTTTTGAACAGAAAACCTTTTTTTCCATCTCCTTTCTTCTGAAGCTTAAAGAGTACCAGCATATATGAAATCCATTTCTTTTTGCCATAAAAAGTTATTTGAGCTAATAACAAATTATTGTGGTAAGATTAAGAAAAAACAGAAGAAACCCAGAAATAATGAGGGAAGGACAGGGCATCACTCACGGTAGTCTGCTGTTTCTCTGCTTTCTCAGCTGCCTCATTGAGCTGCTTTTGAAAGGCCTCCTGGAGATTTTTCATTTCTTCCCTGGTTTGGTGGAAACACAGAACACAAACTTCAACACAATTGTCCATCAGGAAATAATCCTTCAGATTCAACAAAAGGCATCTTTAATTATTCAGTGGCAGATAGATGTACTTTCCCTATGAGTCTTTTGAATAAAATCATGATGACCCTGTGAACTATAGTGCAAATACAGGACAAAAATGAGCTGTGATGGAAACAGGCCACTGTTTGTATCTGCTGAACAGACTCCTGGGCAAAGCATCTGTCAGAGGAGAATGCCTAGCCAAAAGGATTGGCACTAAACCAGTGGGGAAAGTGGGCTATTGAAAATGTGTTACTATTATCAGTAAGAACAGGTTTATACTTGCTTTAAAATAAATAAATAAATAAATAAATAAACAGTGCTGTGATAAAATTCAGCCTTGCCCTTGCCCTTTTTAGAGACAAGCAACACAAAATTCAGTAGAAGATTCTGGCATACAAGGGGAAAAAACCAACCCAGGAGAATTGCTTGGATTGGGCTTTATTTGAAACCAAAAACCCCTTCTGCAATTGCCAATGCAGAGAATTTCTCCAAACTGCAAGAACTTCCTGCTCAGAGAATATGACACATTTTGGAGCTGTGGTAAAGGAGTAGAGGGCCATATTTCAAACCAGCTGCAGAGCTTTGTCAGGGTTGGTGCTTGCATGGATAAACTTTCAGCAAAGATCAACACAAAACTGGGTTTACACACAGATAATAACTTAGTCCAGTGTGAGCTAAACTGGAATGGAAACCATCACTTTAAACAAGAGCAGAACTTGTTAGCTGCTGGATCATCCTTCTTTTTAGCTGATAATCCTACTATCAGCAATTTAAGCAACACTGGCACAGAACAGATTTAATTGAAGAAGTGATTGAGCAGCATAAAAACCAATTAGCACAAACAGATGCCATCATTTCCAAGTGTTGATGATGCCCAGAATTAATAAAACTTGGGGCATTATACTTAGTGACCAAGTTTTACTTGCAACTTGGAAATCATTGAAGAATTTACATGGAATGAATTTAAAGGAAAAAAAAATCTAATTTAAAGTCAGCATAACAAAACTTACTTACACAAGCTGAGATTCTAGCACTCTAAATTTTGCTGTGTCATTCACCATTGTAGAGCATAATCAAAGTAGTGCACAGATCAAACACAACTCAGGTTTGTCCAAAGAAAGATCGTAAGATTAATACTGGGCTGTATTTTGAATTTTGGTTTCTGTAATAAATAGATTTGAGCATAACACTGTTCACCACTCTTCATTTACTGCAGATGAAATGCAGTCTGAGGCTCCTGGAAAATAAACCCTGACCCTTCCTTGGTGAAATTCTATGAGGGAGATTCCTTGGCACATTTTTAACACCTCCTTCATACACTGAATTTCTACACCTGTCTGGAAATGCAATCCAGTAGTCTATAACTAGCTGGCAACAGCAGTAGCTGCAAGGCATTTCCTTGTACTATACTGTAAAAGTCTCTTATTTTGTGAAGGAAGGGCTGGGCTGCTCAGCAGCAGCTGGCAGGGATCTCTGTCTCTGGGGAGTGCTTTGTGCACTGTTCTCAGTGGCTGCATCCCTAAGAAGCAAAAGCCAACTGGTGGTTTTGGGTGGACCTTGAGAGGCTGTAAGTGGTGATTTAGGAGATTAGAAGGAATACTTGTAGTATATAGTACTTGTAGTATGTAGCCAATTTTTCTCTTAGCAGACTCAATTTTCCCCATCTGCAGTGAAGATCTATTTACCAAATAGCCCATTAATACTTTTAATCAATTAATCTATTTCATAAAAGGAAGTCACTCAACAATGGAAACACCATAAAAGCACCTGCAGAGAGGGTAGAGGATGGAGCTGGTGCCAGGGACAGCTCTGATGCTGAGGTGCTCCCAGTCACAGCCAAGCCACAGAACTGTTTAAACAGGACATTAGCTGAATCTTGCCTTTATGATTTAATAAATTTCTCTGCAATACCTGAAAGATCCTTATGTATTTGACCCTTTTCTATCACAGCAAAAGCAAGAATTTCTCTTGGTATTTTACTGTGGATCTTACATGTTGTGTATTTGTAGACTTGAAGGGCATTTTCTCACAAGTCTTCTCTATAGCAATGCAATTTCATATGTAGTGCTATTAAATATAGTATTGACAATAAGATGGCCATGGAATTTAATTATTGCATTTCTAACAATGAAAGAAGTAGAAAATTAATAAAATTTATTAAAGGTTTTTACTAAGGAAAAATATGAAGTATAGATGCATTCATTATGTACTAATTTTCAGCAAAATCAGTCACTACATTAGTCACGTTTTCTTGTTGTTAAAATTGTATTTATGTTGCTATTTGCTGGTCTGAATTCCAATAATTAAGAGACACAGAATGATGAGAATTACTTGCAATGAAGCACTAGGAAATGTGAGACTAAGGTCTAGGCTGGGAACTTGCATTCCCAGGCATGGAAACTCATTATTTTTGAAGTTCTCAATGATTAATTCGAAGTGAATACTTCTCTCTCTTCCTGATTCTCTTCCTCACAGATTATCACAGATAAACAAGCATCCTACATTTGCACAATGACTTGTGATTTGGAGTGTCTACATGCATGAACATTTAATTAAAGAGGCCTCAGTAAATACAGATCACCATCTCTAAATTCACAGATCCAAGACACTTTAACTATTTAATTTTCTAAAAATTCTGTGGGTGTTTTTTTTAAGGAAAATTTCATGACTAAATCTTCCTGAGAAATTCAAAACACCTTCCTGTAGCAGGTATCTTTTCCTAGCACATGTCCAGTATCAGCAAATCCATCATTTGTTTCAAAAAGAGCATTCCCTGCCTTTATTTTACTGTTACAATCAGCAGATTCTGTAATACAGGAGAGGTGGAATTTACTGCTCTGACAGCTTTCAGTCAGGAGACGAAAAGAGAAGGAAGGAGGGAGGGGTCTTACCTTTGCTTTTGGCCCAGTTCCAGAAGTTTCTGGACATCATTTTTGGTTGATGCTTCATCATTTTTCAAAGACTGATAGCAATGAAAAAACTCTATTACCAAAGATATTTTTAATTATTTGTCTGTGAAATCATTAATTTGGCTGTTGTTACTAAAATGTTCCTGGTGAATTACAGACATTGCCACTTATGAAAAATGGAGGAATAGCCCAACTTTTCTTTGACTGTAACTAAAGCACAACCAACTCTACACAGCTGCTTTTCAAATATTAAAGGAGAGCTAATCAAATAAGGAAATTTAGAAACAGACAAATGACTGAAAGCATTAGAATTGTATGGGAAAGGTCAGTGTGTACATACAGAAGATAATACTACACTCTTTGCTCATATCTGGGTGTCTGCAGTGCTGAGTCTGAAATACCTCACAGTGTAACTTTGCTTCAACTGTGCTGCATTCTAAACTAACTTTGCTACAAGGAGAAACACAGTTCCCTACAAAGCAAGAAGTACAACCCTACAATAAAGAGTGATAAAGTACTCAACACCTCCCCCCAAAACCCCCACAAACCCCCAAAAAATCCCCAAATCCCCCACTCAAACCCAACCCAACCCTAACCAAAACCCCAAAAGACAGAGAACAAAACCCATAAAGATCAAAGAGCTCACATTGATTAAAACCAGAAAAGTCTGGGATATAAGACAATTTAAGATAACAACATGGTCCAGCACAGTACTGATACAGAGCATTAGTACTCTCCTGTCAAGAGATACAGTGCTGCTGCTTTGATTTTCCCCATCCAGCTTACATCAACATGAAGATAAAAATGTATAGTCAGGAAAATAGTGTCCTCTAAAATGGCAGAAAATACAGAGACAAATCTAAACTGATTATGAGTATAAAAGTTTTCCCCACACCAACAGACTATTAGGAAAAGACAGGTGTGCTCTCAGCTGAATAGCTCATGGGGTTTATGTTAAGCACAAAATTAAAAAAAATAAACAAAATAATAATTATTCATGTATTGAATATTAAAAAAGCCCCAAACCAACCAAAAAATCAAAACAAACAAAAAAAAACCAAACTCCCACACCCAGAAACACACATTTCTTGGAATTAACAGATAACACTAAGAAAATGTTGAGGTAAGTAGTTCTATAGAAACTGAGACAGAACCTAACCTGGAGATTTACTTTGATTCCCTGAAGTTCTTTAGAAGTCTTTAACAGTTGGTGAAGTATGTTGCTCCTTTCTTTAAAGACTTCTTTCAGCTGTCTCTCCAGCTCTTCATAGCCCTGTCTGACAGAGAAAATAAAAGCATGAGATCATCTCAAAGCATTAATCAGTGCATCTGAAATCAGTCTCAGCACATACAAATTTAACTAATTCCAACATCCTTTAGAGACTTCAAATTCGACTGTGTTGCACTATTCACCTGTATAATCTGATTTCTCCTAACTTAGATAAATAGGTGTTTTATGTGCCAAAATGATGTGCTGCTTCTGAGGGTGCAAATTATCAGTCTCAAACACTGCAAATGATGTCTTGTCTGTGATGAGCAGGAGACAGAAAGTTGTGTTTGGCATGAGGGGTGGGACAGAGTCTGAGATTTTTCCTACTTTAGAAGATGTACCATGCAAGAAGCAAAGCAAAACTTTGGAAGTACGAAGTTTTGAGACATCCAGTAATCTGAAGGAAGAACAATTCAGATCTATTTTAGCTTTGTAAGGTTTAATTAATTCTGTAACTTCTTCTCACTTAAACCTCCCTACAGTATAACTTGGAACTCACAAATATGCTTAGAGGAATCAAAACTACTTATTAATTAACAGAGGAGTCAAAATAATTCTATCCTTTTCAAAATAGTAATTTTTACTTGGAATGTAATCTTCTATTTTAAAGTTTCTATAAAATCCACAGTGAAATAAATTCAATTCATATTGCTTTACTTTGAATGAAATACAAATCTAATCCTCATATTCTGCTTCAGAAAAAAAATCACATTACAGTTAATGATAAAACAATATACTTTTCCATTAAATTGTTGTTTTGAGGAAGACCAATCAGTGAATTGATACATCTACTCCTTTACAACTTAATTGTATTTTTTTCCTTTTTGCAGTACCTCTGCTTCTAAAAAGGGGTGAAAGAATCTGTGAGTTGGAACACATCACTAGTATTTTGAGACTCAAGATCTTGAAATTAAGCAGGAACCTTAACACTAATGAATTTTGAATACACACTTTAGCAAAGAAACTCAGAAAAGCAAATTAAATTTGCTATCTAATATTGGTACTATCTACTTTAAAAATAACTCACAAGATGTGATTTTTTTGAAAAAAATTACTATATATCAAATGATACTATAAATAAGTAGAAGAGATGACAGTGAATGAAACACCTCCTTCATCAACACGACATCCAGTAAAGAATCATAATATTATACTGAAGTTTCAGTAAGAACTGTATTTGGCTCTAACAGAATATTGCAAATTAGAAAGCATAGAGTTCTTTGAGTCTGCACTTGTAATGAAACACAGATATCTGCAATTTCTGCTGGCTGCTGCACAGACACAACTTCCACACTTTGATTTGCCACACAGCACTCAACACTCAGTTAAGGTCCTCAGCACAATTGCTAGGGTGGTTTTGCAGTAGAAGTTCTCTTTTGGAGGAAAGCTGAAACCAGAGGTGAGACATTACACACACACACACACACACAAAAATTAAGTTTTCCCAGGATGTCAAAATAAAAACTACAGTTGTTATGATACATTCTGTAGATGGTATATAAAAAGCTCAGCAGTAAAATAGCTTATTCCCTTGATAAGTTTTGCTTTTTCTTTTGGTATGTGGATGAATGTTACTCCAAGAAATAGCAGTTTCAGACCACTTTGCATTTATATCATTTGGCTTACATTCGTCCACCAGAGGAAAGGAAGAGTTGCAGATCTAGTGGGATAACAAGAAGCAACTCTGAGTAAGACAAGGAATGAAGTCAGTGGAAGGAGATTATTCCGGGACTCAGCTGTACCTATTGGTCACTAACAGGCACTCACAAGTAATGGAGTTATCCTTGATGTGGATAACTCATGTTATCAAACCAGCAGTTCAAGGCTTGCTTGGAGCAGCCCGATCTGGCGAAAGGTTTACCTATAGGGGGAGCCCCTTATATCGAGCTGGGCTGTGGAGTGACGCTCAGAAGGGCTCAGGCACAGCAGACATCAGAAGGCTTGATCAGAAGGCTCACAACTTCGGGAGTTTATTCAAGACAGATTAACAGACAGCTCTTCACAGCTCATAGTAGAAGAAGTTAGTTCCTAGAGGTTCCTATTACATCAGTAGATCTACCTCTCACGCAGTAACAGCCACACCTTTTATGCCTTCTCACATCCAACATGTTACCACATTATTGGTTAACCAATTCACCTCTCATACACCACAGCCTCTCATTGGTTACAAGCCACCACACATACTCCAGGTAGCTCTGTTCTCTTTAAGGTAGAGCTCCAAACAGCTTTCCTTGAGGGATGCACTTACACTCACTCATACTTTACCTTCTTGTCACAGGGGGTTGGAATTAGATGACCTTTAAGGTCCCTTCTAACCCAGCCCATTCCAGGATTCTGTGGTCAAAAATCAGTTAGCTCTAATAGAGGGCACACAGCTGACCACATCTGGGTTTACAGGAAAATCCACAAACCTTCCAGAATTTAGCATTATTTACACAGAAGCTTTAGTTCACATTTTTTTATCAAATTGTATGAAAGAAACTATATGAATCAAATTAACTAGGGCTAGAATACATGATAAATAGAAGCATTCTGGTCATTATCTGCAATGTAAATAAAATATCATGGGTATGTTTTATACAGAAACACCTACAGGTTTTTTGGTTACCACTTCAGCTGCATAGGATTCTAAAGAAGGAACACATCACTCTAGTAGATCTGGCTCACCTCAGCAGTAATTACTTTTTAAGCAACACATAATGTACATTAGTTTTGATGGTCTTTTTTTGCCATTAATAAGTTGGTCTTTTGTTTAAAATCAAACACAGCATTGAAAAAAAATATGTGCAGGTGGTAACACTCTGCTCTAATAGTCCCTTTGAAGTACCCTCTCCCCAAATTCTGGTTCAGCTTGAGCATTGAATGGTCATCTGTCTGTTCCAAGCTGCCAGTTGTGCTGCCCCATGGGTATGCAGTTGGTACAGGTTTCACTCTATTGCCTAATAAACAGCAATTTGCATAGACTAGGACATTTCCAGAATTATAAAATTAAACAATATAAACTATGCATACACTTTTCTTTCATATTATCTTTTGTGACACACTATGCAGAGAGGTAGAGACAAAAAGCCAACAATCAATTTAGTGCAGTAAGTCACAAACCAACCCAACCCAACCCAACCCAGCCCCAACCCAACTCAACCCCAACCCCAACCCTCAGAACTTTTTCTAAGGAGTTAAAGAGCACACTTGCCTGCCTCAAACACTGTCAGAGACACAGAGGGAACTGGCCAGAAGATAAGCCACCACAGCCTGAACTTGAGGTAAAGCACAGAAGGGAGGCATTTCGGACAGAGCTCAGATCTGGTTCGTACATCCTGATTAATGCATTCAGACAAAAATTCCCACTGTGGCAAACTGTGGGAAAGGAAGCAACTGCTCACACACATCCCCCCAAGTTATGGGACAGATGGCAGCTGCGACCACCACTGATCACTGAAGTGCCCCCAGACTCATTTCCAGGTACATCTTCCCCTGTCCCACGTTGCTCAGCAAGGAGCCCAGTCCTTGGGTGCTGGGTTACACATCTGTTCATTATGGGTTAAACCCAGTTTTTCTCTGTATTGTATTTATTATGATTTTTTTATTAAATCATCCCTCTGACTTGTACTCTGTCTTGAGTCAGGTCCATTTCACCTGCCAGCTTACCTTGAAACCAGCAGTGTTATATATAATTATGTAACATATATTTCAAAATGTACAGAGCACCCTGATGTTTTTGAGGATTCAGAAGTCGCTGGGCTTTGATGGTGTTGCAGGTGATACAGTGATGACACTGCATGTGCACTGAGTCAGCTTCTTTCAGTACTGTCCTGGAGTACAGAACTGGTGTTCCAGTTCAGCATAAGCAAGATGTTCAGTTTAGAGTTTATTTTTCTAGCTGCAAGAATCCAGTGTCCATCCACACCCACAGAACTTGTCATTTCATTTATATATAATATTTCTCCCTTTTCCTACTCAAGTTCCTTCTCCTACTTTCTCCTGCGTGCTGACAGATGATGCCATCATCCTTAAAGACCCATATGCTTCCTTCTGACATGCAGATATAGATGAGTTGTTCTTTCATTTTCAATCTTCTCCAACTTCAGCGGAATTTTTCTGATTAAGTCTTCTAATATCTGGTTCAATTACTTTACATTTTACATTTTTTCTTAATTAGATGAAACGTCTCATTAGTTAATCAAATTCAGAGGAGTATTCTTGTATTCATCACGACAAAATTTCTGTATTTGTGTTTATATGCTTTGTAATTGATGTGTTTTCAGATATTAAATAAATTTTACTATGCCATGACTAAAATATTGATTTCTTTTCTTAATCTAACATTAGGTTTGGAAAATACATTATGCTTTTAATACAATAACACAGCTGCAGACTATTGGCATGCTGATGTGGAAGAATGAAAAACCTTCCAAAGAATGCTTATCAAATGCATGAGAGACTAAAATTTGGTTAAATTCATGATTAGACCACTGTATTTAAAAATGTACCGTTTTGCACTTGACGTGCACCTTCTTAGTTTAAATCACACAAGTTCTCAGTGTAGAAATTGAGGTGACCAAGGCAGATGGCCTGAGCTGAGGGTTGGTTTCTTATCTCATGGGTGCAGAGTTGAATTTCACTGGATGAATATCTGGGTGCTGTTCTTGGACACAATGCAGAGTCAGAGCTTGATATCAGAGCTTATATTGCCTAGAATTAAAAACCTTTGAGGACCTAATAATTTATAGGTCTGATAGCTCTGCCTTGTGCCTTCATTCCTTCAGCCCTTAAAAAAAAAAATCTGATTGTGTTATGACCCAGCCCTGAAGGTGAGGGTAACTGAGGTTCTGGTTAATGTTAGTGTTACAAGCTGAGATAAAAAGCACAGGAATTGGTTTCTCTGCCCACTGCATGGCCATTCAGTGATGTACTGCAGTGTATTTGGGGTTCCTGATTTCACAGTAAACTTTTCCTTAATATACCTCAGCTGTGGTTTGGCCCTCTGGGACCTTTGTGCATATCAGCTGTTACAGCAAGGTCACTGAGGCTCTTTTTAATATATCCCTTGGGGAAGATTACAGAGAATTAGACATGGAATGACTGGTATGTGTGTGTCTATATGTATATTTTAGGACAAATTGGTTGCAATGGAAGGGAGGTATGCAGCCATTTTGGTAATTGTTATCTGTAGTAAAATAACAGTAAAAAGTATAAAGCTATCACTTAAGAAAATGTCTAAGAAGGCAATAGAGGGCAGGAGAGTCGATAGTGGAGACGAGGGATGTCACCACCCATGGGTCCAGTGACAAGATGGGCTCTGAGAACCTGGTACAGTGGAAGATGTCCCTGATCATGGCAGGTGGGTTGCAACTAAATGATTTTTAAGGTCCCTCCCAATCCAAGCCATCCTTATGATTCTGTAATCTACTGAGAATAATGTATATAATTTTGTGGTCCAGGCTTGATTTATTAACAGTTGAAATAAAATTCACAGTCAGTGTGTATATGACTCTAGCAGGTTATGACTGCTTAGGCAGACTTCAGTGGCCAGCCTATTCTAAATTTAATAGGCCATAAAATATTAGCAGTGCTGCTGTATTTTGTTTGGTTTCTACACAGGTGGTATCTAGAGAATCAGGCCCTTTGCATCTATTTCATCTGATTTTTTAATGCACTCACCATAAATAAAGCAAAACAACCTTGCACCTTTTTGGCAGACTCTTGGCACTGTAGAATCAATGACTCATCAGGGAAAAGATGCAATTGT
>JAWWLZ010000172.1:4451723-4492911 GCA_035041345.1 Poliocrania exsul | reverse complement strand
TGATGACATTTATGAATGCAAGGGGGGAAAACATTAACAGTTTCCATATTCATTCACTTTTTCCCACATAGCACTTCCTGACATAAAACAGTCATGAGAAGTGTCCCTTCCTCCAGCAACTCTATGTCTGACTTTATGAATTTAATTTGATCTGGTTCATTAAATGGCTCCTGCTGGAAAGAAAAATCTCAATTAACCTGTAAAACCAAAGGAGGAAGAGCAACACTCCCCATATTGAATGGCCCAGTCATTGGAATGTAGGAGATCTGGATTAATATTTGCAGCTACTTTAGCTTTTATCTCTGACAATAATGTAAAGCAACAGTTTCAAAGCACTTACAGGTAACTGCAGTTATTGCTGATGTTACTCACACTTTATAGAAAATTAAGTATTCATCAGGGTAGGAGTACAACTCTCTCATCCCTCATGTGAATGAGGCTTTGAACAACAACAACAACAACAAAGAGAACTATTTGCAATGTATTAGCCTGTTCTATACAAAGTAAAACACTATAAATAATCGAGGGGTACCTCATCTTCTCACCTTTTGAAGTAACTTCTATTTCATGTATTAAACTTCAAACAATACAAACCCACACTCTGTGTAACACAGAACATTTCAAAGACTTTTTAACATTGGAGAGGGGGAGGATGTTATAGTTAATGAATCAGAAATAATTATCATTCCATCTCACCACTTTTAACCCCTATTCAAAAGTTTCTGTTTAGAACCATGCTGCCTTTAGGGCTCCCTGTTTTGTTTTGACACACTTGTTTCATTGCATGCAGTAACACCAAGAGCCCAATACACCTTTTGGGTAAGAAAAATCAATGGCACTCTGGTTGATAAACAATTGGGCTCAACCACTTGGCCTTTTTTAGGCAAGTAAGGCTGGAAAAAATGTTTAGTAAATCAATAGCCAGCTGGCAGTAGGTCCTGCAACAATGTGTCTGGGAGAGGGAGAAAGAAATCCTCACTCTCTAAAACAGACTGGTGAAAATAATCAAAGACCAGTATTGGTATAGATTCAATTGAAGGCAACACATTTGACACGATGATGATGAGTAATTTTTTAGGTTCTTTTCAAATTTGGACACTTCTGCTGTGGAGCTACAGAAGATGAAGCAGGGGGAAGGATGGGGGATTGGGAGCAGTCAGTTATTGTGTGTTTGCAGCCCAATGGCTGGCTGTGCTCCCAAGCCTGAAGCAAGAGTTCTTCCTTAACTGCAGCTCACTTTGTGGTAGCCACTACTTCTTGGGGTAATTTGCAAAGATTTCTAATTACTCATTACGAGGATAACCCTTTGCAACAAAATCAAATATTTTTAAGTAATTTAAAAGAAAACTCAATTTCATAAAAAGTTACTTTCTGTCCATCTTTTCTACTCTCTCCTTTTATTTGATTCCTAAATTTTGAAGGCACTGAAGAGCTCAAAAGGCTCAATTCTGTGTTGAGATCTACAAATTAGACATAAAATTTCTCTTTTTCATTATTTAACAGCTACAAGAGGCAACATTTGAAGTTAATGTCTGCCCTAAAATGTACAGTGTGGATTTTGGGGTAGTTTAGAGCTGTTCACAAAATAATAACCTTCACCTTCTATTAGAAGATACCTAATGAGTCCCTCACATGTCATTTCTTAGACAGCTCCTCCAACAGAATTCATAGAGCACAGAGAGCTCTGTGGGGAAGGACAGACTGCCCCTGCCCTAAGCACTCTGCTCCCAGCAATACACGAGCATTTTAAATAAAAACTGGGCAAAAGGGGTTCACTATTATCAAATTTTCACAGCTAAATGTTCTCAAGGTACCTCTGGCCAGTATGAGACCTTCAAAGATTAGAGCAGGAGTGTGGGGAGAGTTTTGTTTTTAAGGGGTTAATTTCTATTCTAGCTTTATGTGCATGTTTTTCCCAAGTTATATAACCTTTGCTCTAGTGCTGCATTCAGTCAGCTTATATGAGTGATCTTGGAATAGTTCCCTACTCCCAGTTTCCAAGGATATATTAAATTTCTTAAAAGTCCAGTATTAAGTTCATATAATGTACTTCAGGTGTTTTAATGCCACTATTTTCAATGTAGCCAAATTAAAGAATCACCATGGGTGACCCCTGGGTGATCAAAACCTGATGTCTAATTCATTAGTCATGGCTCATTTCCTCCTGCATGCTCTGAAATGATCTGTGAAGCTCTTCAGCAGACATCCTTCAGAGGAAGAGAGGAAAAGGAAACACAGTGCTGATACAGTTGGTGTGGGTTTGGATTTGGGTTTTTTTAAGTGGAGGGGGGTGTCAAGCTACGTTTTGGATTGTTTCTAGCAAAAACCAGTCTAGTTAATTGAAATTCTCCCTGATAAAAGCAGTATCTTCCTCTGCATGAATTAAATTAAGCTTTGCCCTGTAAAGCCCAATTACAATTTGTGCTTAAGCCTTCCCTGGCAAAGCTGTTAACCTTATGGAGTGTAGATTTTTAATTAGAACAGCATGAAAAATATTTACATTAACAGACAAAACTGAGTGGAAAAAAAAGCAGCTCCTGGATCTGATGGCTTAACAGAATAATCTTTCACTGAAATTGCCTTTTGTTTAATGAAATAAGCTCAAGGAAGAAGCTTCCTTTGCTCTGCAATATGTAGATATCCAACACAAAACAGAACCTATTTGAGGTCCTATAATCTCTTGTTGAGATCACTGTATTTTCCCCTACAAAATTTAACTCCCAGGACCTCCGCAGTAATGGAAAGCCAGTGAAGCTGCCTGTGCTCATTAAGGCCACCCACGGGCCTTTCCTATCCTTGACTTTTCAAATGCTTTCTCTGAAAGTTGCAAACTGAAAACTGGTTGGAAAACACTATGCACAAGCCTGGAGGCTTTTTCTGCAGCCACTCTTTTATATATCAGTGGAGCAGAATTGTGAATGTGCAGGCAAATCCCCGATGTAAACATCCTGGAAAAATGAGCTCTCATTTAAAAAACCACCCCAATGCCTGGCTCTTTTCAGCAAACAGAGCCCATCTCAGGCTTGCAATCCCAAGGCAATGCTGTTGTCGGTTCCAAAGATACTTTTAAAGACTAATAGATGATCAGGATTATGCCAAGCAGGTTTTCTGCACTTTCTGTACTCGGTTCATAAGCACTGCCCACAGCCCCAGAGCAGGGACCCCCCACTGCCCAGGAATACACATCACAATTACTTGTCCTCAGGGCTCCAGCAGCTGAACAGAAAACACAAATACACTCCAGCCAGGAGCTGGGAATTTATTACCAGTAATTTTATGTTAAAAGGAGCAAAGGCTAATTTTTTAATGTCCTAATCTGTTATTAATGACTTGGATCACAGTTGTGGAACACTTGTTCATAAACCTGTTCCAGATGTTCTGGCCCAGAGGTTCCTGCTGGGCAACCTGCAGGTCTCCAGGGGTACCAACAGACCATTTTATTACTGTTCACATTAGTATTCCAGGTACACTGGACAACAAGAATTAACATTCAATATGAATTGTCTGAGCAATTTAAACCTCAAGGAACTGAATTTTATGTTATATACAGCAATTAGCTTGAAAAGAGACTATGTTATCATCTCCATGGTAATGAATGGTGCCTTCAGAGAACTATCAAACACAACCAAGCAGACTAATATGATACCTTGAAAATTATAAATCTAGATCAAGCAATTATGGGGTAGAAAAAGGTAGGAAATATAGAAATCTATATAATTCTCAGTGTGTCTTTTTCTTTTTTTTTTAATAAACTGTTTGTGTCAAAAAGATAAAAAAAAAGAAAATAAGCAAGATCCAGCAGAGGAATTTGCAAGCACCACTAAAATGTCTGTCACATTTTGCACTTTCACAGATCAAGGAACACACAAATTTTGCTGAAATGCAGATTGTTTATAAGGCATACTAAACTCTGAACTTAGGAGAGAGTGGATTTGTCAATTATTTTGTTATAGATCTGTAACCTGTAACAAGAAAACAGCTTCATCCCAATACTGACCTTGAAGCATTTATTAAAAGCACCATCTATCCTCCAATCCAATCTTTGTATTCTGTTCCATGCCTAATACACACAGCACTTACTAAGTGGAAAGAGGAGAAGCATCTGTCAAGTTACCAAATAAAAGAAAACGAACTCAAAGAAAGCAGAAGCAGAATAACAAGTTTAACACACAGTAAATAGGAAAATTGTTTCATTTCCCCCTCAGAATGTTCCAGTTTATTTAAAAAAATATTTTAAAATAGGGTATAAGTCTCACACTTGTTTATAGTGCTGTTCCACCTTGTATTTGAGAAAGAGACAGAGGAAATCCTCATTTATTTGAACACCTAAGGAAACTCCTGGCAGTGTTACAATAAACTGTTCAAGGGCACTCTGGTACCTGCTGTCCTGCTCCCCTTGCACACCCCACAGCCTCATGCGACACTAAAATTCATACGGCAGGAATTCACATGCAGAGGAAAGAAAGGAAAATCTAAAATAAACTAGAAAGAAGAAAAAGAAACCAGCACCCAAACACACAACTTAAAGTACCCAGAGTTTTGATTACAAAGCTCGAAAAGTTTATTTGCATTAGATGAAGCAACTTATCAGTATTTTCAGAGCCTTGCCAATGCCACTGCAAGAAGCTGCCATAATAAACATGAGATTTCATTCATTTCTTTGACATCCTGTGTGCCTTTTCTATCCCTAATGAGTATAGATGTGCTTATCAATGGTAAGATAAATCTCAAGGAGCATCAGATGAAGTATATTGAATTTGGCATCCAACACCATCTTCTGCCCCGAGCCTCCCAAACCTCAGGGACTGCACAAGAACCACTAGAACAAATAAATAACTTTTTATTTTAGCTTCTAATTTCAGTTGGTCCAGAAATTATAAAGTTTAATTCAATAAATACTAACTGAAATACTATTAGTTTCCCCCTTTCATTATTGTATTTTCCCTTTCACCTACTGAAAATCATTTTGCTCATAAATTCTCTGCAAAACATAAATTGTTTATTTTCAGAACACCCTGCTAAAATCATGCTAATTGGATGAGTCCTGATTACTCTCAACTCAGCAGTGAGGTGAAGGAACTCTCTTTGAGAAAACTGAGCACAAAGTTGCAAAATCACTAAATATTTTCTCCATTTACCCAGTTTGGATCAGGCACGACTTGATCAGGTAGTTAATTTTTCTTTTCTAAACTCAGTAAGTGGCCAGTGTGGTACTTCCTCATGAGCTACATTCAAGTACCAAGGAAGTGTCATGGCACTTGAAATGACAAAGTATTGATCTCACATTCCTATAGTAAACTGTGAGGGGAAAAGTGTGTCCTGATTGTGCTGTACTCTGTGGCAGAATAAAATAAATGACTACCAAGTCAGTGAAGGTGCACCAGAAACAAACTAAGGGATGAGACACTCAGAACCAGATCATATGCAAGACTGACATTGAAATACTTCAGCTAAACACAATCATCAAGCCCATCAAATCACCACAGGAACTTTAAGCTACAAAGCCATGCAATCCAGCACATATTTGCTCTGACAGATTTGCTTTCAAAACAAACAAACAAAAGAGTTGAAAACTTTTCAGTCGTCACACTAAGCATCAATATAAATAATCAGTCTTGTAACACCTTTCTCTTTTACATAAATTTAAGAACCAAAGACATCCCAGTATTTTATCATCAGTAAATGATCATATATTGTTCCTACTTTTCCCTTCTTGAAATGCATCATTTCAATATCAGATCTACAAAAATTTTTTTTCTATTCAACCATCCTCCCAGATTTCTTCAACAGAAAAGAGGTTAGGAGTATTCAGCCTTTACTGAAAAGAGTTGTAGAGCTCCAAGTTTGATCTAAACCTGTAGGACATGTTATTAAAGAATCTGGCTTAGAAAAAAATGCCCAAAGAAAACTGACTTTCACACAGCACTTGGCCCCTGAAAACTGAAGCCTCTTTGGATGGTTCAAGAACACCCCGAATAAGAGACATTCTCAAATTCAATAATGAAAACATTTTTAGAACTACTTAAGTTGATTCTCACTTAGGAATATAACATTTAAATATGCATAGAACACTTGCAGTTTTCTGTCAGCCAAGTCACAGGGTATTCTACTTCTGTCCCTTCCTGCTCTGCACAGAAGAATCTTATCTCAAGAACTCTGTCCAGCTTACTCATTTTCCTTTCTTAAACTATGCTGATATTTTCAATTCAACATCATCTTCTCTCAGTGTCTGGAAGTGTGTCCTGCAGCATTCAATGGGAGAAATACACAGGAGAATGAATAATATTCCTAATATGCATAATATTTCACAGAGTCCCCTGGTGTTTCCTATAATTCCTGACATTTTTCCTATGAAGGAACACACACTATATATGTATATATATATACACACAGATACAACCACAGCACTAATGCATTTGCATCCACATTTATGTCAAAAGATATTTTAAGTAGTTTTGAAGTGCTGACACTGCCATTGTATACTTCCCATCAGCCTGTCTTAAATACTTTTCTTGTTTATGCATTGATTTTTAGGTACATCCTGGAAGCCCTCAGAGCTTTTTGTATTTGTACTAAAATAGTTTTTGTGAAGTTCTGACAGTTTCAACTGCCACCCCTGCTACTGCCTCATGAGTGTTCCCAATTCATGTGTTGCTGACAGGAATAAAAGAGTTGGCTTTTAAATATTCACACTGCATTTAGAGAAGGAGAAAAAATGCTACATTGTTTGAGGAAGTGTTTCATAGTCTTTAAAATAGAACCAAGTTAAGGAGAAGTATTTTAGCTGTGTGACTGCACATAACAGAAAAATTAGTTCCCTGTCTCCTGTAAGAGATCAGGCACTCTAAAAGGGTTTTATATAATTTAGTTTTTCCTTCACTGGTATTTACAGTTTAAATATATACAAACACACACACATATCCAGACACACACACACACACACACATATATATGAATATATCTAAAAACTCCCACATTGACAGTTTCAGAAAAGGAACCATTCAGCATTTGCTTACTTTAATCAGTAATTTCTATACTCCTGTTTGTCTTTTCAAAAATGTAAGAACCTCTTCATGCACAAGAAAAAGCTCTCACAAGCCTGGATTGCTCAGTCTTTCCTTTAAATCACAGTTCATATAATATTGCTTTGTTCAGGAAATTTTTAGGAAGGGTAGAAACAAGCATTGGACCTGATTTTCAACTGATGTTACCTATTGAAGTGAAATTTGTTTGTTAACCTTTGCCTTAAAGGATGCAGCAAACAGCAAACCTGGTTTCATTATATGGTAGTTTTTGACACCTTCCCTTTATATTGAATATATTTTGTACAACTATAAATGTATCAGCTGTTAGAAGGATCACAACTGAAGTCAAATGTGTTAAATCTCATGAGTTTTCTTCAGGCTAAGTGAATAAATTGAATCAGAAATTTAAGTGAAAACTTGATGTTGAAGTTGGATTTCCTTTCTGTAGCTCTCCAAGGTACCAGAGTATCAATAATTTTCTTGCTCAGATAAAAATTTAAGCCAGGATTATCTGCATGTTCATTCAGCAGAGAATTTGGGAACTCCACTGCTGCAGTAATTGAATCAAAGCATTGCTGTATCTGTTGCTAGGGGCTGTCATTGACAAAACTGTCTTAGCTTGGGAAATTTTTACTCAATTTAACTTGCTGTTATTTAACACCCACTTCTGATCCCTGAGTGTTTGGAAAAGAGGGGAGCTTAAAAAAAGAAAAATCCAACAACTATAAATACTCTTCCTTTCTCTGCCCCACGCTCATCCTGCAGCAAAGGTCTCCTTTCCCCACAGCTCATCTCAGCTTTCCGTGTGAGCAGGGCAGGTCCCTCCTGAGCCAGCCCAGGAGCACAGGAGGCAGAGGGCAGTGCACAGCAGCTTCCCCCTCTGCCCTTGGCTGCCTGGGGCTTCTCCATGGACTGCTGTCCTTAGGAGCAGGCTGCAGCTCCTTCTGAAGGCCCCCCCTTTGGAACTGCACACCTCCTTCCAAGAGCACATTCCCAGACATCTTTAAAGCAACTGGTCCTCACCAGTAAACTTCCAAGAGCATCCCCTTCACATCTGCAATAGCATCTTCCTGCCCCTCTTTCTTAAGTATCTCCAAACAGGGAGAGCACGTGTTCCCTTATCAGCCTGCAGTGCTGGCACCTGCTGGTGTTCCCATCAGCTGGGGGGAACAGGAACCAGCAGAAGCAGCACACAAGAGCTTGTGGCCTCCTCCTGTGCAGGGCACTGCTGCAGAGGCTTTCTAAAACCCTACCCAGTGTGCCCAGAGAGGCTGGGAAGAGTTAAACAAATATTCACTGAAAAATGATTTGCAATTTGTTTAAACACACACAGATATAAAGGCTCTCCAAAGCAGAGCAGATGTATTCTGTATTTTATAAAATACAAGACAATGTGCATTTTGCACATTGCATTTTGCTGCAGGTCTGCAGATTGGTTTATGGAAGTTGAATACAAGTTACAGACACTGGCAGCAAACTAAAATCATCCCCCACAACAAGTTAAAGCAGTAAGAGGCACTAGGGACAGTTTGCTGAAGTCCTTCTCACTGTCTGTATATTCTTTCTCTCAAATTTTCTTATGCTCCTAAAAGTTTATTGAATGGCAAAAATGCACCGAGATAAATGAATTAGGACACCTGCATTCAAATCAACAGTAACAATTCCAACTATTTTATTCTATTTATCCACACAGATAATCCTCCCTCTGAAGCAGCTGCCACTGAAAACATGGGACTAGATGGGTATTTGCATCATCCCAAGATTGCAATTTCTACCTTCTCATATTAATAAGAGTTCAGAAGAATCTGGGACTTCGGGCCAGAATTTTAGAAAAGACTAAAGTGAGAATTAAGTAGATGGTCAGATTCATAATTGTCTTATATTTCATGTATGGATATTCACTAAATGATGATCAGCTTTAGGTTGAAGGCAGAATTCTTCCCCTGATTAAAAACTGAAGCAACAATTAAAAATTGGCAGTTAACGTTTCCCAATTATGTAAAGACAGAGGGCACATTATCAGTGCCACTCCAATCATAACCCAGAAATACTTGCAGCAAGTGCAGGAGATGCCAAGAACTTAGAAAACATGCTTAGGGGCTTTTTCAGAGCACAGCTGCAGCACCTGGAGAGGTGGCTCAGTGCTGTACACAGGGGTCCTGGATTAAGGGGTGGACTCAGTGATCTTAGACATCCTTTCCAACCACAGCAATTCTATGATTTACTGCATGATTTAATTTATTACTTATATGAAGAGTTAAAGTGCACTTGTTAACACTTGCATCATCAAAAGAAAGTGCTATAAATTATCAACAAAGTACCCAAGCATAATCAAAATACCCAGCTAATAACCCACAAAAGGTGGTGGTGGTGTTTTTGAAAACAATGTACAGAGACACCTCTAAGTATTCTTTGCTACATACAACAGTCTAAATCCTCATACATGTTTCAGTACAGCTGCCTGACACAAGTCATAAGAGACAGGACAAATAGGACAAGTTTTGCATTATTCTAATATTTTTTCTTTGCCACTTTGGCCTGTGACAACCTGAAGAGACCAAGTCTTACACCACAAAACAGACAACATTAAGTCCATGCTGCTGTTCCTCCCTCCCCCCAGGTAAGCAAAGAAGTGCTAAGTATAGCTGGGACTATCTATAGACTGTGATCCCTTCCCAGAATGCTCACCAAGCACATGACTGAGCCAGAGCACGCTATCAGCTCTGTGCCAGGGCTATACTCCAGCTGCTGCTGCCTCTGACCTAGGAAACAGCCAAAGGCAATCACAGCATCCTGACATACTAGTATAAATGAAGAAAGGATACCTCTTATTATTTAAAAAGAAAAAAAATCTAAATGCATAGGAGGTGAAGTGAGGCATCGAAGATTTCAGCCCAAAGTAATCTGATTTTCTTAGAGGTGGTAAATACCTAAACACACACATTTCCATATATAGATCCTAGAGCCCGGCAGCTTGTTTCTGCTTTTCTAGTCTTGTCACACTCATTCTGGAAAGTAGACTCTAAAAATATGATGCAAGCGATTCTTCAAGAAGCTTCTTCTATTTTTTTTAAGTGGCAGATGGCTCTCAATGACTTAGTGACATTTCTTTCATAAATATGGCCTCTGCAGAATTAAACACCTTTTTTAATATTAGACTGAAATGCCACAGACGAACAGTAGAATACAACTTTAGAATGGAAGTTTAACTAATTTCCTTTCTTTGAGCTTTCCACTAAGAACTTAGGCTCTTTCTTGGTTTTAAACAAAGCTTTCCAAATACCCTCACAAGGAACACCCATGAAGGTTGTAAACTTCAGCTTCACAAGTCCGTGCAGTTTTCACAGTACAAGGATTGCTAACATGCACTTAAGCTATTGCTACTAATCCATTTTTAATGCAGGATTTTATATTTTCTCCAGAGCATCCACCTTTTCATCAACTGAAATACCCAAGTACTGTGCATTAAGCACAAATCCATATTCTTCCAGCAATTTAGATGTCAACAGTAGATATATTTTCTGCTGCATTTAACATTTTATGTAAAATCAGATAGTGCACTCATTGCAGTATTCATGTTACACAAATGCAGTGAGTGAAAGGCATGTCTGCTTTCAGATGCAACCATTTTGGTTTGCACTATGAACTGCCACAACAGAAGAGCTGCTGCACCATTTACTGGTTGGCATCACTCAGTTCCTCACGCTGCTTCTGAATTCAGCGAGGCATTTTGGGACATGTGCTGCATGAATGAACAGAGACACAGCCACCTGAAGTAAGGATGTTTCATAATTCTTCTATCGATACTCAAGAAGAATTTGAGCTGCACTGTTAGTTATTAAGATCCTTGGGGTCACACTTTGACTAGCAAGAGTTTCAGTGCTCTTTGGGTTCCTTTTCTGCCTTTACAGGCATTGCCAAGCTTTGGATGTTCTCAGCACTTGCCACTCTGTGTAGGACACACTGGATGGCTCGGAACGTTGGGGGTTCAAGTAATGTCTGAATGCTTGAGAAGTGCATTCTACAATCCCGACATTCATTTAAATTTCTTATAAATCAAAGTGATTATATTACCATTCTGGCTGGTATTTCCAAACTGTGACATTATCAGTGCTATATAAGAACAAACCCTAGATTTGGCTGCTGTGGTCATGCATGTACTAAAAACTGCAGGAACCATCCCATTTACACAATTAAAATACCAGCATTAGACCATATTGGCCAATACTCCAATAAAAACATATCAAAATGGAAACAAATTACTGTATAATTTCAATACTAAATGTAATTTACAATAGAAAAAAATGAAATATTCAAAAATGTTTGCTATTTTTGTAATTATTGAGGTATCCTGGCTTTTGGTATTGTATTTACAACAAAATTATCTAAACCCCCTGCTATACATAGCATTTCAATGAAATAAAAGTAAAGCACATTAAAGAATATTTTCCTGTTCTTAGTTTGCTGCACTTGGCATCCTAAGGCAGTAGATCCCCTTTTTTGTAGCTCTTCTAACCATGTAAATGCACAATGCTACCACAATAGTATCCTGCTGCAGCTTCCCATCAAATCCATGGCTTTTAAGGAGACATCAAAGGTAGTTGGACTTTTTGGGTTTAATTTCCTTTGTTTTCAATTTAGGCATTCACCTAAAAGAAATAATTAAATTGTAAAGCTCTGGTTACTGTGAGTTCCTGTGATCTGAGTGTGTCCACATGTAACTGTAGACAAGCAAGAGATGTCTGTTTGGAATTATTCTTACCATTTCAGCAAAGACTTACAGTGAGCTGCTCAGTGATCACATCATCAAAGTATGTAGATTAAGATCCACATCTCTGAATTTTTCTAACTTAAGGTCCAACTCTGCATCTCCTTGTGCCAGATTTATGTCACTTTGTACATGATATGATTTCAGAAGCACTAATGTAATCTATTACTGCTGTGACACATCTTAGTCTGCTTGGTCCTGACAGAACTTCAATAACACCAAGGCAAAGTATCATCTTACAGAAGACAGTCTGTTTTCTCTTCTAGTGCCATGCCTAATTGTAAGTTACTTTTAATAAAAATGACTATTATTCAACAGAATAATTTGCCTGCACATTTGCACAGCGTTGCACATATGAGAGACAAAATAAAGAGACCTCTGCCATGTGAAGGGCTCTTCTTTGAGGCTTTTTTAAATGACAATGATGTGGTATGAGGGTGCACACATACAACCACCCTTCAGTCAACAATCACGGCCACCTATTTTCATATTATTTGTAAAAGAGGAAAGAGAAGAGATATTTGCCATTCTTTATCTGTCAGATAAAGATTTTCTATACCCCAGAAAATGAACAACAACATATATAGGAAATGCCATTCCTTCTAGTGCAAGAGAATTACATAACTGACAACCCTTTGCAACTGTTTTAAGATCATACACATGCATGAGCAGCAGAATTGCAGCAAAAATTCATGACCCAGTATCAAAAATGTAGGTCAGAGTTGTAAAGTAGCAGATGTTTGACACAGGAGTAAGCAGAAGGTAAATACTCTGATACAATTCATCACTCTATAGCTAAATGGTAAATCATAAAGGTCAGAGAGTCTATAAATAAGTACAGAAATCATCTCCACAAGAAACAGACATCCTTACCTTTAAGGAGCTATAAAAATTCAACCTCATCTTTGCTCAGGGTTGCTACTTAAAAGACAGCCAGTGAGTTCACACAGACACAATAATACAGTTTGAGCAGCACAGCAACACAGAGTACTGCAGGAGAGTAAAACCACAGACATTGTGCTCCATTCTAGAGGAAAAAATTGAGGGGCTTTGAAATCTCTTGTCCTTTGTGAGCACATGCCTCTCCTCAGTGCAGAAACTTGAAGGTAATGCCTCATGGAACAAGTATTTCATTTGCCACCATTTGCCTTGTTTATCACCATTTCCAAGAATCTGCAGTAGAGATTAGAAAAACTAACAGAGAGGAAAAGAATTGCAAGTCCCTTTAACAGATTTCAGTCATTAAATATCGTGGAACTTTAAAAGGGATGGTTGTATGACTACAAAGCAGAGTTCAGCTCAAAAATAGCTGTCCTCAAGGTTTAGTCATTCCAGAATACACACAAGGCAGGAAGCTAGGATAAATTAAGCAAGCTAATTTCCTGATTCAAGTTGAACAACTGGAAAATAACCCATAGTGCTGTAATTTTGTTTCAGCTCTCAGTGAACAACTTGCATCTCAGAGCTTGCTGCTGAGAACCTTTTCCCCAGAACGGTATAAAAAAATCAAAACTCTGAAAGCAAACAGACTCATGAAGAATTTGTTTTCACATATTGCTGAAAACTGGTAGGCATTTCGAGTTTGTTTACATGCTTCAGGAAGAGTATTTTGGTTTGCAATGATTTTCTCCCCCTCTGAAGGGATATGACTTAAATGTGAACTTGAACAGAAGGGACAGCAGCTCCCACTTCTTGAAGCTGAAGTGACAGGAACACAGAGCGCTGTGCATTTTATCGTCTGAAGAGACTCAGGACAAGTACCTTGGGTACGAGTTTGAAAATGCTTGTGTGTCTTGTGTAGAGAGACCTCTCTTCTGCAGAACTGGGAGGGTCTATTGGGAACAGAGAAGTTGATTAAAGATCTCAATAAATCACCAGGAAATAAAGGAGCAGGAAGACAATCTCCACTGCCCTCTGCTTTGTGTGAGCAGTTACTTGTACAAGGAGAATTTCCATGCTTTTTAATCAGCTTGGATTTATGCTTACTTTGTGCTGACATAAAACCTAAGAGCTGTGCCTAATATTGCCATGTATAAAGCTCCATTAGTCACAGACAGGAGAAAGTCTTTCCTTTTACACATGCTTACTTTGTCTTGAATTCTTCCTTCATTTTAATGAAGGGGCTACAATGAAACCAATTCCCACCAAAAGACCCCAACCAATCAGCCAACCAAAAACCCACAAAAAACAAAAAACCCGAACCAAACAAACAACCCCCTCAAACACATTCAGCATATTAACAAAGATGTCGGTTTTCTAAGTAACTTAAGATACAGACATTCTTTCTCCATGGTATTCTCACACCATGGCATCAGTTAAGTTTTTTTCCTGGAGCACCAGATCTTTTTCCATAGACCAAAAAAAAAAAAAAAAAAGGAAAAATATGTTTACTATAATAACCCATCATCTGGATAAGATCTTCACCTCAGATTTCTTATCTGAGAAGCTCATATCTACTGTTTTACCTCAGAGTAAAATCATAGAAAGATTAATATTGGTTCAAGCATTGCAGCATTGCCTTTCTTAAAAAGATCTGAGCTACCAACCTTACATATGACCTACATAGCAGATTTTCCTGTTCTCTCTTTTTTAAAAACCCTTTTCTTATTAATTCAAGCCAGGCCTTGGAGCAACGTACAGCATCAGATTTGCTACAGATGATGGGCATTTTTCTCCAATTCAGTTAAAACTAAAACAAAAACTGCAGTCTCCTCAAGAAGACAGCAGCTAAAGTGTAACACCAGCACCAGCAGATCAGATTGGACATCCCATTCACTCTGCTGCTATCCCAGGATTCATAGTTCTGGGGGAATACTCACAAGAAAAAACACCAAATTCATTTCCCAGAGTGTTCCAGTTTGGCCCAGGACAGGGTGAAATGTTTACATAGCCCAGTGTGGTGGCACTTGCCATGTTAATCTCATCTGAACGAAGCTCTTAATTTTGATTAAAAAACCACTTGAGTAAAACTTTTTGCATTCCTTATTCAGCATTTAATGACACTTCTTAGTTCAGTTAGTCTAGCTGGACTTTTCTCCAGAATTTGTGACAAAGCCAAAACAGAAATTCTGAGCTGCCCAGTGTATACAAACCCCTAGTTCTAAAAACATTTTGTAATCTATGTGCATGATGAATGCTCAGATGTTTTAGACCCAAATGAACAAATTATTCTTCTGGAATGGCATTATCTGAGTCTTTTGACCAGTGGTCTGGGTGCCTGTTCAGCTGCCTGCCTGTAAAGCAGTAACAACATTCCCACAATCCCTGAATGCAGGACACAGGGTACCCAGATATGCCAGAGAACAGAGCCCTTCTGCCAAGAGGTTGATGACATGACCTGCATGTCCCTGGAGACGTAAACTAAATTTTACTGGAGAAAAGACTGAGAGGTAATGAAACAATATGAAGACCACAGAGACAATGAAAGAAGGAAAGCTATTGGGTAAGCCAAAATGAAGGCATAAAAATGATTTACCCTAAAATGACATGTTTCTATTAAAATTTCCAAGTTGTTCAAGCAAAAGTTCAGCTCATTAAAAATTTGTTGAATTCTGATATTATATACAGCCAGTCAACCGTGTACAAGGGAATAAGAATGGGACAATGTGTTCCAAAATTACGTGCTTGGTCTCTAAGTACTACCGGAAAAATTCTCCCCAACATATGAAACTCCAGGAGATCCAGAGTCCTGTCATCTGCAGAAGCCACTTCATGAAACAGCTCTGCTTAAACACTTTGCACCATGAGTGTGACAACTTCAGGCACCTCCCTTAATGTTTTCCCAATGCCATTAACCACAGTGGAACACACTGAATACTGTGCCAGGGTTGTACACTTCACTTTACACTCCACATACATTTCATTGCAGCATTAAAGAATTCATACAAAATCTTGGATCAGCAAAATAATAAGCAATATATTAAATAATACATATTAAATAATGGTTAATCTGTTGGAGCATCCCAGTTTACCACATGCTTAGTTATGCTCTTTGCAGCTATCAGGGCTATTTACATGTAAAAACCTTACCTTAATTCACATCTCCCATGAATTATGACTGCCCTGATATCAGGAAAATATATGCTAAAAAAAGACAGACTGCATCAGCTAGAGGATGTGCAACTATCATAGTCAGAGGAAATTAATCTATTATTTTCTAGGAGGTATTTTATTTTACTTATCTCCTTTCTCACCATTTACAAACACATGGGATGCTTACAAAATCGAACTAATTCGCTGAGACAAATTAATACAGTAACACATGGGCTGGATTATTTCAAATGTTAATTATCAAGTTTGATAATATATATATGTATATATGTATATATATATGAAATAATATGTGGAAATATATGGAAAATGGAAAACAGTGCCATTATTTGCAAGAGCTAATATATTAATGAACGTATTTTAATTAATCCTTTTCTATTAATAAATATGCAGGAAATAATACAATTTAGTATGGGAAATCAAATTAGGAAAACTTACTAAAATCAGAATAGCTTTGAATAATTCATCAACTGTTTAAACACTTCCTAAAAAAGCCACATAAATTACTTTTATGACTGGCCTAATTCTAATTTTTTGTTTTGTCAAGGGATTGTTTTTTTCCTCACACAAGTCCGAAAGTTTAGTGGCAAGTTGATTAACGTGGAGCTTTGCTAATTAAATCAGCTGAAGGAGATTTAGGCTGACACTGTGCTAGGTGCTCAGATTAAGAGACTGTCCCATTGCATTACAAATAGTGCATTTATCATAGATAAACTAACAGCCTGTTAATTTGAATTGGCAGCTAATGGAGCAAGAAAATTAATCTTTACAGTGCTATGTCTACTCGTACACAGCTCTGCAAATTGTAGCTTTGTTGATTTCTGAACAATCAGAAGGGGGTTTGATAATGCTGTTTTCAGTTTGAAATGAGAAAAATAAAATCCCTTATTAATGCTTTACTTATGTGACAGTATCATTATCAAAGATCTGCACATATTTCTGTGTTGATAGACTGAGTAAGAAACCTTAGAAAAATCCTTTTAATATTTTAAACAGTGGTAATAAAATTCTTTGGAATGGGTTTGCTGGTCCATATTTGACCTTAATGTCAAATTGTTTATCTCAGTGAATTAAAGGCAGCATCCAGGAGCATCTAGTCCTTTCTTTCTTCCCTGTGGTAGGTTCCAGACAGCCTGTCACCCCCTGACCCCCTCTGCTTGTTCATGCCAACACCAGGGATTACACATAATCAGTCTCATAGAGAGGGAGGATCAGAGTCTGGATGGAGCTTCAGCAAGACAGGCCTCATGAGCAGGGCCCCTGATGCACACAGAGGGAACTGCGTGTCTGCCAGCTCCAGAAGCACGACACTTTGCCTGTCAGATTAACTGCTGGGTCCTCACAAAACTGCTGACTCAAAACGGCAGTATTGCTTCTCCTTAAGTCATTGCAATCAAAATAACTGTCCTTGCACTCGAGAAATCAACCCCTTCTCTCACCAAAGGGAAAAAAAATAGATGAAACAACAACAGTCATTTTAGAGTATATGAAAAATGCTCCAGTTTTTGCATTAAAAAATTCACCTGCTCTTCTCACTCTCCTTCCAAATGACTGAAAGAAAAATAAAAGCAAAGGCTAAGAGTAGAGATTGGTATTAATATTAATATCATATAATTAAGACTAAAAACCAATGAAGAATTTGTATCTGAAGTGAATTATACAATTTTCTTTCTATGTGATTTAACAGTGTCCTCGTATTTTTCCTGACTTCTCTGCCCCTTTTTCCAAAGGTCATAATTCCTCTTTTTAGTTTTCCCCCTGAGTTCTTGCAAAAGCTCCGTGTTCAGCCAGGCCAGTCTCTTCCCTGCTGGCTCATTTTTGGCACATGGAGATGACCTGCTCCTGCACCTCTAAGATGTCTTTCTTAAAATCTGTTCAGCCTTTCTGGTGCCTCTGTCCTTAAGGGCTGCTTCCCAAGGGACTCTCAAAACCAGTGCCCTGAACAGGCCAAACCCCACCCTGCAGCAGTCCAAGGCAGAGGTTTTGTTGAGTGCCTTCCTTACTCCACCAGGAATCAAACCCTCTGTTATTTGGTGGTCGCTGTGCCCAGGACAGTCCCTGACCACCACATTTCCCACCAGCCTTTCTCTGCAAACAGCAGGTCTGCTGGGGCACCACCCCAGTAGGGTCACTCACCAGCTGTGTCACAGAGATCTCCACACACTGCAGCAACCTCCCAGGCTGCCTCCTCTCCCCTGGGCTGGGTTTCCAGCAGACATCTGGCAAGCTAAAGTTTCACACAAGAGAAAGGGCTGGTGATCCTGAAACACTGGCCAGCTGCCTACAGATCAGTTCATCTGCCTCTTCATCCTGACTGGGGGTCTGTAACAGGCTCCCATGAGGTATCTGCCTTGCAGCCCTACCCCTGATTCTTACCCATAGACACTCAACCTTATCATTATTATCCTTGAGCTCCGCACAGTCAAATACTCCCTAATGTACAGAGCCACTCCACTGCCTCTCCTTGCTGTTTGAAGGGCTTGTGGCCATCCACTGCAGCACTCAAGTCATCCCAGAACTTCTCTGTGACGGCAACCAGGTCAGCTCTTTCCCACTGCACATCCCATAGCATTCCTATAGAGTATCATGAGGGGAGGAAGAATCAAACAAAATTCAGTCTACATCAAAACAGTTTTAGGGAAAAAGTTCTAATTAAATTGATCTCAACTACAGCATATCAAATTTATAGGCCACCTAAGACTGTACAAGTAGCTTATAACACACTTTATGATTCTGGAAATAATAGTTTACAAGACATCCTCGGCATTAAAAGCATGGAAGGACATTAATTCATTCCATAGTTTCTGCAGAAGCAATCCCCTTCCCCTCTGTTCATTTCTAAATTCACCATTCAAAGCTAAGCCCAGGGAAAGAAATAAAATACCTAAGTGGTGTGTTTAATGATTTTATAAATTGCCTTTTCAAAACCATCCAATCTGCCAGTTGCCTTTATCTGTGTTTTATACAGATTTATCAACATATAATTTTCTGCTCCTGCCTGCACTTTTGTCTCATTTGTTACGAGCCCTCTAATGGAGCTGACTAAGTTTATGGTTACTTAAGTTACAAGGGGCTTCACAAGTGTAGCAGGCAAAAGAATAGCAGTCAGGTTTTTAGAGCAAAGCAAAGTAATATGCATTGAAAATATGAGTCTTCAAAGTAAAAGAAGCAGCAGCAGACCAGCAGCACACACAGCACCGGTACCTTTGCTGGGTGTTACAGGATCCATCGGTACTCACAACATGAGAATACCTCTCACATTTCAGAATACAGAAAGAGGACTCACAGTATTTTTTGACCATTGTTTTGTTTTCATGTGGGTAAAAAAGTGATTTCATTATAATTCCTGTCATCAGTACAAGTTCCTTTGCTTTGTTACATGCTTGCATATACTCTAAAGTCTGCAATTTAGAATTTGAACCTTGTTATTGAAACCACATAAATTATTTGAAAGAGTCCTTGCTTGTCTAATTAGTCCTCTGCAATGAACTCACAGAGTTTCCAGCCTAACTCAGCTCTCTTAGGATCTCTAGCAGTGCACAATTTCACAATAGAGACCTACAAAGCCGCCCAGAGGCTCCACAGTCCCATCAACTCCAAACTTGTCTCACTTTATCCTTCAGTTGCACACTCATTTTCTGAAGGTACAAGAATAGAAGATTCATGGGAGGATGAAAAGCAATAAAATCAGGCTTACTGTTTATTTGACAGTTTTCCTGACAATCAATAGAGAACAAATCTTCTAGAACAGTCATCCAATATACTTGTATCCAACAGATTATTTATAAAAATTGTGAGCATTTTAAAGATATAGAAATGATGCATATTAGCTTTAATTAGCTATATCATATAATATATTATATATATATTATATATAATATATTAGCTTTAATTTTTTATATTTCTTAATTCACTAGGCATTCACAGTAGTCCACTCATGGTAGAGATACTTAAATATATCAATCAGCACAGAAAACTATTTGGAAAAGGATTATTATTAATTTCAATTGATAGAAACATTTTTTTTCCTGAAATGAGAACACAGTTTCTGAGGAAAATGAATCACTTTCTTCTTACTCAAGCATATAGGTGTCTAGGTGGCTGGAACAGATTTAGGCACACACTTTTAAGATACCACATAAAAATAACATAGTATTTTGCCATGCTGTATATTCTAGTGAAAAAGAAAGTTGAAACAACAATCAAACCTTTTTCCTTGCCATGAATTTTTAACCTGAAGTCTTACTTTAATTTGACTTCAATTTTATAGCCACACTCCACCCAGTTACCAGTTGGGTATCTTTGTCACCAAAGAGCTCGAATCTGTAACCTTTGGCATTGTCCAACATCATGTAAAGCTGCAGTGAGATGTAAAGCAGCAAGAAAGTCTTGTTCAGTTTAAATAGCAACTGTGTAGTTCTGCTGAAGAAATATAACTCATGGACCTCATGGCATGTTACTTGAGAATATAAAAACACATTTTCCTAATGTTTTTTCAACACAAACTTAACTACAGATCTGACTTTCATTTGGAAAGACAGAGATGAGAAATAGTTTTTATATGACATGAAAAAGTAACAAATAGGGAACAAATTACACATATTGAGTCACTCCTTTGTTTTCTTATGAAGGACACCTATGTCATGGTTTTAAATTCATAAGAAAAGAAATTATTACACCCATGAGGAAAAAACCAAGCCAATTTTGTGCACTGCATGTATTAAATCCGGGGATAATTTGCAAATCTCCAAGATCATTAACCATATGCCAAGTTCAAACCCAAAAATTCCTAATTAATACTGAAACCCTGAAAAAGTCGGTCTGATCTATTCTGTGTGACAGCAGCCTGCAAACCGGCAGTGCCTGGTGCTGCTTCTTGCCATTTACCTGCTGCAGAAGTCATTTACCACACACTGGTGCATATGCAATAGTGATAGCAATTGAACTTGAAAACATCCTTTCTGGCTGCTGGCTATTTTGCCAGGATATGTCTGCAGTAAAATCAGCCACGAGAGTGAGTGATTTAAAAATTGTTGCATTCCTGAGTTTAAAAGGCAGACTTTTTCATGGTGAGCTCATTTAAAGGCTTCCCCTGTCCTCATTACTCCACCAATTCTTGTGCAGGTTAAATGCAGAGCACAAGTACCAGTTGCATTGCTTTCCATTTTTTCTCCCTGTACTTGACCTTTGTAGCAATTTCTCAGCTCTGCATCTATACCATTAGTGAAAAATGACACAGGCTCTGTGGGGAACTTTGACAACTGTATCTGCAGACTTGTTAGGATGCTGACAACATCTCTTCCCTTTCAAACCATAAGGTCTCTCATCCAACACCAACTTCCTAGAACATCTATATGTTAATTCACAACGGGAAAGTTGACAGAGAAGTCCAATTTCATTGTCTAAAATGTGACTCAATCCCAGAAACTCAAATCTTGTTTCAGCCTCAGCAAAACAAGAAACAAGCTTCTATTTTGCTGTTACTCTCAGGTGCTGTCAGGAAGGATTCATCCAATAAATGTTTACATGCACTTCCTGATGGCAGGAACAAGTTTGGATTTCAACTAAATGACTTGATTTCTTTCTGCTTTCAAGGAAGACCAACATTAAGTCCACAAAATATAAACACCAAGTAAGTGTAGTCACATTTTTTTCATTCTTGCTACTAATGCATGTGTGAGGGATCATTGCAGAGACTGAAGAGTCTCTCTAAAAACTATTAATCTGCCCAACTCAAAACATTAGTTGTTTCTGCTCTTCCAAAGGTTTGGGGATTTGTAGTTTGTTTTGGTTTGGTTTGGTTTTATTTTGTTTTGGTTTTGTTTTATTATATTTTTCTTTCAGGAAACAGTCCCCACAATTACTAGGTTAAGTAATCCCACAACAGGAAAACCCCAAGTAATTAAATTGTACTAATATGATATTTTAATACTCCATGATCTGTTTCCATAGTAACAGCAGAAATTTTTCACCATAGGGCATATAAAGAAAAAAATGAGAAGATGTACTGCAACTGCAACACCTCACTTTAGAAGTACAATACAGGATTAGGTCCTATCTTCTCCTAGGCTTCCTCATCCACATTTACTTTGTATTTCCAGTTTTCCATTACAGTTATTTGAAACTGTTATTTAATGAAATATTGAATTGCTGCTGAATAAGTCCAGTTGTTTGATGAAAAGGGTGACTTATTTTTCTTTTATAATAGGCTCAGAATAGTTTAAAAGAAGTGTGACTTTTGAATAACAAAACTCCAGGGATAATTTTAAAATAACGTAAGCAGTAGGTAATACCTTAACAGTCCCTACAGATACACCACCTAAGTAAAAATAATTAGGCAATTTTTTTTCTCAACATGATTCTTTTTAACCAGTATTTCATCCTGAAAATTACATGCTTGATCTAAAATGTCTCTAAATTCCATCTGCTGAGTTGGATGATGTCACCACATGAACTGATGTAAAATTCCTTTCTTTGTAAGGAATATTTACCATGGTTTTTCATTAAACTATCCAACAGCAACCTACTACCACTGAATATCACCAGAAACCCTTCACTAAAACACACCCTGCACTAGTGTTTTATAAAGGCTCATATAATTAAATTATTTCAACCCACTGCTGTGAACTGGAGGCTGCAGTATGAACTGGTGAACAATCAAACATTTTGGATTGATAGAAAGCATTGGGTGCCAGTTGTTTCTGGCTTTTACACCGGGCTGCAAGTCAGTATTTGTCATTATGACTCAGGTTCCTATTGAACCTCCCAAAAGAACACCTCAAGAGGAAAAATTCCTTAGGCCTGATGGTTAAAAAAAAGCCTTTTGTTTTGAAATGGAAATGAGATGTTCTTTCACTATCACCTACTTTAGTGGAAACAAATTATCAAAACTTGGGATAGTTACATAACTGATTTTTCAGTTAAAAAAGTTCTGGTTACCCAAAGTTAAACACCATAACCCTGCAACATAAATTATGATCCAAAGCTACAGATACTACACTGTCTTGTACATATAGAAAATGGCATAGAAGGAAAAGGATAAGATAAGCAATATATAGTCAGAAAGTTGTACATACTGTCAATTTAAAGTCTACCAATGATCTTCTTGAAAAACAAAGGCAGCTCAAACTGTATTCCAGTTCTCTTCCATAATTCTTCTTTCTAACTCAAAGTAAACCACCCTTTTGGAATGCTGGTTGTAAGGAATAGCTAAATACTCCATTTGTACTAAATTTTACACTCACAAAATAAAATATTCTTTATTTTCATAAAAATCTCTAAGTTAGTAATACTATTTTTTTCCCCAGTGGAATAAGTTTTAACTGCCAAGTATTTAAAAATTTAGTGGTTGAAGACCATGGTTTGTTTTCAGCATCTGCAATTTTTTAGTTTCTCTGACTGAAGTATTAACTTCAATGTACTCAGCCCATGAAGAGGAAGGCCCATGGAAAGCACAAGGTTTCTGACTGTACCTTCAGCAGCGTCAAAAGCAACACTTTCCATTGTTTTAGCTGATTATAGATAGAGGAGTACAGAGATAGAGCTGACTACAGATAAAGATGGAGAAAAACAGGTTTTCATGAAAACATTTCCTACAGAGACACATCAGTGCCTGGAAAGGCAGAATTTCAGCCATATCATGCCCACTCCAAACCTCCCCAAAAATGCTGACCCCAGTGGTCCAAAGGCTTTCTGAAAGGAGCTGCACCCATGGTACAGCTGTGACCTGTACAGCACAGGCTTTCATGGCACAGTCAGTGAACTGTCTGTTTTGGTGGGCAAAGAGGGTCAAGGATAGCCAGGCTCTGCAGCTGAGGGGGGGTTTGACTTTAGCATAATGCTGAGAACCACAATAGGCAGATAAAGGGACACTGCAAATGATTTTTGTCTGGTTTCACCCAGGCAGGAATACTTGGACATCAGCACCAAGTGTTGAAAATGTCATAGAGTAATAACCACCCAAAAATGAAGTTTTATAGGTAGGTTTGATCCAAGATCCATTTAAAATGCAGCATCTCTCTGCTCCTCAGTTAATTCCTGCAGATTGTATCTCCCTAATGTTTTGATTTCAGAAGACAAGGACATAATTTTCTTTTTATCTGCTTCTAAATAATGCAACTTTTAATGCCTTGCTTTCTACAGATTTTGCTCATTATCCTTCAAAGCACAGCTCTAATTAAAGTGCTTAGATTATTCTAGCAGCATTTACTAAAAAAACCCAAACCATTTAGAAAGGTTATTTCCTAAGGTCAGTGGAATAATCCAAGAAGAAAACAGAGATTCCTTTTCATCTATGCTAGAGTCCATCATTTCCATCACATGTGCTGCTCATCCAAACCCTTTCTTCCTTATTCTCGTTCCGTAAATTCCTTTAGGAGGAAAACCAGCATGACATTAAATGCCGTAAGAAGAATAGGGATGCTGGTGCAGAATGATAAACTTCAGATCATGTGACAAACTGGAGCACAGAAAACCAAATGTGTGGGTCAGTTAGATTTGTGCCAGACTGATCCTTGGTTTCATTCCACCCAGACAATGTTCTATAGCAAAGACAAGTGTATTTCTGACCTAACAGTCTTCCCCCCATTTGCTGGAATAAACAGAAATTGATTCCTACAGAAATCACCTTAATGTTTTCAAGATAAAGACTTGCTCCCAGTGTCTCCACCACCTTTAGCACTGATTTAGCATAAGGGACTAATACTGACAGCCTAAGAATGTTTCTAGATTTAGCAAACATTTAAGATAAAAGATAAAGTACCATCCACAAATGTAGACTCAGCTAGAACAGTTTAATTAAACCAGTAAAACAGCCACTCTTAGCACAAATCCTCTCCTTAGCAAGAGCTTAGAAAGAGAGGTACTAGATACCATCATATTCCATACAAATACTTGATTTTCTCTTATCCACTGCCAGGTCTACTGCCTGCTGCAGAGGAAATATGCAATCCTTTTGAATTAGCTATGCAGGTGAGGAAGGAATGTGTCAGGCAGGCACTAAACTGATCAATAGCACATAAAATTAATACAGTCCAGAAAGGTGGGAAACTGTACATGGGTTAGAACATCCTCCCACACAGGAAGTCTGGAGGGAGCTCCAATTTATCTGCTGCTCTTATCTCACAGGAGATAGTTTAGTTTTGAAAACAACAGGTAACCTCACATTATTTTTCATGTTTGACATTAAATGCTGTCTGTTCTTGTGCAGTCCAGTCTTAGAATGAAGTCTTAAATACCAATTTGGATCAAAGTGTTGAAAGTGCTAATTGAACTGGCAAAGATACAATGCTCACAATTAAAAGATGTCTCCAGTTGGTTAATGGCCAGATCTGTAGCTGGAATAAAGTTGCAGATGCCAAGTGATGATTGGAGCCAGTTCCTCTCTGAAACACAGCACTGCATTTCTTTCTTATTCACTGGAAGGGACTACTGTGGCTCTCACATTACAGTGCACTCACTGACCTCACATAGTGCTCTTAAATAGGAGTATTATTTTCTTCTTTTCTCAGTGGCACAGATTCTGCCACAATTGAAACATTAAAATATCCAGATTCAATTTTCAACAGAGACATCCTTCAGCCATGATGTACAACTCTTCCTGCTGACATGCAACTGCCTGGTTACTTACAAACACATATGATTTTTGTGACTTGCCTCTTGAATTCTAACAGAAATGGAAATACAGCCCTTGCCATGCCTGCATTCTTCACTTCTGCATGTTAGAAGGCACATTATCAATAAGCTGATCAGTACTAATCTGATGAGTGCTGTGTTTTCACTACTCATGTTATGCAGAGGGACAGCAGTATGGTATGAACCACTCTCAGTAGGAAACATCAAGAAAAACAGAAGGAAAACAACTTTTAAAACCAAGGCTTAAAATATTCCAGTAATAAACAAATGAGTTGTTAAGGGTGTACCTGGGACACTGGGTGTCTTCACAACTACTGTAACACCCATTCAGCACTCATTAAGGGAAACTTTTTCATAAAAATAATTCAGAAAATAAAAGAAATCCTGCAAACTTGAGGGAAGAATGCCTTATCCAATAAGATCACTCTCAGAGAAACATAAAAAAAAGGGAAGTCAGAAAGCTTTGTATACCTGAGCTCCCCTCCATGTTTGTGCTTTGGGACAGTTAATTTCTGTGTTCTTTGTCCAAATAAAAGTCATAGAATTGCTGAAGAACAATGGCATTCCATTTCTTATTCTCTTTTAATAGATGCTAGGAGGATGCCTCTGGGAGCTTAATTTTATTCTAAGATTCATGGGGATTCAGTGAACTCAATGAATGTTACAATGACCCCAAAGGCTTCAAATGGGTGGTTTATTTAGTAATTACCAAAGGTGATCAAATAATTGATTTAAAGGTACAGTCTGTTATTCAAGTTTTATTTCAGTGTAATCCTGCCAAGCCAGTTAATACTCCCAGGACTACATTTCTGCTGAAAAGGCAAACTCCCATGATCTTGTGTAAATCTCAGAAGATAAGGGGCTAATGTGCAGGGCTCAAACACAGATAGCAAGGAATCTGTGGAGTCAGCCTTGTTGGTAATGACATACCATGGGAAAGGGTAAGATGTGGCTGGAGGATGGGCCATACTGAGGTAGAGCAGTGCTTTTTGAGGACAAACACCCTTGTTCTAGTTGTTGGAGGTAAGCACAGCACAGGGGCAGGATGAGGCCAAGAAGTGGGCATGGACTGTAAGGGGGAGGTCAAGACCATCAGTGATCCTGGAGGTCTCTGATCCATTTCCAGGAAGGTGTGAAAGAACAGACTGTGTATGAAAACGAAGTCATGATCCCTTTCTCTCAACCTCTCCAGGCAATCTGTTCCAGGTGCACTCACCTGCACAGGAAAGAAGTTCTTCCTCACATTCAGGTGAAACATGAAGAGCATTTGAGGTCTGAAAAGATCCACATCTTCCTCTAATGCAGATTTGGAAGGTTACCTGCCATGTAAACTTTGAAAAAGCTTCTGAGCCAGTTAAGAAGAGAGCCTTTGCAAAAGCACCCACTGTTTCACACCCCTGTGGGAGTTGTTTGGGACAGCCACAGGATGTGTCAGATGCTGCTCCAACAGGAGGTTACACCAATAACACTGAGAAACACCAAAATAACCAATTGCTGAGTGAGCATTTAACAGTACAACAGTTGTTCAAGTCTCTCTTTCAGCAGTGACAGACATGCCATAATAACAGCAACTAATAGCCATCACCAACCTAAATATGAAAGTCTGTTGAAATATGAGGAATCTACAGGAATATATACTGAAAGTTTACACACTGAAATGCAGTTCACCCGAAACACTGCAGAAGTGGAAGCCAGCAGAATAATTCCAGGTTAATGTATTTTCCAGAAACAATGCTTGTCTCCAGTGTTACTGCTTCCATTTGAAGGAAGTACCATGATATAAAAACCCCAGCAGTGTTATCTGTGGAGAGGATTTGGTATTTTTATCTGCAAAAAGCGTAGCCAAATTTGACACCTTAACTGTTGGGAAAAAAAAGAAATCAGCTGTTTGGAAGTATTTCCTTCTGCAGGAGCAGCAGTATGTGTATATGTGTGTAGATAGAGACATATTCAAGCCACTGAAAAAAGATAGGCAAAAACCAAATTTTCGTATTTCATTATGTGTCTACAACTAGAAAGCCTTTACACATGGGCACATGCACTGTATGTATTTATGCATTTTCCCTGGAGCAAAAAAAGATCTTTTTACATTCAAAAACATACACCAATGGAATTGGATACCACTTTGCAATTTTTCATTTCTTTTTATCAGCACTCACAATGATGTTTTTGCATCTACTCCAGATAAAGAGACTTTCCCACTGCCACTCCTTTTCACTGAACTAACAAGAATCGGGTAAGAATTCTCTCCATCCTTGTTAGTGTTTGGTAAGTAATGAGCACTAAGATTTACACACATACAGTTGCACTATAAAACATTGTTATCTGTACAACACTGAAAGATTTACCCTTAAGTTTGCAGTAGGTGTACCTAAACCATGAGGTTTAAAGCATATGGACCATAGCTATCTGTAGCACAAGAGGAATGTGTTTTATTACCCTAAAATTCAAGTGAAAGTTTTAGCTTTTTACTGCTTTCTTATTAGGAGACTTTCAAGTAATGTTTTTAAAACAATTTTTAAAGTTTTATTTTAAAGAATTAAAGCTAAACCAATACTATAATTTCTAAGTCCTGAGCAGTCACAAGAAGAGCCTAAACAATCTCCTTCCCTCCAATGTTTTCTCACTCTCTATGCACATTTTTTTATCTCTGTGTAGAAAGAGCAGCATCCAGATGCAGTCAGCCTGTGGTAAGATGCAGGCAAACAGAGTAGCTCCAGAGTAACATCACTATTTCAACGTATTCACTCAGCACATAATGCCCTTTTTTATCTACCTCCTTCTAACAGATACTGAAATCAGCCTGTTTTCCCAACGCCACCCCTTTGATACCTTATCTCATCCAATCAGGCCCAAGAATGGCTCTGGCAATTTCTCAGTTCTGCCTTTTTAAAGTGAAACTTGCCAATAGTTCCCCTGAAAATCAAGCAGTTGAGGGGATTGCTTGGATATGTATGTTTGTTTCCAGCCTAGTCAGCAATCAAATTTCTGAAAACACATCTGCTTATTTCTCCAAATGTGTCCCTGCAAATATTCACAAGAAGGAGCCTGCAGTAGATATTGCAGCAAGCTGCCTTAAGGGTCACTTAATTCCCTAGAACATGGAAAGATTTAAAGCAGATTAAATTATTTTATACTGCTTCTTCCAAGGTATTGTCAGGTATAATCCAGTGGAACAAACACTTCACGTTCCTGTAATGGCTGAAGGTTATTTGGAACTCTTTTCTATTACATATAAAAGTACCATTTTAACATGTGACATAGCCAGCAAGATTAAGCACCAAAGAAACTTATGATGTGAGTGAACACTAAAATACACAAACCTGACTGCAGTATCAGCTTATGTACATCACCTATTTGATGGGAATGGCTTGAGCCTTTGCAGTTAGACTTTATAAGCCGCGGTGGGCAATTCATCTCGTACAAAGGAAACATTTTCTCCTTAAACCTATAGTTCTGGTATATATGTCTTGCATTTCTTCCTGGCTCTTTCAGAAGCTATTTAAATGTTGTCAGTTTAGCTACATATGAAACTGGCAATACCAAGAGCTATGACATTAAAAAAAGATAGAAAAGTAGGGTTTTTTTGAGCCCTTCTGAAAAACTGATTATTATTTCTTTAAACCAGATCTCACTATTTAGCTTTTACAGCATTTTAATTTTTTCTGTGCCCAGGAACAGATAACAATCTGCTCTTGAGCCAAAAGAGCTCCAGCTGAGTAGAAACTGGGAGAAGAACTAGAACATTTGAAACAGGGACAGAGGTATGAGTTAAAGAAATATAATAAAGAAATGTCTGCTTTCACAAGCTTTCCTGAGCCAAATACAGCACATCTGTGTGTACTGAAGAGCAGACAGTTGTTTTACAAGTAAATAAAAAAAGCAGCTGCAGATTAGTCTCTACTCACTATCTGTATTTGAGGACAGTATTTTTTCATACATCATTCATATATGAGTGCAGAGATTTCACAGAAAGCAGAATTGAGAGTGATCTTCCACCAAATTAAATAGCACAGACTGCACTGGTTGCAACGTTAAAGTTATTTACCAAAGGAAAGGGAAGGGAAGCAGCAGTTGTGGTGGGTTCTGAGCCCTCCTCGCCCCACTGTCATTAGGGCACCATGGTTACAGATTAATCCCCAAGCCTTGCCGCCTGCATTAACCCAAACAACCTTGTTCCTCAGCTGAGAGCAAACCAAAGCAAGCTGCAAGGCTACACTTTCCAAAAGAGGTCAGGATGTATTCCTGACCACAGAGACAACTCGGTATCCCCCATGTACATCAGCACCCACACAACAGACTACATTTCAAAGAATACAGCTCCAGTTTACATTCAGGTTTTCAAAAGCTTAGTGTGGTCAACAGGCTGTTCCCTTTTGACATTCAAAAGGAATCAGATTCCACTTGTTCTGCTCACTTAGAAGAAAATCCATTGCAGATTATAGGTATTAAGCCTCTCTAAAATATCTGGGCTCTTGGCAAAATTTGGCTTCCTTCACAGGAGGAGGAAGAAAACAAATCAGAATCAACAAAACCTCAACAGTACCTGTTTTCAGAGGTGCACTCTCCATGGAACAGAGGGGCTGAAGCACAGCAGGGCTGATGGACTCTGCCAGCCACTGATAAGTAGTAAGAATACAACAGCTATTTGGGGCATTTTGGCACAGAAAGTAAGAATTAATTATCAACTGATTGGTTTCAGCAAGGCAGCTCAAAGGTACAGCTATTAAACACAGTTGTTTGATTTGCACCCTCACTGAGCTTCAACCCATCCTGAAAAATACCTCTTAGCAAAAAACTCTAAATGAAGCACTAATAAAATTGATTTTATTTCCCCATTTTCGAGAGAGAATGTCTCTGTGCACATCGACCACACATTTCATTATGCTGCCTCAGGAGGAAGAAACATCCTCAATAATCTAATGATACCCAGTGCACAGCTGCTTTTCAGTCTTGCCACATCAATTTTTCCACACATTTTTTCCTTTTCCACATTTCAGTAAAATCTCAGTTTCCCCCTTGTTTAGTGCCACAGGCAAGCCTGAAACAAACACATGGCTGCAAAATCACTCAGAGAGGAAGAAGATGCCATACATAAGTTTGGCACACTGTATTGCTGACCTTATTGTTGCTCTTGGTTCACCAAGTAATTCTGAGGTGCAAAGTCTGAGCTCCTACACCTGTTTAGTTATGCATACCAACAAATTCACACCATCACCTAGAAAACTGTATGAAATATTGAGAAGTCAACAATATAAAACATGAGTAAACTATTTTGTTTACCACTTACAGCACCAGGCAATTTGCCTCCTCTCCTACTACCAAACCAAGTTTTATGAACATCCATAATAACTACAGAAAATATGTTAAAGTGTCATTTCACTGTGGTGAAATTACAGAGATTGCACCCCTCTAAAATCCCTGTTTGTTGCTCTTGCACAGAAGGTGTTTTGATGCTCTCTAAGCAAGGGCATAGCAAAAATCCAGTGATAACCCATCCCTCTGAGCAAAGGGTGGTGGACTGGAAGACTTTTGTGTGGAGATGTTACAAAGATGTCCTGCTGCAGCTCCATCCAGGTGGGCAAGGTGTCAGTCTGCAATTGGATGTGACTCAGCAAACACACGCTATGTTTTCAGTGCTGCAATTTGTCCCACAGTTGATGTATCTGTTTTCAGCCACCTTCCACTTTCATAATGGGCAAATGAAAAGAAAACCTACTGATTTTCTACCAGGAAACTATGACTATAAATCAACCAAATATGATCATTCATAAATAACAAGAAGAATATGTAAAGACATGGGGAAAATAACACTTTGGGTAACATACCCAGGCTGGCAGCAAACAAGCCTTATCTTCCTGAGAGAGCATGTGGAGACAAAACATGCCAGAATTTTTTGACACTTCTCTACATCTTTCCAGAGATTCCATTAATCAATATTGACAAGTAAGATATCGAGAAATTCCATTCACAGCTATTTCTTCAGCTTATAAGACTCACATTTCTCTAATGATTGGTCAAAACATTGTTTGTATCAACACATACAGCAGACACTTAAGAAGGAACACTACAAAAAAGAGATAAGGGGTGAGATGAGTAAATACTAGCACAAGAAGGGTGAAAGCTATAGTAGCACAACCCCCCTGCTATTCTATGCAATGTCATATTTATTCTTCAGCATTTCTAGAAGAACTTGCCCTCTGATGTGTGTGCAATACAAATACAACAATACACATCTTAAACCTTCACACAGTAGTAAGACTGAAGGAGGGTATGAACAGTCTTTATGCTTTCTGACAAGTATTACTTGACTTCCATACAGAGAATATTTACAGATCTGATTCTTACAAGACAGGTAGCACAGCCATTGTGAAAAACTAGATATTGGTAAGAAACTCTGGGTTTGACAAGAGGCATAAACAAGATTTCTTTGTCTGCAGAGTGGTACTCATAAGGATGACTATCAGTGAAGAGTTTTCTATTAAATATAGAAAATAATATTGAACCACAGTCTCACAAAAAAGGGGGTTGCAATTTTAGGTTAAGATATCCTTATATTCTGCCTTAGCTACAACTTAATAATTGAAACAGCAAAGTGTCAGTGTTCTAATTTTTCTAAACACAAGGGATACATTAAAATGTCCATGGCAAGTCTCCTGGACAGAAATGCATTACCCATGGCATAACAAGCCAAATTCCAGCTGTTGTATTACATTTAGACTGAATTCTAGAGACCTTCAAGATTTACACGAGTTCACATGGAACTTCAGGAATATATTAACTGTAGATTAGATCAAAACTAAAATAAGCCTTTACTGAAGGTTACAAAAGTTTTTATGGAATCCTTTCTTTTCCTCACTTCCTTTTTGGTTTCTTTTCCTTCTTCCTTTCATTTTCCGGAAATCAGAAACATAAATGATAAAATACCACAAAAGAATCTATTTTTATTCCTTCTGGCCAAACAAGACTTTTTCCCTGGATTTTTAATTTAGGTTGATGATCTTAGATATATGGAGCACTTTTAAATGTATCAGTCCAAGCTAGTAACAAGGAGCAACAAGTAACTTCCAAGGGCATCATTCATAACCCTAAAATAGCAGAAAATCCCATAAAATTTCGAACATTTTAAAAATTAAAAATAAAAATCTTCCCCTGACCAAGACATACAGATGAAATAACATGTGGTTACTCTGTTCTGGCAGGGCTGCAAACACAGAGAAGCAAGTTCATTACATAAGGCTGGCACTAAAAATATATGTACATATACACACACATATTCTTATATGCACAGACATAGTTCAAGTGTGAGTTTTGTGTGTTTGGGGTTTTTCCTTGCCTGTTTATGGGGTGGAGGTTGTTAGGTTTCTGTTCTTTTTTTAATGTATCACTGGAGTTCAAAACTTTCTTCCTAGAAGAAAATGCTTTGTTTCACCAAGTCATTTCTAGTTTGCTGCATTAGGATCTTGCTTATAAATCATGAAAATAAAGCCATCAAACCAAACACATTCCTTGAAATAATGGAGTCGTATGACTGGTTTAAGCACCCATTATGATTAAGCACAGTCCACAACAAAGGCACAGAGTTCTTCAGCTATAGTACAGTCACAAGCCATGTCTAAATTCTACTTCTGTACCTCAAATACAAGTCCTTACAAGCCATTAACCAAACAAGCATCATTATCCACAATGACAGAAATCAGAAAGCTTTCACAGCCCAGAGAACTCAGACAGCAAAAGTGTGAATTCTAAGCAGGAGACAAACGAAAGAGTTATTACCCCTGCATTTGTGAAAGAAAAATGTCAAGAAGTGACAGTAAGAAGTGCTCAAGAAGTAGCCTAGCAGCACTCTGCAGAGCTCATCTTCAGTCGTGGGGAAAAGAGGGGACACTTGCTGGATGTTAGTCTGGGATCTCACAAGGGACAATATCTCCTGGCACCTGCCAGGGAGAACCCAACAGTGGTGGCACCCAGGAGGAGCCTCACACTTCCACTTCAAACCTAGGCTGGAGCAGAGTCCACCGACTCTCCTATCAGCCTGAACAACACACAGTTACTTTCAGCACCTGATTATAGCCCCAAAAGGTCTTAAGAACTAGAAAAAAGGGGTTTCTACTTTCTCTTGCTCCACCCCAGTACAGTGACATCAGATACATTCCTCTTTATCTTTTCTTGAGTCTCAGGCTCAATCCTTTACACACCTTTATCTGAAAGAAGGAAAAGATTTTATTTTCATATCCTTAAAAAATAATTATCTAAACCAACAAAGGCAGAGGAAATAGTCAACCTTGAAAATACATCCAGGGGAAAACCCCCCACATTTATGTCAAGTTCTCAAGGTTAATAAGAAGATTCATTATATTGCTATCACTTCTGCCAACAGACACACACCAGACCAACACCCAGACCTTTATCAAGCAGCTTGCAATGAGCACACTGGTTTTACCCTGCTACAACCCACAGAGGAAGCATTCTTCTGCAGCCTCTGTATCACAGGTTGCTTTGTAACATCAGTGGAGTAAGACTGACTGTGGAAAGATGACCACCAGCAGCTTCTCTACCATTGCAATAAATTCTGCTTTTTACAGCCTTGTTGTTTGTACATAAATTTAAGGAGTTGCTTTGGTAGAAATGCTATTATTGTTATTAACATGCATCTTGTTAGGTTTATGGTCCTGTTCTCTGCTATTAAGCATTCTACTTCAATCAAATTATTCAGTGTCTTGTATCTTTGTCATATTTCATATGTGTACAGAAAGGACTGCACTGGCATAAAAAAAAAGGAGAGGGGATGTTTGTTTCACATCAAGTTCCTTCTAAGGAGTCATATTCTTGTAATTTAGACAAAAAATTTTGATATGCAGCCTTTCAACAGTAACATTCAAGTAGTACTCAGAAAATTGTCATTTTAGCTAAAAGTATGAAAGTCTCATTAGACAAAATAACTTGGACTGCAAATCTTAGTTAATGCCCCCAATGACTGACTTCATGTAAGCATTCCCTCTACAAACAGCTTTCCAGGCACACTTCAGGTGTCAGGGGCCACAAAAGCACACAGGTGGCCACAGAATCACACCCTGAGCCCATGGCACTCCGTGTCCACTCCCTGAACACTCAGTGCACTGAGACTCATTTCTGATGTTGTATGAGAAACCTGCACTGTCTTCAGCATCATATGTAAAAACCCAGCACATATCAACTGTCACATTGGATCTGCCAAACCCAAAACCTCACAAGAGATGTAAAAGTGGACAGGAAAACACAAACTTCAGAATAGCTTACAAAGCTAAATTCACCTTCAAAAATGTTTCCCTTCACATTTTTAGAGGCTGATTTTAAGGCAACAATTTTCACTTTTTCCATGAAAACACACATAGTTAAGTGGACAGACAAACACACCTCAACCTTACTACCTACCTCTTTTGCACTCCAACCAACTGGAAATATGATTAGGAGTTACCATTATGTCTCAGAGCCACACCAAAATCCAGCAGAAAAGATCATTCATTTCAAAACCATGAGCTTTCTGTAATGTCATAGGCATTGATTCATGCATAGCATTTTAGACCAAGCTTGGATGTTCCATACAGTCCTGAAACAATGGTGATAGCTGTGTGTTTCCCTCTTTCTAACAATACTATCACATAAGAAAAGATAACAAGTTGTGTTACCATAGTTGAGCTCATCAAGGTCATATTTTCTTGCAACCAGATCTGAGGACATACACCATCACACGGGATCTTCCAAAACCATCACCATGACAAGGAACAAAAAGCATCAGCTGTCACCTCTGCAGCTCTGATTTCAGTGACAACACACGCAATAGAGTAAAAACTACTACAAAATTACTCATGATGGAAAACTTTCTGTCCTGCAAGGCTGATGCTTTGTTTTAGCTAAGCAATTTCACACAGCAGGATAGTGGACTTTGCTTTTTGCAAACACAATTAGCCCTGGAAATCTACTGTTACATCCAAGCAGTGAATTAGCCATATGTTTACAAGTATTAACTGCCATAGACAGAATTGCCTTCTGCTGAAGGAGATTAAAGCATAATCTCTTTCCAGTAGATGGCATATTGATAGCACAGTATCATTTTTTATACTTTCAGTAGGTGCAGTTGAGAAATGACTCTGTGTTCTACACAGCCCGTTACAAATCAAGTGGCTGCTGAAGAGAGTAGTCCATGACTTTTATAAGTCTCCAACTCCACAGCAGAGTTTCAGTCTCCTTTTGAACAGGATAACCAATCTGGTATCAAAACCAAACCTTGCCTTTGTAACACATACTGTACTTGGGTGGAGTTTTAACTGGAATTTCTTTCACATAGATAATTTTCATCCTTCAATTACATAGGAACATAAATCACCATGGGCCACAAAACTGTACTCTTGTCAAACTGTATCCACTCCTCAGAATCATAATTTTCATAATGAATATTCACATGCCAACTTCAACTTCTTGATATTCTTTCCAACTATTTTTTGAAAGGTGAGAAGGGACTTGAATTTTTATTTCTTTTTTTTTTTTACAGTTATCAGGAATGAGATGCATTTCATTTTTCAAACCAGCAATCCTTGCTCAAGAAGTTGAGGACCCACTTTTAGGGCTCTACACTCAGTACCTTGACTCCCAGGAATTTCAAGCAGTTTTTAAGTTTTCCATAGCTTTTTTCAGTGCAGTTTAATCAGCATGAGCTCAAGCAAGATACAAATCTGTATCAGCAAAAGCTGGTTTGGTCCTTCCTCTCCATTTTAACTTTTCTTCCAAGGATGTGTCACTCTTTAATGAGCATAAAATTATTAATCCATATGAATTCACACTTGACTGCTAGTGAAAGCTTCCTTAGACGTCTCATTAAATCAGAAGAAACGAAGCACAGTATATTACAATTTTCCTCCAAGTTTTATAGAACAGAGTGCATCAGCGTGGTTCATATGGACCAGCACTGTAGAATCCCTCATCAGAAGCACCACCAAAAAAAGTACCCCTCTTGTGCCAATAACAACCCACTCTAAAGGAGGGAAGTAACTGAGTAATGGAAGCAATTTCCCGACCTGAGGAAGTAGCATGAAGCTGAATTAGGGGAGGTTTAGGTGGGTTATCAGGGAAAGATTCTTCTCCCAGAGGGTGGTCAGGCACTGAACAGGCTCCCCAGGGCAGTGGGCTCGGCCCCAAGGCTGCCAAAGTTTTGGGCAACGCTCTCAGGGACAGGGGGGGACTGTAGGGTCTATCCTCTGCAAAACCAGGAGCTGGACTTCAGTGATCCTTGTGGGCCCTTCCAGCTGTGACTCTGTGATTTCTCCCTACATTAGGATTTTTTCCACTCAGAGATTTCTCAGTTATTTGCTGCATATGTAGAGAGATGAGCTCCTGCTGTCCCTTATTTTTGAGTATGTAGAAGGCACACATTTTAAGCCTTAAAACATGCAGAGCTTCTGCAAAAGCTTCAATGCTGATTTTACAGGAAGAGAAAAGACACATTTCCCTGAAAAATGTACATACATATAACCTCTGAGAACAACATGCTTATTGGGCTCATTACTATTTCTTATGGAATTATTACTCTGCTATTATTCTAACAGCAGAAAAATGCCACACTCAAAATTTGGGCTTGATTTACTTATAAGGAACTGGAAGTCGAGAAGTCTGAACTGAGAGCAGTGTCATAATAGATCTGCTCTGCACCCAACATTAACTTCCCATCTGTGTACATCAAGGCAATGGGATAGAGCATCTCAGCTTTATCTTTTCGTTGCCGAACATATTGTACCTACAACAAGGACAATATTCCATCTCTCAGCAGGTGAGCAGAACACACCACTGAATCAGAACTCTGCATGGTCAGAGCAGGTTGGATTTTTCAGCTGCAATAGATTTTGTTCATATTTTCTTGAATTTATTATACTCACACAGAAAGGTATTCTAGATTGCAGCAACTTTTTACACATTTACAGGCATTGACATAATGCTGCAACCCTCACTTGTATTTCACAGTAAAAAAAACCCAGAAAAGCAAGAAGACCCAGGTCTATGTTCAGATACAGAATCCTAAACTGAGATGAGATTGTTCAACTCTTTCTAATTTTTTTGCACTCTAAGGCAAAACATCAGCATCTTCTCAGTTTCAGTTGTTTGCCTTTCTTCCCAACGAAACAGAGTCTATCTGATTTTACTGCTCCATACATAGAGCTTGTATTTGTCACTGTCTTGTTACATCCCACAAGCTGTGGGTCAAGTTATATGGGAGCATCTCTTTCACAGCATTTTTAAAAAAAGCCTATAACCACCAAGAGAACACTCAGTATCTTTCAGAGGATGAGGAGGGGCAGATAAGAATCAGATTAAGAATCAGATGATCTCTGGTCAGAATACCCCAGTAAAAGCAGAAATCGGTATTATTTCTCTTCAAAGCACGGAATCGGAAAAAGCAAACAAAGCAGGAGCGCTCTAAGGAAGAACAGCCCTCGCTACTCACCTAGCGCCGAGGACCAGCGCCGGGAAGAGAGGCAGCAAGTAATAAGCAGAGATGAATTTCATGCTGGCGCTCCTCCGTTTGCTCCGATCCTGCCACGGCTCTTACAGCGGCTCCGTGCGCGGTGCCTCCTCCTCCAGCACCTCGCCTCGCCCCGCCGAGGGCGCTGCCCGCCCGCTGCGTGCGAGTCCTGCCCTCGCCAGCGCAAAAACCCCTCCACACGGCGTGGGGAGGGAGCGCCGAGCGGGATCTGAGCGGCGGGAGGGAGCGAGGGATGTCCCGATCCCCAGAGCCTGCCCAGGACGCGCCCCGAGCGCCGGCCGGGAGGGATTACAGCGCCTCGCTCCGACGGGACCGCCGGGCACGGCGAGGAACGCCGCCTGGAAGGGAAGCAAGAAATAAATAAAAAAAGAGAAACCCGCAATGAAAACACCGCCAGCGTTTTGCAGTTAGCGCCTTTATGTGATGTGAATATAAACAAGACAGGTGATACAGGGAAAGGAGCTGCTCTGAGTAGGTGTCAAGCCCCAGAGCAGCCGGTAACTACACCCGGCCAGGTGTCATTTCTCTAAAGCAGGAAGAGAAAAGCTGCTGTTTCAATCAGGTGTTCATTCACCCCATATCAAGTTGAAGGTAACACCAGAAATAGCTTCCAAAGGAGGGCTTTGAAACATTAATGTCATGTCTAAAAGCCTGAAGCAAAGGATAAGACCTTCAGAGAAATAAATACCCCTTTCCTCCTTCCTGTATTTGTATTCACTTGATCTTAATCATTAGGTAAAATACCAGCATTGGTAAAAGATGCTTTCAGTGTGTAGGTATTCCCTACCTTGACACAAGTGAAGTTCATCTGATGGCAAACCTAATGAAAGTATAACATTTGAACAGGAGTCATCTTGCTATGCAATACCCCAAAACCCCAATCAAACAAACTTGTCTGCAAGCGAATGAAGTGTGGCCATTACAAGAAAGTTTTGGTCACCTATGTGTTTGTGTGGTCATATAAAAGGCACGTAGAAACCACACTATACATCACAAGCATAAAATAAAAATTCCATAAAAAATGATCTTGTGTGTCATTGCATTCAGCTGTTTATTGAAGGGTAATTTTGAATTCCATCAAAGCAAACAGAAATTCACTGTTTGAAATGAATGAAAGACTTTTTAAAATTAGTATTTTCCCCTAATAAGTCATTTACATAGTATGCACATAGAATTAATAAATTACCTTATTGGTTACATCTTTCAACAGCAAACTGAGAATGATGGTGGAGAAAAGAAAAAAAGAAAAGGCAACATGCATAACTAAAAAGGAATAAAAAATTTATTTCTGAATATTCTTCCTGTGTCCCAACTCTAGTATCTTTATTCAGCACACCTGGCAGCAAGTTCTATTCACTCAGATTAATTTAAATCAGTATTTATTGTTATTTTGACACTACATACCAGCATGAAAGAACAGTCATGTTACCATGGCTACTTACGATAGCATAGGAAAAACGTCATGAAAAGAACAGTTAGCCTGTAATTGTCTCTTCCTGAAAAAGCCAGCATTCCCAGGCTTCCAGGCACCTCACAGTCTTGTATAAGCAGCTAAATACTTGTTTCATCCTCCTTTTCTGTGCACACATACAGGGTGGAGTGGAGGGGAAGATACTGGTGCATCAAGGCAGTAAATTATCCCTGACGATGCCGAACGATCTCAAGAAAACTCGTGAAATGTTGCAATTTGAGGAATTATTTTTTAATCCTATTACTGCTCTGCCTCTTCTTTCAGGGGTGGGAGCAGAATACAGAGGCCTACCTCTGCATCTTGGTTTCATCTCAAGGAGTCTTACCATGTTTGCATGGGACAACACCTCCCACTGGAGTGACTCCAGGGCAGGTGTGATAGTGTGCAGCTGTGATAGTGCTGTGTCACCCAGACGTCACACTGTCATTCTTTGCATAATTTCTCCATCCTGGTCAGAACTGACTGAACAATTAAGAGGCTTTCACACTTACCAGCACTGCTGCTCTGATGTGAATATCCCATAGAGTGTCACAGCACAGTTTCAGCCTACAAATACCTCAAGGGCTCTGTGTACAGGATGTGGAACAAACGTGCCCAACTCCGGTCAGCCTGTGGGGGCCCTCAATGACTTGGGCACAGGAGATGGCAGCAGCAGCTGAGCAGAGGCTGCAGCAACTGCACCCCTAAATATTCAGATAAGCACAGGTAGGATTGCATTACTATGCAGACAAATGCTCAGCAGCAAATGCACATAGCACAAAAGGAAAACCTGCCTTTTTGGAGGCACATTCTATAATTAAGAACTGGTCACTTAATCTTTAATGCTATTCTTGTCAGACTTGATTGTGCTCAAGCTACTTGCCTAAAGACATAAAAAGCATCCATTTCCCCCCTCATATGCAGATAAATGACCTTGATCTTGAAGAGTCAGAGGGGTTTTTGGGTTTTGATTGTTTGGGTTTTTTAGAGGAGTAATGTGCATCCTAACAATAATGTATCTATACCAAAAAAATGGGAGAGAAGCATTTGCAGATTTTTCTTAAACAGACTGTAGTCAATGTATTTAGTGCTGTGTACACTTAGAGAGAGATCAAATATTAATGCAGAACAACTTCAAAGACGTTGGATAGAAATATTCAAGATGAATACATTAGACATGCAGAACTCTTTAGAAATACTGTATTTTTACTCTTGTAATTAAAGCCTTTCCATTTCTCAGCTCAAATTAATTGAAAGTTTTACTAAATAAATAATTACACCTATCTTACCTAGCAAGAGTTGATTATATATGCCATTTTACTAAAAACCTTGCACAGAAAATATAAATAAGAAAACAATAGAAATATCACAGCAAGACATTTCAAACACTTGACACAGGTTCTTGCAAGTTCAGCTAAATGCACTGATAGTGTAGGAATATTATCACCTGCTCTAGAGAGGAAAATGAATCAACTGTCTCCCTTTGCAAAATACAGCACAAGCATGTGCTTGCCAGAGCAGAAAGACAGCCACCTAAGCCTGTATTCTATATTTACTATTGCAGGGGTCCTAATTTTATTTTCATTATTTGGAAATAATGGTAATGAAAAAAGGAATAATGAAATGATGGCATATACTCTATTCAGTTCCTCTGAATGTATGTGTTAGAGACAATTCTATAAATATACTTAATGAAGAGGACCATTAGCTTATCATAGGGAATCTTGCATTGTAATAAATATTTCTGA
>JAWWLZ010000172.1:4414850-4446021 GCA_035041345.1 Poliocrania exsul | reverse complement strand
AGATGTTAAACAGGACTGGACCCAACACAGACCCCTGGGGGACACCACTGGTGACCGGCTGCCAGCTGGATGCAGCTGAATGTATGTGTGGATAACAGAACTAAGCACAAACTCCAGTCAAGGTGACTCCTTCTAGCAGCTAAAGGCTTATGTGACCTACACCCCCTTGTGAAAACCTAGAAGTCAGTTGAGTCTGAATTTCTGCTCAACTACTCTTGGTTTGCCACCAGAATTGCACAGGATGACTCTAGAAATGCTGGGACACTTCAAATTTCCTGTGAATTTACATCTGTGCATTTGGAAAGAGAATTGACTTCTGCCCTCACATGAAAGTGCACAGAGGGGTTAACAGAGAATATTTTGCTTTACACTGCCCTAATTAAACGAACTAGAGACTAGATTCCTAGACTGAGTTAGCAAACTGCCTAATGCCAAAGCAGCCCTGATCCTTTGCAGAAAGTTAAAGCTGTTGTCAGCAAGAATGGATTTTGATGTCCCGCACTCTGCTGACAATATTGAAAACCACAATACCAGTTGGTTAAAACCTGGTTGTAATAATGCCAGGGTCATGGGTTCAATCCCCTGTGTGGGCCATTGACTTGAGTTGGACTCGATGATCCTTGTGGGTCCCTTCCAGCTCAGAACAGTCTGGGATTCTGGGATTGCAGAGCACACCTGCTTCTCCAGCCACCAAGTACTCGCTGTCACAGTCACCTGTCTGTCCTTGGTTTAGGACTTAGGATTTGGTTCCTCCTTTGAGAAACCCCCATGAATTTCAACTACACCCAATTTTTATCACCAGCCTTCTAGGACATGCTTTAAAAATATCAAACCCCATGTGTCCTCTTATCCATAAGCTATGCAAAACAGCAGAGCTGTGTGGAACAAAATGTCCCCAAAGAATTGCAGCCTGAACAATCTGCCGTATTTTGCTAGTTATTTGAACATGTTTAACATTATTTTTATCGTATTTTTGTTTTCAAAATATCACAGTCTGTCTGTGTACTGATAGGGGAGCCTTTGCATTTAGCTAATTAACACAGTCTCACTGGCAGGAAGTCTAATGCACAGCTCAGAATAGGTGTTCATTAATCACCTGATGCCTCCTAAGCATACTGATATTCCTGGTTCTACCACCCTTGGGATAAGCCTGCTGAGAAAAGACTGTAAAATACAAAGATGCTGTAAGGCAGCACAGAACAACTGTAAGATATCATCATTTTACTGTGTGGGATGAACAACAATGTAATCCTTCTCTGTTGCAGAGTTCACAGAATTTACTGACAGTGGAAGAGCTTGAGACACACAACTAAGCAAGCCACTGAAACAACCACATGCATATTGATAAAGCTTCATTTTGAACATTATTGGTACAAATTCTAATTGAAGAAGGCTCTCTAATTTAACTGATGTTCTGAGAATTGCTTGGAGTAGTTCAAAACTTACAAAAATCAATGGGCCTAATTCCAGTTATTAGCTGCAGTTCTTTAATAGGTTCAAGATCCAGTTAGAAAGAAATGAGAACTGCAATGTTTAGGTTAAAATCAGAGCACTTGACTCTAGATCTCAGCTAGGCTGGCACTTTACTCAGCAATCATCAGAATCTGACATTAACTATATTCATATTTAGAATCTCACATTCTATAAACACCGAAGATGTACCTTGTGTGCCATCCATGTGCAGAAGCTGAGCACACTCTAAGCACAAATTGACTCCCAGAAGACATCACTCTTTGAAATCTTTATGCAGAGGTAAAATCCCCACTGCCATAATGACACTGAAATGTCTGACTTTTATCCAATAAGTTCTTCTGCAATTCTTCTCACCGTGAATTTGTCACAACACAGTGACACCCTTGGAAACTTTTCTTTTCTTTTTTTAGACCAAGTCATGTCCTTCTGGCAGCACAAGTATTTTATCAAAGGCACCAACAAAATAGAGATAGATATACACAACCAATTCAAACCAGACAGCCTGGCCCTGTTTATTTTGAAGTGTTTAGCTTATTAAAGTAATTGTAGTAGGCAAACAAATTGTGGGAAACAAAAACCACCCCTCTTTGTTACTGAAAGTAATTTGGGGGAAAAAATACTCCCTGGAAGGACTATCCAGGAGCAGCTGACAATTTTGATGTATGATTTCTGCAAAGTTCTCTTTTGTACTCAGTGCTATCAGATCATAAAATACCAAAGGATAACTGAGGCCAGTGACTACTAAGGGTAGAGTGTAAAGGGGAAGAGCCATTTATTAAATAATTTAAAAAACCCCCAACAAATACTGCTTAAGGCTTATACTTCGACCAGATCTAACAAGGAGCTGCTATGCAAATGAAGTTCCTGCACAGTGCTTTACTCAACAGAACCTTGCCAAATCGTTAATTAGTATCTCAATTTTCTTGTTTTCTAGTGGTTTTTTGCCTTGCTGGCATCACTGACAAAAAGAAGCAGCTTCAAAAGACTCTTTTATTAGATATGTTGTCCCAAGCTGGGATTTTTCCTTAATACTCTTTCCCTACCCATCTGCCATTAAAATGCAAATTATAGAGATAAATGGACTTGAAGTCCCTTAGAACAAAGGTAGAAAATAACATTACTGAAGAAGACTTCAAATACAGGATTAACTTTCCACAATGTTTTTATTATTACACGACATAATTTTTAACACTTTGGCAATGACTTTACTGAGAAGAATTTTGAGATATTCTTTATAAAGTCTAAGGAAGTTGCCCACTAGTATGTTCAACACCTGAATCTGTTAAATGCCATTAATTGTATTGATCACAAAATATAATTAAGTCTCACAAAAAATAATTAAGCCTCACAAAAATGCTTTCAGGATTGAGAACGGTAGGGATGAACATTTTATTAACCAGTGAATGTCAGAGCCTTTGAAGAAGTTTGGAAAGGCAGAAACAGTGTCCTACCTGAGCCATATCCTACACTATGACAGTTTCAAATGCATGTACATCAGAAGTCTCTGGGTGGACTGGTTGTTTTTCCACTGATGAGATGTTTACATCACCATAGCACAGATTTTGGCCACTGTTGAAGACTTTTCTTCTTTTTCATTACTGAGTCCCCTCAAGTGTGTGCTCTGGTTGAATACCAATTATAACACAATTATAACTCTGCAGAATTATGGCCACCCTCCCAGCCCTTCTGTTTCTGTTGACATGCACCATATTTCATTTCAAACTAGTTAAGTGGCACCGATCAACTTCAACAGCAGTGGGAGGCAACAGATTTTACATTTGAATGGAGCAGTTTATGCCTCACTCAAGCGCAGCTTTACTGTTCACTTCAGCCATGGTTTCTGTTTTAAAACTTTTGGCAAGGGGTTCTCTGCCCTCTTTCTTCCAATGGAGCCTCTGGTGCTGAGGACCAGGTGCTGCCAGCTGGAAGCTCTCTCCAAGGAGAGGCTCATGTGGGAAGTGGCCGGATTGGTGAGAGCTGTGAGTGTGACAGTTCCTTGGAACAGGAGCTCACAGCACAGGCTTGTGGAGCTCCAGCTTTTCCAGGCTGCAGAATGAATCGAGTGTTTGACAGACATTACTGTGTGTCAGGGCAGCAGCTCCCCAAACAAGGCTGTGTGAAGAAAACTCAAGCCACAAGCTCAGTTGTGAGAACTAGAAAATGTACCAGAAAAATAGGAATGAAATAAATCTTTCTACATAGAAAATAATGCCCAAAACTACTTAACACCAATGTAAGAGTTTTTATGCATCTGTGCTGGGAAAATTGAAGTATTAAATACTTTGATCTTCCAGCTGTTTCTGGGGAAAGAAACACTGCATAGTGAACTCCTCTCCCTCTTGATGCCCAGAAGGACACCCAAGCATTTTTTAGCTGCACACATAATCACAGTATTTAAACAACATCCACAGTCTACTTAGCATTTTCCTTCATGGCACATGCACTCATGTGCCTCTGTAATTTTGCTGATGAAAACCTGTGTTTTACTTTGCAGTCCTTCACTGATTAAAACACCAATTTGGATGTTCCAACCAGGAAGCAAAAGGAAGGACAGAGGCAGAAAAGAACCATGAAGTAGGGAAATCAACAAAGACGAAAAAGAAAATCAAAAAAGACAAAACAGTGGAGGAAGAAAAAATCTTCTTTCAGAATGAGAGGAAGAATTAATTTTCAGTGCAATTGATAATAAAGGAAAAAAATTACTGTTTACTAATCCTTATCTGGTGCTGTCCCCTGTATTTATTTAGCAATCATCAAAGACTACCAGTAGGAAAGAGGAAAGCCTCAGTTATAATTGCAAGGTCTGCTCTGTTTCTCTTATTCCAAAGCTATTATTGAGAGATTTATCTTAGCTCAATGGAGGCACCTGTATTAGAAACACCTAAAGGAGCCTCTAAACCCTCCCTGTAATTAATACAGGCAATAAAATTATACATCCACAGAGGATAACTCATTTAACACACAGCAGACTGACTCAGGACAAGATGTTTCATTTCCTAGAGTGTCCCTAGCCCTTCAAGTACAAACACCTCTGAGCTGAGTGGCACAGAGTTCTAACTATTCCAGGAATCAAAAGATTAAATGTCACCATTTGTTAAGAAAAGCAGCTCAGCATTAGCAGAACACAATAGTGTGTTCTCACCACATTCAGTGCTCCAACTCCAGGTCAGATTTCATTCACTAAAGGGAAGTGTTTTTATTACCTAACAACATAACATGCAATAAGAACCAACACTGCAGAGAGTGTTTAATCAAAGCTTGATGCTATTCCTGTTGCCAAATATGAGAGTTTTAACATAGAGATGTACACATATTTTTTATATACACACACACACACATATAAAATATTCACACCACGTGATCCTAACGGGATGGAAACACCCAACTTGTGCAATTTGATGATTATGATGATGCACACACTAATGAGGCACATTGCACTGTCTAGTGATACAGTCTGATGTGCTTAACAATGCCAGGAGGCTGCTTGGTCCATTTCCACTATCAAAAAACTAATAATGAAGGTCCACCCATTTAGATATGTTTTAATTAATATTCTGGGGGTAAAGGCTTTGTCTTAGCTTACACTTCCAATGGCATGAAGAATTCAGAGGTCTCTTGCTAAAAAGCAGTGACACCCCCTTTCCCCTCCCACCCACACACTCACACCCCCAAAAAGCCAAATATGTTTCCCTTGTGAGTACCCTGACTGAAAAGAGTTATTGGGCATCAGGATCCAGCCAGTAATTCCAGACTGTCTGAAAGATGCATGGAGATCCCTAATTCCTTATACAGCAGATTGGAAACGGAATTTGCAGAAGGGAAGTTTTGGAAGTTCTGGAATTCAGGCTCTAAAAGTCTTATCAAAGCATGGATAAACTTCTTTGGAGATGAAGCTACATCCTCTCCAGAGAGAAAATTATGAACATTTTTCAAAGTTGCTATATCTGATGACAAGTTTTATTAGTAAAGTTATATATTGTCACTCATGGGAAATAATATTAAATTAACATATTTTACATTTTCATTCACAGATAACTTACAAAATCTGCTTTACAGAAAAGAATACAAGATGAATTAGATGGCTTCATTCCTAAGACTCATGCTAGTGAGTGTATTGAAGTCTTTGCTAAGTCCTCTCCACCACAGTTGGAGTGCACTGTTTTAAAGCTAATGCTGCAAACTTTATTGCACTTCTCCACAGTCAGTCATGGAAAGCAAAAGACTTGGGAGGCTGCTGAGGAACAGCTTCAGACCACCAAGATCTCTCCCAAGCCAGAGCAGCTCTAGTTTAGTTCTGGAAGAGCAGGGGTGGAAACCAATGGAAGTAGAGAGCTTGTCCCTGAGCTTCAGCAGGGAGCCTGCAGCGTGTTCCCAAAGTGTTCCCCATGTCATCTGCTCCCACCATTTCCTCTCTCTTAAGGAAGTCATTCATCTCCTCAAACATTTTTACCCTTCCCTAACTTGTCAGCACATTTTCTACCCCTCTGAATTTCTGCTTCATTTTGATTCAAGCTTTCCTGTGCTGTATGCAGCACACACTCCCACTCCCCCCTTGCTTATTCATCTTCAGCTGCCCTATTTCTCCCTCAGACAGAGCATGCCACGTTTCCTTTACTCCTTGCAGACATTACTCTGTTCTCCAACTGCCATCAAGACCTCAAAGTGCACCCACCAAGTGTGGTGTATTTACAGCAGTCACAACTACTGCACTAGAAAAAAATAATCCTAACAACCTTTATATCAAAGATAAAACCCAGGTGAAGATAGAAGTGTTCCTCCCTGCTCGAAGGGACAGAGGGGACTCTGCAGAACCTCCTCTTAACTATCACAGTGATGTTTCCTCCAGGGGAGAGAAGAATAGAAGTTCTCAGGAAAGGGCCAAAGGTCCCCTCAGCTGTGCTGTGCTCAGCTCACAAGCACCAGCTCTGCAGTCTAACCTGCTCTCAGGTTCAGGGTTTCTAATTTCTAGAGCACTTCTTTTGGCACAACCCGTGTTTTATTCACTGCTGTTCCTCACTCTGGGGGAATTTATGACTGGTTCTGGCATCTCACTCTGTCCTTTGCAAGCACTGAAACAGAATTAATTTAATTTCTTAGCACTCCAATTTCTTTTGTCAATAAATTGCTACCGCTGTCAAACAGATGCTTGGCTCTCTCTTTCACTGACCTTTCATTTCTTATAAATTTCTGATTTTTTACCATAACCCTTTCTGAAATCTTCCTTTCATCTTTCACCTTTGTGTATTTTTATTCTCCCTTTGAGTCTTCTGAGTCTGCAATATTTTTAAGTCCTCTTTACTTGCCTTTTCTGCTATCCATTTTATTTTTTTTTTTTTTTTATACACGCATATACATTTATATTTTATTACTTGGTCAGCTTAACTTGAAACCTCAGGGCATGGCAATACACTGATGAAGAGTAAAGGGCAAAATATGTTTTAATCATAACTGAAATTTGTTTCTGGTCAAGGAGGCTTTTACATTCAATAATTCTGTTGTATCCCAACACAGTGCACTCCAGGCTACTTCAGTGCCTTGAACTGTGGTCAAAAAGGAGAAACATTCCAGTTTTATATCTAAGTTGAAATTCAATGACAAACTGACAGCTGAGTCTATGGGATTATTCAAAATAGGAATATACAGCCACAGCCTGATCCTGAGCTGTACAGATCTACAGCAACCCTTACAACATACAGCTCTTTTCTCATTCACTGGTAAGTGCTTATGTCTTGTGTTATTTGAATGCATTTCTGTCATAAAATCATGATTCTGCAAGATTCATTTCTTCTGTGGTTACTCCCTCTTTCCATACCTTTATGTCCTGTTTGATCTGCACAAATACAATGGGGAGATAAATCTGCTCTTGCAGCCCTGTTTTATTGACACACACTCCTCTCAGCACTGATTGCACATGTTAGTTCTGCTGCTACCTTTTTTATTTTCAATTTAGGCCCTGTTATACTCAGGACTTGCCTTGCATACAAATCAGCTCTACACTGGATAGATTTGAGGCATCAGAATTTTTCCAGTATCGCCTGTCAGAAGACAGAAAGGCCTGGAGATGGTTACAGAACTTGTGCCAGCTGCAGTCTAGGAACTGAGGGCCCTGAGGATCAGTAGGATCAGGCTTCCCACCCCTACCCTTTTGCTTAAAGAGATTTTCACCTCCTACCTTGCCTGTGTTTAAAAACAATAGCAGAAGATAATAAAAGATCATCAATGCCATGCACAGAGGATCCAACCTGTGAGCAGTGACTGACATCAAAGCATTCATAGTTGTGGTCATTAAGGGCAAAGTTCTGGTTAACCAGGAAATGAACCCTTGCTCACAGGGGCAAGAACTTCAGTTTTATTGCTTGTTTAGAAGCTTCGTGTACTTTGTGTTTTCACAGAGAAGATAAAAGACCCAAATAAGCCCACAAACAGGTAGGAGCAGCTACATAAAATGACCCAGTGTATGTAGACACACCTTTCTCCAGTGCACCTGGGTAAGAGCCACCCACCAGACAAAAGCTTTCTGGAGAATTTCCACCCTTTGCTCCTCTGCACTTCTGCTTTAAGTTCAGTGCTTACAGGAGGCAGCAGCTGAACTGAATACAGTCTCAGATAAGCTGAACAAGCAGGATAAGCCATTTTTATATCTAACATAATTGCACACAATAACCTATGTCGAGACCTTAGGAATCAGGACAGTTGTTTTCCCTGACCGTGTTTATATATATTTATCAAAGACTTCATTAACACCAGAAATATTTCAGGGAAACTTAATAAAGCTGTAATTTAGCATTGCCCTGTGTATTGGCATAATGGCAGCAAGATTAAGTTGAAATTAATCTCCACAAAAGATAAAGCTGCATTTCTTTTTCTTTGTCTCTCACGTAGCTGCCCTAACAAGAATCATGTATGCCAGAAATAGATCTTCAGTTGCTACAGAGATGATGACTGTTTGAATGACTGCAAAAATATTTAATTGGAAATCTTTCATTTCTTCATTTGTATAATGCAACATATACAGTCAGTCAGCTGGGACCTCCTCGGATTCCCATGATTTCTCAAAAACCATCATTGAGGTTTTGCCCTGGCATCAGCAGCTCTTTCAGGATTCTGTGGTGAATCAGGCCCCAAAGATTTGTAGGGATCCAGCCAGAGCAGCAGATCCCACATAATTTCAGGGTCAGCTGGGAGTTGATCATTCTCACAGTCATGATCCTCCAGCTCAGGGCACTGAGACCCCCTTGGTCCATCATCCATGTTGAAGGCAAAGAAAGCATTAAACTCCTCTGCCTTGTCTCTGTCCCTCTTAGGGAGGTGACCATCCTCATCCTGGAACAGGACAATGGTATTTCCACACTGCCTGTTGCCATTATTATATTTGAAAAAACTCTTACTACTGTCCCCCACATTTCTGGCAGCTCCAACTTCAGTGGAGCTTTGGCTGCACAATTTTTCTCCCTACAGCAACAAGCAGCATCCCTGAATTGTTCCCATGTCACTTGACCTTGCTGCCACTGGGCTCACACCTTCATTTGCTGCCTGATTTCCAACAGAAGAGCCCTGCTCAGCCAAGCCTCCCTCTGCCTCTCCTGCTGGACTCTCAGTTTGGGAATTGCTGTCCCTGTGCCCTGAGCAGGTGATGTTTGGAGGGTTCCCAGCACTGACAGCCCCCAGCACCTGCAGAAACGTTTTCCCAGGGCACTTTGCTTGCTGATTCCCTGAACAGCCTGAATCCTGCTCTCCTCCTGTCCAGAGCTGAGGTTTTGCTGCACTTTTGCTCCTGTCAGCAGAGATTTTAACTCGACTGCTCTATTACTAGTGGAGAGTGCAGAGTGCTGAGAAAGCCACAATCCAAACCCTGTTCTGATGCAAATGAAGTGGTGCCCTACATAAGCAGGATCACAACAGCTACTCCTTTTTCGATTTTTTTTTTTTCGTGAAGTTGATTGATCACTTCTACAACTCCTACCAACATTATGGATTTTGGAGTACATCTTGTACCATCATTCTTTCTTTACATTATACATGAAAGGTGGGTCAATATGGAAGGAGCCAGCTCAATTAGCTCATTGACTGTCTGCATTCCTGTTTGGTCACAAAAGTCATTTCCTACTGAACTGGCAGCCAAGAGCTAAACATTTTACCAGAAGATCATGAAGGATACTGCAGGAGTATTTTCACCTGCACTTACATGTCCTTCCATGCCAGATACACTCCCAGCAGCTGAAGAAATGCACAGCAACCTCTGCTCATGGCAGGTTCTCAAGGAGCTGCTTCCAAAGAGTGGTAAAGTAGCATTCTGGCATCCAAAGGCAGCACTGTCAGGATGCACAGCATTATAAACTGAATTTCCAGAGTGAGCATACAAGATTTTCCCCTACTAGTTTCAATGAGAACTCTATTCATTTGTCAGATATACTGCAAGGGCTTAGAAGACCAGGCTTACAAGAAAAATAACAATAAAACCAGAACCTTTAAGATTTAAAACCCTGTATTTGTCATATCCTCAAACTGAGGAGTGCTCTGCTTCTCTCACTCTCCTGATGCACAGCCCTAACTGGTTCCCTCTTTCTTCTGAGCTTGGTACCAAGATTATTCCCAGATACCATGGAATATTCTGAGTTGGAAGGGACCCACAAGGATCACAGAGTCCAACTCCTCACTGAGTGGCTGGTAATTCCCACAGGGAAGTGCACCATGCTCCCTCCTAGTCTTCAAAGTTTCCTACAAACTATGGAACTCCTTGCAAGAAATGTCAATTGTTTTCTGAAACTATCCCAGTATGGTTGGATCTTCTGATCTTTCAAAGCAAATTTAGAAAGATTAATAGACAATAAAACAATCTAGTCCAAGGTAGGTTAGGAAATGAATAAATTAGCCAATCAATTGTGCACACTTCATTTTGGGCAGTACACATGCAGGGCAAGAGTTTCTCCCAAAGATACACAGGCATTTGTAAACCATCAAAATATTAAAAAACAACAAAACAAACAAGAAAACCCCAAACAAACCAAAAAACAACCCCCTCCAAAAAGTTGCTGGCATGATTACTCAGGTTTTTCAAGTAATCCTTTCAATATTAGCCAAAAGACTCTCAAAGAACAATTTAGCTTGCAGCAGATTTGCAGATGTCACCTATTCCAACTGGTTCACCCTGTACAAATCACTGAAAATTGGACTGTTCAAGGGGTCATTGCTACTCTTACTTGAACAGTAATTCAAGTTTGCCTTCAACAAAGTTTCTTGAAGTCTCTTCAAAGTAACAAATCATAAAAATTTTCAAGGAAATCCAATAAACAATCCAAGAAAAAAAAATCTAAGCAAATAGCTATCTGGAGCTAAGAAAGCAGGTGCTCTGACAGCAAAGTGATAAACTTGGATTAAGGTTCAATTCCTGCCCTCACTGCAGACTTTGACCTTCAGCAAATGGATTGCATTCTCTCAGCCTCAGATAGCTGTTCTTTCCTCTCCTTCCCCTGTAGCTTTTAGCTTGTGAAGCCTTTTGGACAGAAATCACGACTTTTTCATATATTTTTATACAATAGGCTACATTCCAAACTTCATCTAGGTATTAACATGCTCTATATTATATTACCATTCAGTAAATACAGAGAATATTTTATTACTCAGTAGTTATATATTTGGCTTCTCACCAGCTACCTCAATTACAAGTGGTAACCAGATTGAGTAGATTCCACAATATCACAAAATCATAAAAACCAGAGGTACTGTGATGCCTGGAAACCAGATTTTTTTTCCCCCTTCCTGTGAAACAACCAAGACTCATTCGTTCACAATTAATTCTAATTATAGACCTTTAAGACAGGGAGGGGGTGTTGGATTAGGCATTTTTGCAGTTTATACAGGAGGTACAATGTTCTACCAACTCCTTCATAGCAGAAGTGCTCTTTCAGATGTGCAGATTTCTGTATTGTTTATAAACATAAACCTACAGAGACACTCACAGTCATTAGAACTATTCAGCTTAATTCCTGGTGAACAAAGAAAATGATGTTAAGCACCTTGAAGGCTGCTGCATGTTCATAGCCTGTCTGTTTTGCCTGTACCAGAGCCCACTGTAGCAATCATGTAACCTTAGGGATGTTGTGCTGAATTTTCAGTTTGAGGCCAGACATTGGCTAATTCTGCCCATTGCTTGGTTTGGCTGAACAGCTTTTGTCCATCCAGGAGTTTCTTCCTTCATGTCGTAGCTCTGGTTCAATAAATGCAGACAAGAGCCTTGCTTTCTTTTCTAGTCCTTCATCTAATAAGTAGCACAAGGAAGTTTTTTTCCCTAAACAGATGTTAGGTTTAAAAAAGTTATCATGTTGCAAAGATGCAGCAAATATCTGATGTTTATTGGTCTAAACAGCATTCTAACCCACAAATTCTGAGGACTGTTCAATGCAGATATTTATTCTCCTTCTGTAGTAATGGACATCAATAAAAATAGCTAATTAACTTCATGTGAGTCTCCTTGCTGCATGAATAGCTTGGGCAGGTAATTAACTTTGACATTTCATTTTACCTCAGTCCTATTCCCAACAAAGCCTCTGAAGTTCTTACAGGTGGATCCTGTATTTCAGGTGAGTTAAATGGGTGTGTACAACTACTAACAGAATACAGATGCTCCTAAATATAAAAAGACTAAATTTGATATGCAGTGAGAGCAACTTTTTGCACAGTACTGCAACTGAATACATAAAAAAATGAAAAACTATTTATAAAACTGACAATGTAATGCAGAGTTTCTACACTCACTTGCAAACTACTTTTGGTGAGACACTGCAGACAACACACATCGTGCTGTGTTGGAATTTTACAGGATTTATTTTGGCACCACAGGGGTAGGTCTTCTGAGGACTCAAGCAGATTAGTATTAGCTTGACAAGTCAGCACAAACAGACTCTAAAAGTTAATATAAATAACCCCTCTTTCACTGTTCAAGAGTGAAGTCTCACTTTTTATATGTTTAAGGGGTACTTTATGTTCAGCTGATTCTCTAGCAAAGACAGGTTTATGTTACAGTGACAAACTGTAATCAGATTACAGGAGGAGAAGTCAATGTTACAGTTTGTTCAGTCTCCATAACACTGCTCTGCTTCTCTGTGACTGCCATGAAGTTTGTTCTCCACTCTGCCAGCCCTCTGAGAAGGGAGAGGCACTGATGTTCACTCATCTGTACAGCACAGGGCAGATGGAGAGCTCTGCCCCAGCTGAACTAAGAGTATTTCGAGTCCTTTTGGGGAACACCCTTGGCTGGACCCTGGACCAGAGATGTGTGTGATGTCTGCCATGGAAACCTAAATCTTCTCTGTCCAAAAACCCACAGACAGGAACCTCTTTAGGAAGTTAAAGTTCCCTGCCAGTTCTCAATTATTAGTTTCTTCTTAACATTCCACACATTAGTCCCTAACACACACATGAACTGTGCAAGTAATTAGGGAAAAACGTTCCTGGAGACATCCAATATCAGGGACTCAGAACTTGCAGCTCTCCCTACAAATCTCTGCCACTCATCAGCAGGGGCAGCACAAGAGTCTGCTCTCCCTGCCTGAGTAATTGAGATATAAGACATAAATCAGCACCATGTTATAGAGTGCTTAACAATGGAAATGGGTTGTCTACAACTAATTCTTTTTGCATCACTGAAAGGTGTATATTTTACTTTTTAACTAAAGCAGAGCTTGAAGAAAAAAAAAGGGAGAGAAACCAGTGAAATCTTGTCTGCTATGTCTTCCTTCCTTCCTTCCCTCCTTGCCTCCTCCCTCCATCCCTGCAAACTCTTCTATCAAGTAAGAAAACCACTAAAGCAAAAGCAAAGCAGGGATGCAGGTACTGCACTTTCATGATCTTGGTTATTAGAAGAATAAAAAAAAATATTACTGTCCTGGCCAAAACACAACCACGTATGGCTTTAAACTGAAAAAAGTTTCTCTTGCCACTTTGAATTAAAATGTTGATTTCTAGTTTAGCAACAATGTCATGGCATCTTAAAATTCCCTATTAATGCAAAAAGGAGAAGGGTCTTAAGTGTTATAATCAGACCTGTGAGATAATCTAGATATCAGGTATGTATGTGGTGAGTCAGAAGGGGAGCTTCAGCCAGCACTGAAAAAGGAGGACGATGTGTTTGGAGACTTATTTTTGACCTTCAACAGTTGGCTCTGACAAATAAGAGAAAAGACCAAGTGCTCCAATTCAAATACTCCTGTTTCCTTGCTTTGCTTCCCCATCCCCTCAGCCTTCCACATTCCTGCAAAACTGCCCGACTGTTACTGAAAAGGTATCCAACAAGTGAACCAAGCTGAGCACTCTCTGATTTACAATGCGGTCAAACCCTGAAATGAGGAAAAGGTATTTAGGTTGTCACTTAAAAACACTTTACATTTGAGCCAACTTGTGACCTTTTTGCTAATATAAAGCATGCTCAGAAATCAGACTACCCCCCTATAGAATTGCTTGTGAAGGGACTTTAAAATAGCATATTGCAGCTGTGTAGCTTCAAAATAAAGACAGGCTGAGCAGGATTGCACACACCTTGTATTTTCCTCTGAAGACACATGGAGTGAACTACAACATCCTATTTTTATTTTTTAACATAAATCCTCAATTAATCCCAGACTAGCCAGAACGTTTTTTGATGGCTGTCTGGTAGGATGAAATACTATAGATCCAAATATTCTAAATATTAAGAAATTACTTTTAACATTTCCCACTCTTGTAAGAAAAAAAGAATATCCCCTCAGTTACTCAAGCGTGATTTCAGAGAATCAGTTGATAACTTGAGTGTGGAATAATTCCTCCACTCCAGCAATAAAAGGGATGGAGAATGGAGAAAGGAATAGAAATACTTCTGCTTCTCTGCAGAACACAGTGGGCCATTTCATAGAACAGCTGTGGAAAGGTGAGCACAGCAGAAAAAAAAGCAGTTTAATCCCTTGTCTAAACACTCAGCAACAGCAGCAGCAAACCCTGATGCACATTTCTGTTCTCAGAAGAGACACTGCAGGTATTCATTGCCATTCATAAAAAATCTGTAAAGGTATTTAAAGGCTTTCACAACTGATTTAAAAAGAAAACAAACACCACCATCAGCCCTGCCCCTTCACCCACTGCCTCCCCCTCCCCATCCATTCAAATAACCAAAACACCAGACAAAAGAGATTTAAAAATATACCCTAGCTTTTGCAGTTGAAGAGGGAAGGAGTGTGAAAGTCTGTCTGTGGCATTTTGTGACTCCATCCCACCCTGGCAGACCTCCCTCGGTAGCTGTTCCTTATCTCAGCAAAGGAGGTTCTGCAGCTACAGCATTTCCCAACACAGTTTGACACTTCCAACTCTTCCATCTTCTCCTTGCAATAGTGGTTTGGTTTTTTCCTGTGATATTTTAAATTTTACATCCTTTATCAATAAAGTGGTAGCTTCTTATTCTGATCTGTGGAGAGATACTGAAACACTAACATTTCCTAAGGGGAAAAAAATTGCCTTTTAGTCAGTTTTGCCTGCAATTTCTGCACTTTCCCCATAGACACAGCAGCAATTTATATCCAGGAGTGCAATTTAGATGATCTTACTAGTGGCTGCAAAGGACATTTAAATTGCATCTGTTAACCCAGTTGCCATCTAGGTACAAAAACATTTCCCTTTGCACAGTAATCAAAGACACTCCATTGGCATGAAATGAGTGCAATCTCTTGACAATGAGAACTGCCACATTTATCCAGTTTGTTTTGGAGCTGGGCAGGGATACAGATTCACTCCCAGGTCTAATGATGATGTGGCAATAGTTTGTAAAGTACTAAGAGATTTCTTTGATAGCAAAGCTAGCAAAACTCCTTTCTCTTGCACCCATGAAAGCCCAGAGCCCACAGACCTGTGGATGCCAAGTTTGCCCAAGTGTTCTCTAACTCGGTTCTCCTTGATCAAGGGACGTCTCTTCTACCATGGTCTCCTGGGTCACTCAGTCTTGAGCGCTGTCAATGAGGGCCAGTGCAAAGAGGGCATTCAATAACTCTGCTTTCTCTGCAGCCTCTGTTCCCAGGGTCCTCCTTCCACTGAGTAATGGGCTCACGTTATCTTTAGTTTTCCTTTTGTGATTGATGAATTTGGTAAGACCTTCTTGTTGTCCTTGACATCCATGGCCAGACTTAATTCCTTGTCTCATTTCTACTTACTGTGACAACCTCTCTGTGTTCATTCAGAGTGGTCTGACCCTGCTGCAATGCCCCATGGATCTCCTGCTTATGCCTGAGTAATGACAGGAATTCCTTGTTCATCCATGCAGGTCTTTCCCCTTGACTATTCCTGACTATCAACCAGCTTTCTGGGACAATCCTGGGGTACTTCAGTGACGATGGGCTAAACTGACACCACAGAACAGCCAGAGTTCTTTATTGCAGTTAACAAGTGAAAGGTGCAGTCTGTAGAGCTGGGTTAGGTGCTTCTGTCAGTGCCTCATCTTAGTCTTTTCTTAAGTTTCTAGAGCAGCTGAAAAAGCTGATTCATCCTATGCTATCTCTTCACTTCCTCTCTCCTATTTGTGTCCCTCACATCTCTACAAGCCAAACACCTGCTGGAGCTCAGGCAGAGGCTGGAAGGAGTCCCCAGTTCAGCATGGCAAGGTTCCAGTGTGCTACAAACACAAGGGCCAGTGAGAACCCCAATGCAGGCTGAGCCTCAGGAAAAATTACCCCCAAGCTCCACATCTCACAGCATCTCTGTATTATCTCATGGCAGAATTGTATCAAAATTGTATGATCTTGGGCAAAACCAGTGCAAAACAGGTAGAAAACCTCATTGTATTATGGTAGAAAGTCAAGATACAAGAACAATCCCCACCCCCCAAAACAAATCAGTAAGAATTCATGTTCATCTTTTCACTCAAAGAAAGTGAATTTACCTTCATTTAGTTTTAAAATGTTGTTGTTAAAATATCAGCTTTATTCTCCCTCCAATTGTTATTTATTATCCATGGTAAAAGAAGCTGCATCTCATTCATAACAGGTAGAAGCCTTTTTTAAAAAAACAGAGAATTTAGTTTCTGGGAAGTTGCATTTTTTTTTTAGTGAAAATTATTATTAAAAATGTCCAATGACTTACTGAATAGACAGTTCAAAACTCTCAACTGCCATGTAACTCTAAACAAATTGGCAGAGCTATTATGCCCACTGAACAAGAGAATAGAGAGAACAAGTCATAAAATTATCCAGATCTGGCAAGATTTGTCTAAGGGAGAGTTTCCAGACAGAAAAAGTGCTTGCCTGATGTGGAATAAAACTGGAAGACAACCAAGGAAGAACAGACAAGTTTTAATAAAACCTTTTGGAAATTGAAAAATCCTTATAAAGAAGGGTCAGAAATACACATTTGTGGGTCAAACAGGATGCTTAGGGCATAAAGGTGCTTGAAGGAAACATGTGGAGATACATCAGTCTGCAAGAGCATTGACAGGCTTAGGAAAGGAGAGAGCACAGTCCTAAGAGCATTGGCAGTAAAATAAAGATATATTTAAAGGAGGAGTAGGGAAAATGGTGAAAAATTATTAAAAAGAAAAAGGAATACTGAAGTCTGGAAAAAAATCAAAATTAACAATGAACTTGAATAAAATGACCTGGAAGTGCTAATCTGAGATACAATGACCACACTCTGTCAACATTGTTATATATATATTAAGATGTATGAGAGGATTTCACGAGGGGTGGATGTGGTGCTGTCAGAAGTGTTGGAATATTTTTGCTTACTGGAGAGATCCACCTGTCATCCAAAGAGCAAACTCTCTCAGATGCCTTCAAGTTTGGACCTGGCCTACTTCACTTCCCCTGTTGTTCAGCCCTGAGCCACCTTTGGCACACAAGGATTGCTATCAGGCTGATAGCATTCCAAGGATTTAATGGAAAGGGTAATTTACAATAGATTAGGGGTTTCTGCACAGAAAATCTAGTGGATTATTCTGTACAGGTTGGTTTATAGTCTGCAATTCCTTATAAGTGAAGTGCCATGCCTAGTTCATACAATTTTTTTCAGTCACTCCTGACCAAGCTACTAACTGAGTGATTCATCCAAGAAGCCTCAGGTCCAAAGTGCAGACTGGAAGAACTCAGAAAATATTTATACTCCATGTGAGAGGCAGAGGCTGAAAGCCCAGGTCACCACTGCTGAGTGACTGGGGACAACACAACATCTGTCCAAAGAGCAGTGACCTGTAAACCAAGGGGAGAGGGAAAAGCAAGAAAGCTTCCAGTAAATCAGCTGTTCTTCTTCCCAGCTTTTAGACCATTTCAAGACTTGCCAACTGACCAGCATTGTGTATTCTCAAATGTATGTATAAATTTTCAAATTACTAATATTTAGAGTGAGAAGGGAAATAAGCAATACCTCTGCTGAACACAGAGATGGTCTCCTGCAAAAACTACATCTGCAAAAGCAGTTATTTGAAAGAATACTCAGTGGCAGTGCCAGTTCTGTTTCAAAAAGCATTCCTTGATCAATGTGCACAGTGAAAAAGACATTGTGAGAAAGATGTTGAGATACTATAAAATAAATCAAACTGTGTACAGTATATGCAGTCAAGTATAATAATAAGCTGATGATGGAATGCCATTAATAAACATCATAACAGCAGAAGAATGGAAGTCTGAGTGTTGAAGCAGTCAGAGGATGGACAGCCACTGTGTCACAAAGAAGGTTTTTATGTTTTATCTGTGTTAGGCTTCTGCACTCTGGCACCTTCAATTACCTTTTTGCTGAACAGAAAGATATTTGTCTGCTCTCCTGTACTGAGCAAATTCAGAACACCTGATGTCCAAATTGCTAATTTGCCTTCAATTATCACCCCATGCATTTTCAAATGATCTACTTGCAAATCTCAGGGGCTTCCAGCCTGTCCAATTAGCATGTTACAAATTCGATTCAGCACCCTGCTGTCCAAACCTAAGCAACCATTTCTGCCCCTGCAAAACTCCCCCTTCTTATGTCTGAATTACATCTCACTGCTTTGTACACAGTTTGCACGATGTAAAACAAAGGAGGAGAAAACCTCTTGTCTCTGATCAAGCATAGTCATGTGCTTTCTCCTGTATCAGATTTCTTTACCCCTATCAGGGCTTTCATGGAACACAGAGCAGTGTCAAGGAGCACCATCCAGAAAAATATTGTTTCCATTTCCTGCCAAGTCATATCACAAACTATCACCTTTCTCATTAAATCACTTTATTTTACTGACTATAACAAACTGCCAAATATTGCTTTATAAGGAAATTCTCACAACGTGCAAAGCACATTAAATACTAAAATATAATCCAATAAGAAACTGGTTGCTGATGGAACTTTTTGGTTTTGTTTGTGTTTTTTTCTCATAAGTTTTTTCAAGGAAACATGTTCTAAATATGGTATTCTTCAAAAATAATTTTTCTTACTGAAGCTCAGAAAATGTCTGTCTTGGTATTTAATAACAAGGTATGATCCACAAATAGTAATTTTCCTCATTTGTGAACTTTATTATATTAAGTATAAAGATTTTTCATACTGATAATATGCTAGTTCTTTGATATTTAAGAATCTGCCTCCTGAAGTGAGCAGGAAAAACCAAACACAAAGCCCACAAAAGCCACTGGACCTTTGATTTACAGCAGAATCCACAACAATAACTGCTAAATTGTAGCCCAAACTGGCACAGACAGAAGCTGCATTATAAGTAGGAATTAATAATTTATCGTTAAGCACTGGGAAAGTATTTAGCTCAATATTTTATATAATCATAGAATGGTGTGGGTTTGAAGGGACCTGAAAGGGATATGGGCAGGGACACCTCCCAGGCTGCTCCAAGCCCTGTCCAACCCACCTTTGGACACTCCCAGGGCTGGGGCAGCCACAGCTTCTCTGGGCATCCTGTGCCAGGGCCTGCCCACCCTCACAGGGGAGAATTTCTTCATAATTCATATGCTAAATCTGCCCTCCCTCAGTTTAAAGCCATTCCCCCTTGTCCTATCACCACATGCTCCTGTAAAACATCCCTCTCCACTCCTCTTGTAGCCCCCTTAGGTACTGGAAAGCTGCTGGGAGGTGTCCCTGGAGCTTTCCCTTTTCCAGGCTAAACAGTCCCAGCTCTCTTAGCCTTTTCTCATAGGAGTGTCAGCACTCACTTTCTTCACCTGGAGCAGTAAAGAAAACATTTTTAATATGTTTCAGTGAAGTGCATGATTTTACTCAAAAGATCTAAACAAACAAAGCACACACATCATGTCAGAACTACAACTCTTCTTACCAGGCCAGTTCCTATTTAGGAAGTACCTCGAATTTGAGCATAGCAAGGAAGACACACTGTACACACAGCCATTCAAGTTTCTACATCTGAGGAAGCAGGAGCCAATCCTAAAACCACACCACACGTAACTGCAAAGTAACATTAACAGATGTATTGCATAAAAGTCTCTAAAAAAAAATAATCAGACATTTCCTGTACTCAAAGGCATAGTAAAATACACAAAGTAGCTCATACCTGGTCCTTCTGAGAGAAGGATCTGTTTACTCTTTAAAACTCCATGCTCTAACATCCCACATCCTCTTTTAATCCCTAAACAGAACACCATTTGCCTTTTGATCTTGAGAGACAACAACTTTGAAAGGATGAGGGTTGCTTTGCTCCTCAGTTTGGCCATTAGGGTTTTTTAGATACGCTCTCACAAGGAGAGGCAGCATAAAACTCACCAGTGTCTCTTTGGAGCCCCAGTCCTGCTTTGTGAGTGCCTTTCCTGCCAGGCCTCATCTGCTCAGGGGTCTGAGGAGCTGAGCAGGAGGGGGTTTCTGCCATGACAGCCCCAGCTTGGGCAAAGGGACTTCATCCTTCCACGAGACCATCCTCTTCAAAAGACTTGATGCAAACCACACTGCAATGGCAGCCCCAGGGCTTGTTCTCTCCCACAGAGACAGGAGAAGAGCACACTTTTCTCAAGCCTTTGATCAGATTTCAACAGTTAACAGATATAGATACAGATATATCTGTATATATATATATATATACACACACACATATATATATACACACATCTATATATATAAAGCCAGAAGATACACATGTACATAATGCCCTGGTCCCAAAGCCTCACCCTTTACAAAGAGGTTTTATTTTATGTAGACTCCCAGTAGTTCCCACCTGAAACTTTTGCAGAGTCTCAGTTACAAATTTGGGCTCTCACAATGTTTGCTAAATAAAACCAAACCCCCAAACTAAAAAGCACAGTTTTTGTAAAGCAGTTCAGAAATCACTTTGCATATTCCACTTTCTTACTCATTTATATGTCAAAAGGCAAAGGCCAGAATCTCAGCTCTAATTTCAAGTGTAAATCAGAATAGGTTAATTCTGTAAAGAAGTCTGACACTAGAAACATTAATGTAGCAAACTGATTCAAGATTGAGGTTATGCACTCCACCAGTGGAAAATGACATTGTAACAGCTGAGAAGATGAGTGGCTCAAAGGCCAACTCTGCTTCAGACTCTTCTGTTGTAAAGTGGAAGAGCCACTTGTAAAAGGAGAATTTTTAACAATGCTTCCTCACCAGAAACATGTAATGTAAGAGCTTTTAAATTATACTTTCATAAGAAAAATGCCTTTTGATCTACACATTTGTTATGGAAAAAGGAAGCACTTTTTCCTTTGCATCAAGGTACACTTGGTTATTACATCATCTAGTTGGGTTCCCTTTTGTGGTGCAGGACTTCCTTTCAACCTGTTGCATTTCAGATGGCTGGGAAAACAATCTTGGATGTTCAGGAACCAAACATCTGTGTCCTACAGACTTTGTCATTGAAAGGGCACCATGACCAAGATATTGCCAACTTCAATCCCACTTTGAGGGGCTGGTTCAAATAAATTCTGTTGTAATGCTGTTCTATAGATGATGTTCTATCTAACACAGGAGTTAATTCTTTTATGAAACATGCACTGGCTTTTGTTCATTGTTCTACAAAATTAAATTTCCCAGAAGACCTAAAATAGTACCAGTTTTTATCTTCCCAAAGCTACGTTTAAAAAATATCCTTTGTTTCATATGTTCTGTTTACAACTGTTCTTGTGGGCTGGGGAAAAGACATCCCAGGTATCAGGAAAGTTTCCCAGACATTTTGGGCAGGAAAAAAAATACATCAGAACTAGCTACAGGTGTCCAGCCACAGTCCAACCCTGCCACAGCTCTCAAACTAAGACTCCTCTTGGAAATGTCAAAGCTTACATTGCATTCTGTGGTTTGGGGAAGTCTCCCTCTGCTTCCCTTTGAGGCTCATTAGCCAGTGATCTACAGGGCTACTCTTGTGCTACTGGTGAAGACATTTAAAAACAAAAAGGTTTTGGCCACTTTCCTTAGCAACCTTTGGGCTTTTTCTGAAGAGTGCTCATATTCAAGGTACTCCTGAATTGCAACCAGACTTACATTTCCAGCTGAAATTACTGACTCTATAAATTTGTTTTAGTGGGACTGATCCCACTCCATCTTTTTTATATGATCTCTTCACATACATGTGCACATTGGTAAGATCTCTGCAACCCTTCTCTTCTTTGGGCTGAACAGTCACAGTTCTCTGCCTTCCCTCATATGAGAGATACTCCAGTCCCTTCATCTTCCTGGTGATGAAGTTCTGGACTCTCTGCTGTGGCCCCACATCTGTCCTGGGGCATCAGGACTGGACACAGCACTCAGCCTTTGCAGCCCTTCTCCTGATGCAGCCCAGAGTGCTGTTCAGCCTTCCCTGCTTCAGAGGGCATTGTGTAATGCACCTTCTTTACACATCACACTCTTTGCCTGTGTGGATACCCATATGAATGCAAATTTGGGCTTCAAAAGCCAGAAAGTGGCCCTTCCATGCCAAAAGCACTTGGGCTAAACCTCACAGAAAATGATATGCTTTTAAACTCCAAGATTTGGATGGCAGATCTTTTGAAGCAATCACAACACAGTGTAATTAAAGAAAACTGTAAAGTGTTGGAGAAAGTTTTATCTCTAATCTGGTCTCTTCTGTACAGTGCACTGTGACCCCAGTCTATATAAAAGACCATTCAATAGATCACGACCTTCTCAGACCACTTTTGTAAAAATAGAGTAGCATTTTATGACCATGTTTTATTTACTACATAGATAGGTGGAAATATATAAATTTTAAAATAGCAATGGGAAATGCTGAGGATTTAAAATTTTGCATCACAACTTTCACTATGGCTCAGGCTGCATGCTCTCCTTCTCTGTTAAAGCATTAGATCCTTTTGCTACTTCATACACCAGTTCCTACCTTTGCTGACAAACAATTTTTGCCATTGTTGATGACTTCGAATATATTTCTGCTTGAATAAATAACAGGAAATTTTTAATAATGCCTAGAAGAGAGATCAAAGCTTTTCCTTCTTGTTAACCCTGCACACAGAGTAGTGTTCCTAAAAATCCAGAGCAGTTTAAGAACACTGGCAGACCTCACACTCAACTACTCTCAGGAAGGGTTTTGGTTGTTGAAATTAAGCAAAAAAAATAACAAAAAAACCACACTAGAAGATTAGGCAGCAGAATAAATGAGTCAGGACTGTAAAGCAGCTCATTTGAATTCCAGTATATGATGCAGTTTACAGGCATGACTGTGTTTCATGTGCACATTTTCTGGTAAATGAATGAAGTTATACTGAAACCCAAGATTCAGCTTTTTTTAAAAAAAAATCTACAAGGTAAAATACAAGTTTCCACTGGGTAGCTACAGAGTAAGTGGAATCAACACACAGTTTACCACCCGCCCCCCCCAAATATTATGTGTATACACACTCCATCCCATCCCCTCCATGTGCTGATGCCTTTCCTGCCTACAGCAATCTGCCCAAACCTGATTTGTTTTCAGTGACTGTCATCTGCAATAGTGGATGCAGTGGAGTTGAATAGATTTTACAAATTTTCTCACTTGGTAATTAGGATAATGCATCTGCCAGCTCCAGATCCTCAGCTAGCAGCCTTCTTATTTAATGGAGACTGCAAGGCTGTGCCCTTAAACTGTAGGAGTTTAAATCAGTGGAGAGCCAGAATGATTAAGTGAAGGATGTGCTGGGATTATTAAACTGAACAGCCTGTCTAAACATTCACACGTGCTCCACAAAGACCCTGAAAGCTGCAAGGAACACTTTGATGCTCTCTCATAGAGGATCATGGAATCACAGAATATGCCATGAGGATCATCACATAGGACACCCCAAGAATGCCACCCTGACCCTCAGAACATTGTCCGAACACTCCTGGAGCTCTGCAGCCTTGGTGCTGTGCCCACTGCCCTGGGGAGTCTGGTCAGTGCCCATCACGCTCTGGGGCAAGAGCCTTTCCCTGATATCCAACCTAAACTCCCCTGACTCAGCTTCAGGACACTTCCCTGAGTCCTGTCACTGGCCACCAGAGTGAATGGGTCCGTGCCTGCCCCTCCACTTCCCCTGATGAGGATGGTGAGGACCACAAGGAGGTCTCCCCTCAGTCTCCTCTTCTCCAGCTGAACACGCCAAGTGCCCTCAGCTGCTGCTCAGACTGACTGGTGACAATCATCCACCATGGGATTATCACACACAGCTCCTTTCACAGGTCACTCTTATGGACAAGAACTAGATTTAGGCACTTAGTGTTGTCTCCATGAACATATTTTTAGACAGCTTCACTCAGGAACTGCCTTGCTTATGACCTCTGGGTTAAATCACAGCAACATTATCTGCTTTAGGCCACTACTTAGTAATACTCATATATTCAGTCTTGAGTTAACAGCTGGACCAACTCCTGGGGCTGTTTCATGATTGCTGCATTCTGCACCCTGTACTTTTTAAAAACTAATAACCATAGTAAAGCACTGAGGACTGAATCTTGCCTTCCTCACACTACTTTAGGTTACCACAGTTACAGATAGTAACCAGCTTATGGCATAACTTTAAAAGAAAAGCATATTTAATGCATTTTTTTCCCATTAGGAGGCAAAAATAACAGCTGTTCTTTTGCCCTTTTGCAGATAACTGAAGCAGCAATTCATTCTTTCCTGCCCCAGCTGCTGCTCTTTTTTTGCTCATGTTTTCCACTATTTCTGTCAAATCTAAAAAGACAGGGGCAAAAATCCTATTAAAATGCAAAGAAAGACACAAGAAGCCTGCAGTCACTCTTCATTAACAGAAAATCTGCCTATGAAAGTAAATTGAAAGTAGAGAAGCAAATAACAGACATCAGAACAGAGGAAAAAGTCTAGTCCTTCCCTTCCCAAACATCCAGCCAGCCAGTGAGCAGTCCACACTGGGGGGGGATATGCTAGGGAGGGGTGGCGGGTGGTTTCCATCTAAGCCAGGAGTGAACTCTGAACTGCAGCAATTCAGCTTTTCCCAGGGCATGGTGTACAAGCAGATTTCTCTGCAGGGTATCTTTGAGAGAGGCAGTGGCCTGTTCAACCAGGCCCTCTTTACACAGTTGTTTGCTTTTGTGCATAGGAATAGTCGATAAAAGGATTTCTTTGTTGGTATTATTTCTTTAGTTCCTACACTGCACTAAGACTTTTTCTTCTCTATTATTCAGAACTTGGAAATGTAGGTGCAAATACCAAATAACTGCATGGCAATTATTTTAATTCAAGGAAGTTGCAGAGCATATGTTGTTTGTGTACCTCATTTAGCAAAAGCACACACACAACATTTTGGACTACTTTTACTGCAGCAAACTTTAGTATTCTATGCTACACTCTGCTTGCAGATAGAGCAGCTGAGATAATAAGGAGAGGGCCAGAGCCAGGTGACCCTGGAGAGATAGCTCTCAAAATGTGACCTGCACATGTTAAAGACAGAACCACAGCAATAATTTTAGGAGTGCACTAGCAAAATACACCATCTTTTGCTTGAAGAATTCTGCAATTACACATTTATAAAAACAATCTTATCTATTTAAGCAAAAGTATAAAAAAGTTTAAAGTATGGTTTTTGGTCAAAAAGTCAAACCACAAAGTTCAAACACTCATTGCTACGAACACATGACACTCTATTCAGATGCAAACAACAGCTTAATTTCACCCACTTAATAGGGAATGGTGCATAAGAAAGTAGAGACAGAGTCAGCATAAATGTGTGTGTTATCCTAGTCACAAGCATTTCCCTCCATTCAGTACTGTTCCCTATCTACACCCAAGGATATTAAAGCTTTTATTTCTTTCACCAATCATTTTGAACTACTTTCACATTGAAATTTTCAATAATCTGAAGTGCTGAACTAGTCCTTCTCCCTGCATCTTTAGGAGTGGTAGAAGGATTTTTTATCTTTAAGAAAAACACAAAATAATCACATAGCCCCCAAGAAGGAAACACCACTTGGCTTGTTCCCAACACAACACAGTTGTAGCTGTGAGAGAACAGTAGCAATCAAGTACTTTAATCCTTTGGTTTCTACGCCAACAATGCTTACCTTTGAAAGTGAGTAAAATTCACACCTTATTGACTAGCCCTTACTTCTTTCTTTAAGGATTTGAAGAGTTTTGAAACACCCTTTCTTACTGCTGGGCTTTGCCTTGGCAGGGAGCCCAAATCCAGCCCCCACGTGCCCCGCACTCTCCCTATAACAATCAGTTATGATGGTATCAGTTAGCATCCATTACCCATCCAATATAATCCTTCAAGTAGTATAATAAAAGGGTTTTCTCCCATCAGCCTGACTCACACATGCCAGGCTCCAGAGGCACCCTTGCCACATCCTCCACTGGTTTTGCGGCACCAGCCTCTCAGACGTGACATCTCCCATCACCAAAGACAGAGAACGTCTCTTCCAGGGGAGCAGATGTAGCAAGACAAATGGAATCAACAAAGCAGCGTCAGAAATGGTCACCTGAGAAGCAGAGGATGCTCATTCCCTTCCTTGTCTGCCTTTCCCTCATTACCTACATTACTTCATTAGATCGGGCTCTGGAAGGCACATGCCTCTTTCCTCTGAGGATAGTTTGATTTACTGTTTATACTGAAACCAGGAGCAAAATGTATACGAATGCAAGGATGGAAGATCTGTTGACTGACTTTGCTGCATGCCTTAAATGTCCCTTTCAAACATACAGAGTTTCCAGCGTTAGGATATGCAGAAGGCTTAGGGGCTCTATTAGCTCTTTAGTCCTGATGCAGCAAAGGATTTACCGCATACTTATCTTTAAACACACGAACGCTTCCAGGAGCTTACCTAGCCCTGGCGATGCGCGATCGGCCAATGAGGCGCACGTGCGTCACCCCGGGCTGAGCTGCTCTGCCCCTGGGGCCATCAGCATTCACTCCCTCAGCTCCGAGCGGCGCTCAGGGCTCGGTGAGAGGGAGAAGCTCGGTCTGCGCTGCCAGGGGGCTGTCGGGAACAAAGCAGCGCACCCGCAAGGGCGGCAAATCTTACGGTTTGTTAGAGATGAAGGAACAACGAGACACTGTAACGTTCACACGGTGCACAGGTAAAGGTTAATTCAGGATAAGGTGAGCGCTAAACTGTGTTCTGTGTAAAACCGAACTATAACGTGTAGGTAAAAGCCTACAGGTCCACCTTAATCCAGTTGAACTATTACAATTATGTCTTGACCTAGAAGAAAACAAGGAAAGTCTTCGATATTTAATAGAGATTAAGTAACATTTTCTGGATGAGAATGTACTCTCAGGTCAAAATCTTTGCTTTCTTGAGTGCAAATTCACTGTTGTGCAGCAGGAACTTGTCTCCTGTGCACTCATGTACGAACATGGATGAAAATTTGTCAGGAGAAAACATTTCTGTAGGACCAAAGACGTGTTACAAAAAACCAGTTTCAAGATTTTAGTTATGTCATAAGTAAACATGTTTTGGAATAAATGCACTCCCTATTAGAATCAAAAGGAAAAATACCTTTAATTTCAGAAGCACCTGGATTTGATCTTACAGAAGTCAGATATATATTTGCTAATAAAAATGCAGTTGTGTTGATTTAATTGGATATACTTGATAATATAAAAAATAAATATTTGATTATATGATAACTTAAATTAATGCTGCTTTTTCTTTCTTTCCTCTCCCCCCAGTCATAAGTACAAGCACCCCAAGTTGAAATACCACCTCTGCAGAGTTTCTGTAATATGATTTTTGATCCAGTGCTGCTACTCCTGCTGCAAGAACTAAACCAGACAGAATCAGTACATTGTAAGGTCAGCTCTCAGTGCCATGACTTTCTTAAAATCCTAAAGCTAACATTTAAAAAATGTAAGGACTTAAGAAGTATTTAAAGTCCTAAATGTAAGAACTTAAGGACCTAAAGTGAGAGGTGGGGAAACTTTATTAGTATTCCCAAGGGTCAAATCACGACAGGCTGATCTCCCTAACTTGCAAGCAAATGGAGGAAAAGCTAATGGAGCCAAAGAAGTGTATCGAGACCATTTAGCATATTATAAATTCACACCAAGTCTGCAGGATTTGCAGCATAGACAGTGCACCCCCTCTGGGAATTCAGAAACCTCCTTGCCTGAAAGGAGCATCTCTAATCATACACGGATTGCTGAAGGTGTGGGAACAGGATGACACATGTAGACTTCCCACATGTCCTGGAGGTACAATGAGACTTTCCTCTCTGCCTAAGCTGATGATAAGAAAGAAACTGGTGACCCCTGACATGGTGTGGTGGACCAGAAGCTTGAAGGAAATTAAACAGCTCTGATTCTGAAGAGAAGTAGGAACTCATTTCCTAAAAAACATACAGGGTGACATGCTGGCCCCTGCACAGTCACATATTTTGGTTTAAGATAGGTAAAAACACATGTAATTTACCCCCACTGGCAGAGTAGTGCATGTCTGGTTATTGCTGTCACTGGAGAAGGCAGAGACAGACAGTCAAGGAGCTGAAAAAGGAATTAAATAACTTCTTGGGTCACATGTTCCAAAACAGATGCTAAAGAAAACCTGGGTAGGGATGTTCAAGGGTGTTGAGGGGTTTCTTTCAGAAATTGGACTTCTGAACGTTCCAGACCTGATTCCACTCCTTGAGACTGGAGCAGATATCAGCTAAGAAGCAACAAGAGCACAGCTGCTGTTGACTGTTAAAGGAGAAATCACTCCCTAGGAGTTCTCAGTGACTCCCCAGAAGTTTCTCATGAGAACGCTTCGACTTTCACATGGGACCCCAGAGGTGCAGCTGAAAACAGGTAGGATGAGTTCATCTAAATATTGGACTTGTGAGATATGGGTTATAACCAATTAAAGTTTGTAATTGGGTGGTGTGAGGTTCACTTTAGCCAATAGAACTTAGCCTTAACCCTGTATAAACCATGTGCAGTGTGTAATAAATGTCTGGCACCGTAAGCCTCGAAGGCTTGTTGTGTGAAATCCTTTCCCTCTGCAGAAGATTGTTTACTTTACAAGGGAATGTACCTGATGTAAAATTGTGAATGTTGTGGAAAATAAAAAGACTTGGCTCACACACTGAATCTCTTCTGCCCAGGGAGAGCCCACAGTTTCCACTCTGGACACTCAGTACTGGACTAGATGGGCTATGCATTTGGGGGGGTTGTGTTGTGTTGTGTTGGTTTTGGCTTTTTTTTTTTTTTTGAGGGACAGTGAGAGGGAGAATAAACATCATCTCAAAGAACAGTTTAGTAACATAACAGTAGATTTCTGGGGGTTATTTTGGATAGTCGTTCAAAAATAAGCAATTTACAGAAACTGTATGTATTCCAAAACAACTGTGATTGCCAAACACAAATAATTAATTATTGTGAAAATGTCAGGATAGGTATCTAGGCTATATAATATATAATAGCCATATTAAAATAAGCAGAGATTTGAGAATGCATGATCTTATCTTACTGACCTTCTAAACTGGAATTTGACCATGACCTTAAAATTCAGAGTAATTGCTTTAGAATGCCTGCTCCTCATGATACTGCACTTGAGATTTTCTCCTCACAATAACTATTTGTATTCATCCTCCTGTTATTTTCCTGTCCTTTACTTGAAATAAATAATACTCTAAAATAACAAAAGAAGTGGAGACTTTATAAATACTCTCCCGGGCTGTGCAGCAATTCCACAATGAAACTGATACAACATTCATTTACTCTGCAGCATGAAAGAGCAGAGAGCAATTTTGTATCCAGTCAAAGCTTATACATTTCTCATGCAAGACGAGGCTCTGTTACGCTCAATTGCCTTGAGCAGCAGCATTCTTTCTCTTTTATTTTAAGAACAGATTGTGGTTTTTATAAGCAAGTAGTAATTCTTATTAGAAAGACTGCCAGGCACACAACTCATACCAAGGTCCAATGATTTTGGTAGGAATTATATTTCAGTTACTCCTTAAGAATGAGGGAACCAGATGATGAACATTGTCGCTTTTCGGCTGACAGAGCAAACCCAGGTGCCCAAGTCATAGAAAAGGGAATGATTCCTTTAAGAGTTGCTGTCCATTCTTTTATCTGCCTACTTTGAACCACTCAGACAATACAAAATTAATGAATTCCAGCCATATGAAAAAAAGGGGAACTGATGGAAAGACATCATGCCAACAGATTTCCTTAATGAGAATATTTGTCAGAGAAACAGGCCAGGTGCTTCAGTGTAAGGAATGCAGGTATTTGCCTGTTAGTAGGTACATTTTATGGCTCCTGTGGCAAATGGCTTTGTCACAGAAAAGTGCTTGCTCTCATCAGATATCAGCTCTGGTTATATGTAAGATGATCACATTTTTAATTTTAACATTCAAATTTTATGTTGCTTAGCATGAAAAATGAAATGCCTCTTAAAATACACAGTGGTTTTATGTTTTAGCCTGTTGTATCACCTTTGGAAGTTAAAGGCCAAATGTCAGAGGCATTAATTTACAGCAATCACATTGTTTACACACTCAGAGTGATGAGCAGACTGACTAGCGAGGGCTTTGCATTCTTTACATTCTACCAAAAAATGAGTTATTTCTCTAAATAGTCTAGAAATGCTCGGCATTTCTCACAGGAATTATTTTTTACCATAAAAATTAAATCACTGGATCTTTAGAAAGCGACCTGGTGTATCTCTGATTGAATGATAGAATGTCAATTAAGATTACACTGTTACCAACAGCTATTGGTTACACTCATGGCCACAGAACTCTTGGTTTAGCAATAAAACAACTATACTAAGTGCAGACAATAATTCTCATTACTTTTGACGTGAACTGAGTCCTGTCATTTCACCGGAGTGGAAAAAGAGGAACCATCACAGCACTGTAGGGAGGCAGCTGAGAGCTCTGCTGCTGTAAATACAGTATTGGAAAGCTCAGTCCTCAGCTGCTGTGTCCTAATCCTGCTGCCTTTGTGCCAAGCTTTGCAGAGGAAAACTAGTCCTATGAAGTAAGTGGGATTTGTACTACAGATTCCAGAAAAGATTAAGCTAAGAGGATAGGAGTGGTAGCAATGAAGACATCCCCATGCTCTGATGCTCAGGGGGCCTTAGATGTCTCCGTCCTCCAGATGTGATGATACCTCTGCTCTCCTCTTGAGGAACACTTTAGTGGGTGCATGCTAAAAGCTACTGGTTGGGAAACATGAAAAAAGAAATAGAGAGAATTTGAAAACAGTAAATGCGATTTTCAAGTGCTCTGGCAGTCAGCAAATGTCTGATGGGAGAGGAAATAATAGATGGAATCAGTGGAATCGTTTTTAGGACAGTATTCTTACAAATCTTTTAAAGAACTCACCGAATAAAAACCAATGCA
>JAWWLZ010000172.1:4398498-4414750 GCA_035041345.1 Poliocrania exsul | reverse complement strand
TCCACCCCCTCTCTGGGCAGCCCATTCCAAGGCCTGAGCACTCTCTCTGCAAAGAATTTTTTTCTGATCTCCAACTTGAATTTCCCCTGGCTCATGACTCTGGCAGTCTGCATGTGAGCCCTTGTTTCTATTAAAGCCATTCCTGTTTCCTTAGATGATCCTCCAAGATGAAAATCAGTTGTGGTGTTAGTACAAAGACTGGTAAATTTGTGAGTCCACACAGTACCACAAGTAATTTCTTAGCATTCATATCAGTATTTGCATTTGATAAAAATGTCTGAGAAAACTGTTAAGAACTTACTTCACGGGTATTATTTGCCTGTACAGTGTATTTCCCCACCTCATCTTGCCAGTTGTCTTCTATTCCTGTCCTATAGAAACCCCCCATAATTGCTACTGAATGCACCAAAATTGCCAGGCAATAAAGCTCACCCAAATAAAGCACCAACAGGGCCGTGTGTCCACGGGCTACGTTTGGTTGGGCACAGGGACTCTCTCAATGTGTCCCACAGGAAGGAAAAGGTGCTGAAAAATTGGGTGCTCTTCCTGAGCCAAGGCACAGAGAGAAATGTGCTGCAGCCTGTTTAAAATCTTTTTATGACTGATACCTCTGGGTCAGAGGCTGTTTTTGCAGAGCAAAGCAGATTTTGACAGAGCTGTGCCTCTTTGTGGCTATAATAATGTATCAAATTCATGAACGAGACAAAACAGATGCCATTTTCCCAAGTTCATTGAAATCCATTCAGGATGAGTCATTTCACAGATAAAAAGAGCAGAACTAAAGAACTCAAATTGGGCAAAAAAACTCAAATATAACCTTGAAGTGTCCTCTTCTGTAATCTACACTCTTTTATAACAGATAAACACACAAGGGGAAAATGTAAACACCAAGTATGACTGGACTCACTATTAGGTATAACAGAATTTCTCATTTCTTAGGCAATAAACAATTTGGTGTTTAACCATTTCATTTATATGGAGGAGCCATTTGCAAACTCCAGAAGGTCAAAAAGCTGTTTCTAGAAAACAGAGCAGCAAAATAAGAGATTCTGTGTTCTGCACATCCAATACAAGGAGGCCTGGGGGGAACCTGGCAAATGTCAGGAATATTTTTACAGGCCTGCAGAAAACAGAAGAGTAACTTGCTGTGATGGACTCCAGCCTATGCTATTATTTAGTTTCAAAATGTCTTGACTTCCAACAATTGCTGTGGCATTTAATTATAATTTAATTTCCATGAGTAAGCATCCCTTAATTTTATTTTTTTTAAACACCCAAAGAGTCTAATTTGGAGTTTAGGTGAGTTTCAATACAATATTGATCTGTTTCTATTATTCCAAAGAATAATTACAAATCCCTGATCACCTCCAAGTACAGAGAAATGAGTGCTTAACAAAAATTGTGGGCAGTTAATACTATGCATATTTCATAATACTTTTTAAAACACATCTGAAATGTTTTCCAGAGAGAGCTTGCCCAGCTGTCCTGGTGAGCTGAATGCAGACAACCCAAGAGGTGCTCTCCTGTAGGAAAGGACAAGTGGGGCACTTCAACCCAACTGCACTCAAAGAGCTGAATATTGACAGAATGTGATTTTTATACAAGCACCCATGTTGGTGTTTATTGTAAAAATACGACACCTGAGGCTTTTTAAACATTGCTTTACATAATACCTAAAGGGAAATTGCACCAGAGACAGACAAAGAGCCAGGAGCTGGGGACAGAAGGCAGCATTGCAGAGTGTATGGATGTCCCAGGTTTCAAAGGACTCACAGTGAGATTTGTGCCACCATCTCGCAGTTACACTCCAGAGCTCCAGTACAATTTATTTTCTTGCCTTGACTAGGAAAATTAGAGCATTGTAAACACCAGAAATGAATATTTTTCTCTGCTCTGTTTCACTGCTGAATCAAAGCTCTCTGCAGACCAGCTTGAAGAAGTGCTGCTAATGTGCATCAGGAGACACAAGCTGTCACTTCTTATAAAAGGCTCACACACACGAATTTAAGGTGTATAAACTGGTTGTGGCAGTATTTTGGGGTAAGCTTTCTCCTCTATTGTCCAAAATATTGTCCAGAATCTCAGTTACATATTACATGTTTTCTACTGTTCAGGAAGCTCCACATGGCCTCAAGAACAAACAACCAACCAACCAACCAAACAACCCCCAAAAAACCCCACCAAACCCAAACCCAAACCCAAACAAACAGAAAAAACAACTATTCACATGTCAAGCGAAAGAACAGAGTAAAAGAAGAAGAGTAACACCACTGAAAACCTCCCCACTTGGCTTATGCTGTCTTAGAGTGGCTTTGGAAAGGGGAGCTGAAATGGAGTACAGGGCATATCATTTTCTGTAAGGAAGGTCACAAATATGAACTGCTGTGGGATGAGGCAAAGAGAAAATTGGATACCTGGCACTCTAAATTTCCAAACAGCACTCTGTAGAGGGAGGTTTTATTTCCCTTCTCCACAGTTCACATGTACCACACATAAAGTGTTAATTTATATTCATTTTTCTTAAAATACAAATTCATCATACCCCTGGCCAGTTCAGGACTGAAGCTAAACAGAAACAGAAGAAGTTTCAGACAAGGAATTCCACTTTTTATTTTTTTTAACATTTTCAAGCCTTTTCTTATTTACACGAATGGCACCTGCCTATTTTGTTGACAGCTGTTACACTGTGGCAGATAATCCAGCACAGCTCTCCTACCCCAAAGGGAAATGCACAAGCATTTGATGAAATAAGCACAAGATTACTGTTTAATATGAATATTTTCCAATGAACCTTGTTACAACCCTCCATCATCAATTAACAACTGAGCTCATACTGAGAAGTTCTATCCCAACTCTGAAGCTTCAAAAAAGTCTCTCCTCCCGCAGCAATGCAATTTGCACGTGGATTAAACCCACATTGAACTATGTCTGTTAAAGAATTACACAGTTACTTTAGTGTACAACAGCACCTCAAACTGGAATCCAGTTTGTTTTGCACTACAGCACCAAAGCAAGGCTCAGTATTGCCATCTCATTTTCCTCCTTGCTCTGGAGCATGCAGAGAGGAGCCCTCTTGGCAATGAAATGAGGTTCCAACACCACAAACTGAGGCCACACAGATGTCCCTCCTGAGAGCCAGTTCAAACCCCACAGGACCTAAATTGTTCAAATTAAGTCTTCATGCAGGCAAAACTCTGCCTAAAGTGTTTCCCAGAACTACATGGACGCTGACAGTGCCCCTCAGCAGGGGGCTGGGTTTCTAAATCCAGCTCTGGCAGAACTGGGCTCCCTGACACCCACATCCTTTCCAGGATCCATATTTGCAATATGCTTGCAGATCTGCAAGAGGATCTGGTGCAAGAGATACCAGAGAGAGAGAGATGGCAGTGGTGCTGTTCTCTCTTGTCTTCTCAGCCCTGTTACTGCCAGCATTGAAACAGTGACAGAAGAGGAGGCAGAGCAGCTCAGTTCCATCCTTAACCTCACTGAAGCTGCCACCCACCACGGGAAATGTTTAAACCTGCACATACAAGACAGTCTGAGGTGAGAAAGGCAACAGCATCAGTCTATTCTACCAAAGCTAAACTGCTTCACAGAGATGAATTAAATATTTATTGAGCCAGGAAAATGAGGCAAAGGATTCATAGACCGCTGGTTTGGGTATCAGATTGTTTTCCAGAGAAACACAGCTTTTGGTGCTGCTCTACTGACTGCTTAATGCAAAGGAAGTGTTGAACAGCACAGACAAGGGATGGATGTCTCCTTATCTCCCAGCCAACCACAGAGCTGCTGGGCTGAAAGTCTTCCCAGCTCTGCTCGCTGCATGAACAAACATTTAATCCTTGTGCACAAAGGGAATCAGGGTAAGCACACTGAAGCTCTTTCTGTCTGTGAGGTTTTATTGATGCTTCAGTGTTTAACACCCCTATATCCAACAAAGCCAAAAATTTCCAAACTGAAGTGAAGCAACTTAACCCCCCCAGAAAACTGAATGTGCTCATTTATGAAGAGCTGACATATCTGCTCACAGTGAAAACAAGGAGAGAAGTATCGAGCTATTTTTGTTACCCCCATTTTTTAAAAGAACCAAAGGGTTACCTGCAACTCTGGAAAGGGATTATTACACAATATAATATATATTGGCAATGGATGACACAGACTCTGATACAGTTTGTTTGAAACACCATAGAGAAATAAGTTTCCTACAAATCTCAAGTTAGCTGTGGGATGCTAACACATGACCTGGTACAAAAACCCTCTTGCAGTAATAAGCCCCAAGCCATACAGTCACAGCAAGAACAGCCACGTTTAAATTCCCATGGCTAATAAGAAAAAACCCCAAACATATCTTTGTTTATGTTATAAGCAGAAACCACAGTCATCATTTTCCTATCCAAATGCAAAAAAAAAAAAAAAAAAAAAAGTCTGGTATAATGAACATGTATTGTCTTTGTCAAATGGTCACAGGTACTTCTAGTTAGGTGGTAGAATTTGGTAGGTTTGATCCCTAAGGGCTTGTTCAGAAAATTGAATTTTGGGCTGATCTCTAGAGATGCATACAGTGGGAATTAAGTTCTGTAAGATATGTTTTTCCACTGGGCAGATTGCTGAAGAAAAGCTGGAGTTTCATTAGTTCCCATTATCTGCATTTGCAAGCTGTTTACAAACAGTGAGCCAAATGAGAGGAGAATTTCAATAAATATTCACTTCTTGTTTACTGAAACCCCCCCCAGTAATTTGCTAACCAAACTTACAGCACCTATTTTCTCTAGAAGTATGGATCTCAATAGGAAACACAAGGACAAGGAAAGCTTTTTTCAGTAGAGAATAGCAGAACTCCTGCCAAACTTTGCATGCAGACCAGAAAACACTCCAGCACACTGGGATTCGACCCTTCCAACCCACACCATTCTCTGACTGTATGAATTAGAGAGAGGTTGGATTCTCATCTGTGACAAAGCATTGTGCTTGATCTCAGTGATGCAATAAGTGTGAGTCTGCAACACCAGGCTCATGGCACTGAACAGTTAAAAAAACCCTTTGAGTGAACACAAAAAGCATTGCTCAGTAATAACAATAATAAAAAAAATCCATAAAAAACCACTGCTGTCCTTATTGATTTAATATGAATTTGCTTTGAGATTAATATATAAACCCAAATTTGGAAGGACAACAGTGAAAGGGAGCATAAAACCAACTGAAAAGAGTGACTTCCACAACATGCCCCACATGCCCATCTAAAGCTTGGTTTTTAGGAATAAAAGGCCAATATCCAGTGTCAGAGAAATGTAAGGTCTCCCAGAGCAGGGCACAGGACTACAGGAACTGAAGAGTTGTATCATTGAGAGAAGTGGCACACATAGCAACATTTTAAATGTGTAGAAAGTATTGTTAGTTTGTAGCCAGGTTAAAGGTGGGGTAAGAGCTTTGCTATTGTCAATATTTATTTTGTTGTTTGTTTTTTTTTAAACCCCCCACTTCCTATCTTTTCACATATATATGTTTACACTTTTGTTTTTAATATGTATACACAAATGATTGTGTTTATGTGCATGCAAACTGTGCAAAAATCCTAAGTGACCTTATGCACCATATCAAGTAACTTTAATAATGTGTGTGTTGTCCACTCAAACAGAGAAACAGAAAATACACATAGTTAGTGTTACCATTCCAGTCATTACAAGCAAAAAGGTAGGGGAAAAAATGATAGAGTTCATAGATTTCTTTAATCAGCTTGCACTCTAAATCCTCCTGCACCATGAGTGGCACAGGGCAGGGTAGGAAGCTGCCTTGACAGAAAAGGTCATGCAGGCCCTGAACACTGAGCTGACTTGCGGAGAGAATTAGCTCATTATCCTGAGCTCCTGCAAGGCCAGAGCCTTTGGTCTTTCACACAACTGCTCCTGTACTGAACCCACTAATGTGCATTTGCAAAACTTCCTCTTCCAGGAATGCAAACAGTTTTGATTTAAAACAACAGGCAGATCATGGAAAGAATTACACCTTCCCTAGTAATTAGCTCCACTATTTTACCACCACATTGCAATGGAGAGGGAGGGAAAAACCACAAGAAAAAATATCCAGTTCCAAGAGAAATTAGTCAGAAATTAGTCAGACTGCAGCTTCCACCACTAGACTGGTAAACAGTGGGTGGGTTGTTTGGCATTTATTCTTTTCCCTCCTGTTTGATTTTCGTGCATTTATGTCACATTTCACTTCCCCTTTCCTTTCTTTAATTTTAAAGTACTAAAAAGCCTGATCCTTCTCTGATTACAAAAACCTTTCATCTGCCTTCAAAAGCATCAGAACTTTTTCCCCTTTCAGAGCATCGGCTGCACGTCACATTAAAAGAAGCTACTGAAAGCTCAGCACCATATACCAGCATAATCATTCTTGCTTGTGCTGTGACAGGACAAATCACTCCTTTCCTTGTATTTCCTGCTCCCTTACTTATCCACCTGCAGAGCATCTCACCCTGTTCCATTACAGCACATCATCTGCTGCTTGCATAGTTACCCCAGGTCCTTTTAGTTGCTGCCTTCCAGGCTGATTTCTCATTTGAAGCAAACTCACACTCCTTATTTCTATAAGGATTTCTCTACATTCAGTATATTTAAAGCTCACTTCTGTTTCAAAGAATATCTATTTATCATTCTTTCAACTGCTGATTTATCTAAATGTTTTCTCATAATTGATTTTATAGTTAATGTTGCAGAAGTGTGATAAACTTAATAGGATGATTCCATATAATCAATCCTGGAGTCCCAGGGACAGCCAACATCCATTACAGCACTGCTGAAAGAGAAAGGCCATTCCAGCATGCCCACAGATTTACTTGGGTGCATGTTTGGAGTGGGGAAGCAAATTTTCACTTGATCTTTTTTGTAAAATAAAATAATGGCAAGAGAGCTCTCTACTGCACAGCCAAAAGGTACATGAAAAAGGAGGAGAGCTCATGAGCTGTGAGAGGTCAGGCTACCAAAAGTGCACTCCAGCACTGGTGAGGGCCTACGGAACCCGCAGCTTCCCCACTGACACTGGTCTCACACAACTAATAACAAGAATCATTCCAATTAGCTTTTTTTTTAAACAACTGCTGAAGACTTCAGGCTGGATGGATTCACTTTGGCACCAGATGAAGCCACGAAATGGATCAAGCTAAGGAAGATCATTTTCAGTGTAGTCCACAGCACACCTTGCAGGAGAGGGAATGACTGATACCAAAGCACAGCAAGGCACCAGATGAGCTGAGCCCCACACTGGGACAGTCGGGCACAGCGTGTCACACTCCAGAGACGTCAGCAAGGACCAGCATCTCAGGAACTGTCCTAACGGTGAATAGAGAGAAGCAACTTTCTCACTGAAGAGAAATTCATCATCTGACCTGCTGGGCATGCACATAACCCAGCAGAGTCAGAACCTTCTCCCAGCCAGCCTTTGACCTCTGTATTTGGGCCAGTAGCAGTCCAAATCTGACAAGACCCAGTGCCAGCCCAGCACTGAGGAGCACATTTTCTGACTGTCCTCCTGACCAGCTGTGAGGAACTGGACGTTTTAAATTGCCTTAAAACATTGTTACGATGGCAATCTGTGCCAAGAAACCACAAGAGTGAAGGTAAAGGCTGAGGGGTGTGCTTTGGAGGCATCCCTGCTAAAAGCCTTCCTGCAGGGGCCTCATTTGGCACGGCGTGGCCTGTCCCTTCGGGGTTCCTGCTGCCTTGCTGGTGCTGTCTGTTGTAGGGATGCAATCTGCAATAGTATGGGGATTCTCCTGGTCTTGGAGGTTATTCCACTGTCTAGGAGAAAATGTGCTCCCTGCTTTCCCTGACCGTGTGGTCCCCAAGAGCCCCTGAGAAGGACACACAGGGACCACCAGAGAGGGAGAAGAAGAAGAGGAAGTTTATTGCTAGTCAGGGGTTTATATGGACCTTGGAGGGATTCAAACCCCACCAACAGAAAACAAGAGGGGGTTTGGCTCTGGGCCAAGGGGATTTACATTCAGTAGGAGAGGGTTCAGGTAGCAGGCATGTCAGACTCTTCCTCCAGAGCCCTGAGATAACAGGGTATTCTGGGAAGGAGAAGCAGTGACTTCACACAAAGACATTTTAATAGACATTTTGCAAAATTAAACAACATTAAAACCATCAGTTGTTAAAGCATTATCAGTGGCTTGTTGATCATCTTCACAAGTCCATTTCTGGCAGGACTTTCTCCTTTCCAAATATTGTGAACCAATTCCCACAGTGGCCTATAGGAGATGAGCAATCACACATCCAGGGAGTGCCACTGGTCATCTTTAGACAGGCCACATACACCAGAGAAGCATCACAGTCCCCAAGAGTCACCACAAAGCCAGCAGTGTGTGGGTGATGTTCTGAGCAGGGCCAGCCTGTCTCTGCTCTGAGCTCTGGGCCTCCACTGGGGACTTGCTTCCTTCCCCATGTTATTGCTGCAAATGAAATGTCTCCTAAGGTAAGAAATCCAGCATAAAGAGATACTTCATTACTCCACATGGTGATGAATACTGATTTTCCCTTGGGCTACCAGGAAGTGGAAGGGTTTTTATCTGTATATCAAAACAGTGATTGGGTTTCATGAAATCTACTTACAGAGGATTTTCCTCATCTGCTGAAAGTTCTTCCCAAATGCTTCTACACAGGGAGAAGTAATACTGTTTAAAATAGTTCCATTTTAAAGGTGTCACAGCCACTGTAAGCAATTTCTGCTGCCCAAAACAACTTACACAGGTGATTTTCAAATGCTGTTTATCTTTGTTGGGACTTCAGTGTGGTTTTCTATTGTATTTAAATAATTATTTGCCTTGAAACGCTTTATGATGATGTTCCATCAATGCAGCAGCTTATTAATTGCTATTCACCCTGTCTATTCCCACGCAGCTAATTTGGTGTTACAAAACTAAGGCCATACACTGTGCTTGAATGTAAGTTTGCTGCACTGGCTTTGCACATTTGTACTGTGTTCTTGGTGCAAACAGGAGCTAGAGGAGGACCCTTAAACATGGTCATGAAAAGCCCTGAATTCTCTGGTCACCTGCATGCCCTGTGTGACAGCACTGTCTATCCTACACCCTGCTAGAGAGTTCAGACCTCCAAATGCACTAAGAATGTATTAAAAATAACATATATGTAGAAAGAGAACATATGGACAGAGATTATTTAGAAACAAACGTTGAATAAAATAATCGTGACTCCCCAGGTGTGAACATTTTCCCCATTCCCAGAAAGGAAAGTGAAATGTCATTATGAATTTAGAGATTAAATGCTTCTGCACACTCACCAGGAAATCTGGTTATCTTGACACATGCTGAAGGTAAGTTTTCAGTTATATCTTATATTCAGAAGCTCAAATAAGCACGTAACAAATCTGTAGCAAAAGTTTGGGTTAATGATAGTAGTATTTGGAAAAATTTAGGTTAAGAAGGCTTCCAGCTTCCTGATGCACCCAAATTGCTCTCTGCAGTTTAAGGAACTTGACATGTAAATACAGAATATTCAAGGACAATCTTACTTCATTACCAAAGCTAACCTTCTGTATCAGGACAATGGAAGAAACAAGATCATCTCATCAGCTGCTGAATATGAATCTATGATGATCCCTCTCTCAGTGCATGACCCAATCAAGCTTTCCCCTGCAGTGAACGATGAGAGAAGTAACACACACCTACTCACCAGAGAGGTTCAAGTGTTCTGCAAATGGGATCATGAACCACAGTGCCAGGTTTGGCCTCTTTCAAAATTCACTAGAAAACCCTTTCTATTTTTTTTCCCCTGATGTGAACAGGCAAAGAAATATTTCCCTTATAACATATTCCCATTCCCTACTCAAATGCATGTCTCTTTAGTGAAAAAGGCTGTTCTCTGGCAATCTTTGTAAACATCTCATGTATAATGGAATTCCCTACAAATTCCTCTTGATACTTCACAATCACAGTAGTTAACACTGGCAAGGCTTGTTCATGACACCCCTGCTGCTGTCCTCAATCTTGTTGGAAGGCTTAGGCCGCATTTACATGAGCCAGATATTTATCAGAATTCTTTAGATAAACTCAAAATTCCTTTTCTATGAAGCAAAGAACATATGACAGATAGAACAAGACACAGCATCAATCTAGTTACAGAAAAAAAAGCAAGCCTGAGATTAGCTCATTTGTTTAAAACTTGGTGGTAATAATGCCAAGGTCATGGGTTCATTGGGCCATTGACTTTAGAGTTGGACTTTGATGATCCTTGAGGGTCCCTTCCAACTCAGAATAGTCTGTGATTCTAATCCCTAAGATATGCATAACCCATTGAATTTATCCTCAGGGTCAGCAATTTTTTTCCAGGGGGTATCACAATAAACTCAGCTCTATTACTTCCAGGACCTCAACTCTTTATATCCCTTATTATCTATTTCTACATACTGCATCATTATAAATGCATTTTTACTGTAAAATGTTCCCAAAGTACTACATGTTCCCTTCAAATTCCAACAACCACGAATCCAAACACTTGCAGATGGAACTCTAAAATCTAGTTCTGTCTTAAAAAAACCCCAAAACATCCAAAAGAGCATGCTCTCAATTAGAGCTCTGAAAATCTGTAGCATTTGGCTATCGGTCTCAGGAAAGCAATCTGTTGAAAGATTTCCCCTTCCTGCTTCCAAGCAGACCAGAAATACCCACAGTCTGCTTTGTGGTATTTCAGTGTTTCCAGACTCTGCTGCATGACAGAACTCTAATATATTGAGGCATGGTACAACTGGTCCTCAGAAAGTATAGCTGAATAAATTTACACATTGGTTTAATAGAAGGAAGGATGGAAAAAAAGGAAGGATGACTTAAAAACTAAGCCCATTCTTGCAAAGTTGCAAGCAGTACTCCTTTTAAATAACAGGAAATATGCCTTAGAGCTGGACACCATTTGCAACCTCAACTGTTATGATTGCTCCAGGCTCTTCAACACTTTGAAATCATTTCAAAGTTTAATGAACTGTTCATTCCACAGCAGAGTTAAAATATTTTCTGGCAGAAATTCCCTTGCTAATGGAAATACTGGACTTCACCTTTTAAAGGGCAAGTGAACTAAGGAACGTTATGGCTGAGGTAGGGAATTTCCAAAGTGAGGCTGTTTGGACAGCTTTGAAAATGCAACAGATCAGCCAGGTGCTGCAGATTAAAATATGTCATGGCAAAATTATCACAACTACAGGTCCTGGGTATGTGGTTTCTTAGCAAAACTACCCAAACACCTGTAACATGAAACACTTACCTTGCTTGTAGATGAAGCAACAACAGCTGGCCAAAGATTAGGGTTAAAGATCAGCACTTGCAACCCTTCAACTTGCAATTGATTTGATCTCAGGACAGCTCTAAATGCCTGAGTTGTCCAGGTCCATGGCCAAGACCAAGAAGCACAAGGTACATGCTCTGTGTGTTCTCAGCACAAGCCTGGTCTGAAATTGCAAGGACCATTCTCACACTGCACTCTTGTGGCACTGACATTTCACACACAGCAGATGTTACCATTGAGCAACCTCATCTGGAAGGTGGCCCTGACAGAAGGATGGAACTAGATCACCTTTAAAGGTCCCTTCCATCCCACACCATTCTAGGACTGTATTAGATACAGGCACCTCAGTGATGTCAGGCATATAAAGACCACTCTTCATTTCCCCCCCTTGTGATGGGTTTGATCCGTGGCTTCCTCAGTACCCAGGTGTAACTAGAGAAGGGGGCATTACATAAGTATTCCATATGTGTTTTCCACGTAACAGAGGAGCAGGGCAGATAGGAAGTTGTTCAGTCTTCCTTCTTCTGGCAAAGCTTGGAGGAGCAGGAGGAACCCAGACGGTCCCTTGTTTCAGTTGGTTTCCTCATGGTATAGTGGTGAGACTGTATCTTGGCCAGTGTCTCTCCTTGCTAAAGTTTTTGACTGTATTTGTCTGGTTTGTGTTTGGGTTTCTTTCCCCTTGTTTTTGCCCCTCCTTATTCCTTTTTACCCATTCCCTCTTCCCTTCTCCCCTGGGGAGCCCCCAGATGGTGGGTACTAATTGCATACGTGGTTGTGGATGTTAGAAAAGAGAATTTCTGTTTTAATTCAGTTTGATTTCCTTTGAGTTTCTTGCTTTCTTTTCAACTTTTTTTCCTTTGCTGGGAAGACTTTGGGAAGGAGGGAGGGGGACAGTCTGGGCTTGGCAGAAGAAGTTGGGCTAAACCTAGACACCCCTCAAAAGAAAATTCCTGCCTTTTTGATCCCCAAGTCCAAATCCTCCATCAAACAAACAGCAAACTCAAAAAATTAAACTGCATGAGTGTATTCCTGCAGAACTAGGGCAGAGCCCAGGTACATCAGTCCTTCCCAACACAGTTCCTTGAGTGATTCCAGAGAATCACAGAATTGCAGAATATCCTGGGTTGGAAGAGGCCCACAAAGATCATAATCTCCTGGCCCTGAACAGGACAACCCCAAGAATCAAATCATGAATAACCATCAACATGAGACTCCATAAAGAAAAGACTTGCAGCTTCCCAGGTCTGACACTTTCCTCCCTTTTCTGGCAGTGGTAGAATAAGCTTGAAGTGCAGCCTGTGCAGTCTCCACCATTAATGAACACTCACAGGCAGCCCTTTGGGAAATGTCTTTTTGCAGCCCTTATTTCATGAAGGCAGTTTCTCCCTGGTGCAGAGCTGGATGGTTTCAGAGAATGCTGTAGAAACTCATCTGCCCTTTGACTGACTGTCAGAGAGGCTAAAACATTTAATTTTGAAACCTGCCAATATTTCACAGCCTTTGGAACAGACAAGCTGTCAGATTTCCTTTGGGAGGAAGAAAGGAGGGGTTGTACATCCACTGAATGAAAATAACTAATACAGAGCTGAGTCCAGCCTCAAATAAGCAAATCTTGCCCTGAGTGAGTGCTGCAGGTCTTGCCTTACTGATTCTGGCTGAAAAGCAATTCTAGGATTTAGCCTTTACATTTAAGCAAAAGACAATTTTATAGGATGGACTTGCCTAAATCCAGTAAGAGACTGAAAATTTGCATAAGCACAAGCTGCATACAGAGCAGCCTGCAGACCAGAACAGGCACACAGCTGTTGCACAGCCCAGCAATGACTGCAAGCTCCCATTGTTCAATGCAACAGCAGCATTCAAAAAACCCACGTGCAGTGGAGCAAAACATCCCAGAGCTTTGTGGTTATACTAGCTCTGACTTTTGATTGCAAAACCTATTTCTGTTACATGTAACTCTATCAAGCTGAAGTTTATCAGCAGGAGGCAGCACCCTGACATAGCTGGTTTAGGATTTTTGACAGAATTAAATGAACTATTACACTGGATTCACAGAAGAGGTGGGCTCTATCTACACCATACATAGGCATAGAAAAATAATTTCAGCAGGTGTTTGAGTGCCATGTTTTGAAAAGCAAGTCTCCACACTGATTGCAAGGGTCACCTTTCTTGTCCAGGAATTGTCTTGTGGGGAATATTCTTTAAGTAGGAAAAAAAAAGTCCACAAAGATAACCAAGAAATGAGCTGCTGAAGGAAATAATCACACCAAGGCTTATCACAGTCTCTCAAACCCCATATGCTAATGCCCAACTCCTCCACTGTTAATAAACCCACATCAGCACCAAACTTTTAAACTATGCCCCAGCACAGGCTGGCAGGAGTCCAGCAGCTGCCAGGCAGAGTTTCACAGGAAAGAGACCATTCTAAGGCCTTCTGCTAGATGTAGGAAGAGAAACCATTTATTTCTCATCACATAAAATAAAGGTGGTAATAGTGGAGGCTTGAATAAAGCAGGAACAGCTACAGAAGAATCTGATGAACCAGGAGACAAACCTGCCACCAGGGCTGTAGATTTAGAAAATCTGCTCCAGTGGAACATCAGCTGCCCGTGGATACAGCAAATGCAATGGGCCAGCCACGTGTGAGGGGCAGGGCTCATGTGCACCAGCCAGGGAGCTCCCACAGACACCAGGAGCAAGGAGCCTTTCTATCTAGTCTGGCCTTCTGCTGGGGGAGAGCAAAAGAAGATCACAGGAGAAGGCCAAAATATTCTAACTGAAATACTATGGAAATGTCTTGCCTTCGGTAGCCACAGGTGATTTCCATTGAAATGAAGAGGAATTATTCAGCTATAAAGCAATGTAGCCCACTTGGTTGACTGCCCCAATGTAGCTTGGAGTATGAAATGGTAAATACTCTGAAAAGGATGAATTCCTGGCCCAAGAAAGCCTGGAGTGCATGGAATTATTCAGATTCCTGGTGAGATGGCACACATGTCTGTGGGCGTGTTCCCCCAGTGTCAGAGCTGCATGGAACCTTCAGTGAACCACTCCTGAGCCTTCTTTCAAACCCTGGGCACTTGCACAAAGGACTCAGCCCTCCCTTCCCACAGTGGCACAGTTGCCAAAATCATCACAGGACAGAGGTCAGTCCAGGAGCAGGAGAGCACCTTCCCCCTGTCTGCAGCCCCAGGGCTGGAAAGGATGCAGCTGCTGAAGAGCCATGTAATGAAGGTATTAAGCACTCCCATATTGTAGGATAGTGCTAAGAAAGAGCAAAGAGATAAATGTCATTCCATTTGTTCTAAATCAATGCATAATTTCAAGAGGATTCACGTTTGTGTCTGAGCACAGTATTTACGTTGCCAGCAAGAGTATTTTCTCCACAGAGGGGTTATTGTAAGCCCTGATCTGATTCAGCCTGCAGTGACTGGGGCTATTCACGTGCTGAAACACTGCAAAGGAAGATGCATCAGAAAGAGTAATTGAAATAAGACATAAAATACTCACTTTTGAGTCAGAAAGGCTGCACTACATTTTCAAGAAGTACTGGGACTGAAAAGGCAATGCTGTTATGGATGAAAAGATTCTGTGTAGCTTCCCCTGACCTGTGGCTTACACTGAGCCCCTCCAGCTTTTCTGGGGGAAAAAAAAAATAAAAAAAATTAGTATAGTATCCAGTCTGAGAAATACCTCTAATTGTAAACAATAAACATCTGAGAAATAAATCAGTATTAGATTATCTACAAGGTCAGTGCAAATCTGTGAAGGATGTAAAATAGCCCCACAGCAGGTTACAGAAGACAAAGTCAGAAGCTCATATTAAAGGCACATTGTTCAAAACAAAAAATGAAAATTTCTCTTTTATTAAAGGTTAATACATATCTGGTTTGCAAAATGAACTACAAAAATATTGTTCACAGCTGGGTACAAAGTATATTGCATTGAGAACACTCAAAAAACCCAACAGAAATTAGACTGAGAAAAAAAAAACCAGTAGTGAAATCAATCTGAAAATTTCTAACTTTGGTTTATTTTAATTTTTTAGTCATTTGATGGGATTGGTAAGTCTTTTTAGTTAACTAGTCAAAATTAAATAACATACTGATCACTTCTCAAGGCTCCTTAAAAAGAATACTCTAATATCAAAGGACAACAGGATGCCCTTTTTGTCTATCTTGATCTTCAAAAACATCTGCTCACTATTTTATGTGCTAAATCAGGGCACCTCAGGTACACAAGACACTTACAAACATCCTAAAACAAGACCAAATCCACTCAGGATAAGAGAAAACAACCTCTAAACTGAAAGTTTTCTCAGTTCCAGAGGCCACTTGCAGTGGTGATAAAGCAACTGGAGGATGTTGTGTTTAATGTGCAGAATTCCCTGTGGGATGCCCTCTCATTGTCTCACCACACACCTCACTGGCTGACAACAAACACAGACTTGTCTGGCTATAATATATTATTGTGGAACTTTCCCACACATGTATACTCTGTAAGAAATTTTTCTCCAACAGCTTTGATTGTTTGGGCCCATGCACTAAACTTCAATAACATACTAATAAACAGAACCCTCTTTCCACAGAAAAATCCTCTGTATTAACAGATAACCCAAATTCTCCATAAGATCATGGGCTTAATTTGGCTTCCAGCCCTCCCATTTTCATGGACATTCAGTTCAGCTTCTCCATAAGGCTCAGGGTGCTGCTGGAGTCCTGTAGCTTTATGTGCAATGGACAAATGAGAGGGAGTACCATTAGATATCGATGCAGGACTGTGGGTATTGACAGGTACCTGCACAAACTCTGCTCTCCCCAACTGCTGCCACCACCAGCTGCCTCCCAGTGACCCTTCCCCTGGACTCTGAGCTGGGGAGGCCACACCTTGAGTGTTGGGTTCAGTTCTGGGCCCCTCAGTTCAGGAAAGGGATTGAGGGGCTGGAGCGGGGCCAGAGAAGA
>JAWWLZ010000172.1:4382317-4393573 GCA_035041345.1 Poliocrania exsul | reverse complement strand
AGATCCCTCTGCAGAGCCCTCCTGCCTTCCAGCAGGTCGACACTCCCTCCCAACTTGGTGCCATCAGCAAATTTGCTAATGTATCAGGTTTAAAAACAAACAACTAAAAAAAACCCCACAAAACCCCAAATCCCAACACAAACACTCACAAACAGTACAAATACACTTATGTATGAAAATATCAGAGCCTTGTGGAAGGCTCTGTAGGATGTCCCTACTCTCACAGCCCTCCTCACAAGCCACTCTCTTTGGCAAGGGCCCAAGCATTTCTCAAGTGTGAAGATGCAGCTCCACAGTATGATCCACATTAGTGAGTGGTCAACCAGTGAAAAAAGAATCAGAAGGAAAGTGTTAGAGCAGCTGCATCAAGTCAATTTTGGGCAGGACAAAATTTCAGTTTTAGTAGGGTGTTTTATAGCTGTGCCAGTCTCGGAAGCCAGACACTATGGCAGGGAACAGACTGCAAATCTCTGTGCCAAACTGGGGAAGGTTATTTGACAGGCAGCAAGATGTGCCAGAGCTTAATTCCTTTCCATACACAAGATATGGAACTGGTGCCCCAGGCAGGGCTGGAGAGTACCAGGTGTCTGCAGAAACCAAGCAGGATGTACAAAGGCCAAGAAGCATCTGCTCCCATTCTCATCCAGTTGTGGGAAAACTCTCTGCAATTTACTTGTTTTAGAAGTCACTTTATGCCAAGTAATCTAAGTCTATCTCTGCTGACATGCTAGAGGGAGGAAGCACATGCATTGCTGGAGGACTTGGAAAGGAGTCTGTTGCAGGGTGGTATTTCAGACTGTGGAGCTGCACAAAGGCAAGAGAGTGCAAACTGACCTTAAAAAGCAGTGAACTCTTCCTTTTTAGTTTGAATTGCCCCTGTACTCAAACAGAAGCTATTTCATGAAACAAATTGATCCCTAGAAGGGGTGACTAAACAGATCTTCTTTTGGCAGTCCCTAATTACTGTCTAACTAAGGTATTCTGGACTGACAAATGCTCAGCACAGTAACTAAAAGCCTTCTTTGCTGGAGCCAGAAATTGGAAGGAGCCTCACCAGGATTCAGAGTTGATCATTACAAGCTGGACAGTCAGCCAAGTAGGACTTCCACAGGCTATTACAGATTTTAGTCAAGGAGATGATGCTACTGAGTTGTACTCTCAATTATCCCAGAAATTCCAGTGCTTCATAGGTATGGTTTTTTGCACATGAGAAGGCTTGTATGTAGTGTGCACATTTTTAGTCACCAGCTAGCAACATCCTTACACCTCTATAGCTGTCTTGATTCTGGAGGAGATCATGCCAATCCATGAAGAAAGATGTGAAACTGATGGAAAGAGATGCAATGCTAATGAAGAAAAACCATGAAAATCATCTGAAAAACCACGAAGCAAGTCAAGGTACAGCTTAAAACCCCCACAGTTTCCATGGACCTCAATACAAGCTGTACTCTAAGAGATCTTATAGAGCTTGGATTGCAGTCTGAAATTCACAGTAATCCCCAAGCTAAAATCTAAAATTAAATTTGAGGAAACTCATCAAGTGAATGTTGAACATCTGCATTTGTATTCTAGAATTAAGCACTACACCATATTTGCTCACCTCTGATTGGAAAGAGTTAGAATAATAAATCAATAATAAAACCCTAAGCCTTGCTACCCTATTTTTTAAAAAATCTGAAATACTTTCAATGATGTTGAGAATTAATACATTTAATCTGTCATGCCATTAACTGCACATTTTCATCTCACTGTTCCTTACAGATTCCATGTCCTTCTCTATGTTTTCTGCAGAATCCCATCTAAGTAAAAGGAAAAACTAAAGTTCATTATTTCACTGCTACTATTCTACTATGGACATACATAATAACTTCTGTCTAAAGTCAGTGATTTAAGAGCTAGTTTTCCAAATCATGCAAAACCAGTCACTGCCTAGAAGCCTTTCTTATGTGTTTCAGGTAGGAAAATCTAAGGGTCTTGTCAGAAGGAACTCTTGAGGGTTCCTCTAGGACAGCACAAAATACTAAGTCACTAAATTGTGCTTATCCTCTGAAACGATCACTTTTCTTTGGGCCCACAATCCATTATAATTATAAAGACCCTGATTTAGAACCAATAAGAAAAGATCCTTATATGATTCTACCACAAATGCTGATGGAAGTTTGTGGTTTCCTTATCTAACTGTATATTTGGTGACCTATCCCTATACTTACCATTATGTAGTTATCATCACACATATATTTTAAGGACAATACATGATCATTCTTCTATCATTACTATTTGTTAGGTGCCAAAGCTCTTCTCTTGAGTTCATAACTTACCCTGGCGGTTTGAGTAGGTCCTTAAGCAGTTCAAGGTCCTTTCTGGATCTCAAATCTTCCCCTGTCAGCAGGGCAGGTCCCTACTTTGCCAGCCTTTCCATTTTGCAGACATACTTCTGCTAAATGCAGTTATGGTGGGCCCTAAGCCTCAGTCCTTGTTTCAATACAAACCCTTTCACAGCCAGAAATGGATTGTTCACATTAATTTACTACTCCCACAAGGATGGTGGCATGCAAGGAGGAATAGCCTAAGTGAGACTGACTGAATGGAACTGCTGGGGAGTGTCAGCCCTGGAGCTTTGCTACCCCACCCTGCCACACAGCAGGGCTGCCTCTGCTCCCGGGGAGAGCAAGCACAGCACTGAGTGCCTTGAGTCGCTTCAATTGGTGTTTAAACTGGTGGCTAATGACTGTGGGCAGCATCAGGGCCACAAAGAAGTATTTAAACACTCAGAGGTGCTGCAGCTGTGTTTCCTGCAAGCACTAAGCTGTTCCATGCTTTTTCTGGAAAGTGGTCTGTCTTCTTTTCTTTAAGACCTCCCTATAGCAAAAGCAGGAACTTTTGATTCCCAAACCACAGTTAAAACTGAGTCATGGCCACTCTTACAGACACTTGTCTCCTCTTGAAGAAATACTCCTAAAGTTTAAAATTAAAATGATTGCAAGAGAGGTATAATAAGTAAATGAACAATCTTAAGTTAAAATCCAACAATAATTTCATCACAAATGAGTTTTACTTTTAAATAATTAAATGAGCATGATAACTTTGTAGACTTTATATATATGTCATATAAGTTATATGAACATATAAGCATGATAACTTCATAAACTATCAGCCAGAAATGTTTTTTCTCACTAGGTTTACATGCAATAGCAATAATACAACTGCCTGTAATACAAACCAAAACAGTAAATTGAAGGTGGGGTTATGGATTTGGGAAATTTTTGTGTCAATAGTACCACCTGCTGGACAGGAAGAAGACAAGAGTTAGAGACTAATCAACATTTATAAAAGCCAGATTACGGCATAACTCAATGCTTGCAAAAATGTCACCATGACTAAACTGTTACAAACAGAAAACAAATTGCCAGATGTTCTTATGCACTGCCAAAACCCTATGGAAAGGTCACTGGCATTTTCAGCATCTATTTCTTGTTAAATCAGATATTCAAAACTCACTGCTTAAAATTCATCCTATGAATAAAACCAACCAACCAACCAACCAACCCCACACAATAACCTAACCTCCCCATTTAAAAGCAACGTGCTACTGCTGTTAATGGCAGTGGGAAATACGGGGTTTGGTGGAGTTTTGCAAGTTAATTACATAACTAATGTGTTACTCCACTACAATTTTTTTTTGACAGGGTGGGAGAAGTGGACAAACATGCCCTCAAATCACTAAAAGAAACACCATCACCACTCCCATCATCTGTTACTATTGAGCTACCAGGCACTGATGTTCCAGGAATATCCCAAAAGAAGCAGCTCTTAAAGGACCTCAATCTAAGTAACTTCTCTGAAAGTTTAATCCTTAAGGCTTCAGCAACAAAATGATCAGCCTTGAAAAGCATCAGTGACAACCTAAAAGCCCTTTGATACAGAACACAAAGTTGTTACTATGTCTCCTGTCAGGTCGCAGTGAACAACTTTCAGACTATGTTATGTTGGCACATTAAAAGGGCTGAAGCTTTTCCTGAACCACTCCAGTTTTCAGTTATGTATCTTAGCAAGTCACCCATCCTTCAGAAAGCTGTGCTCTCTTTCTCCATGCAGAGTTCTGTCCCAAGCACGCTTCAATTTTCTTCTAAATCTTAACAGATCCAGCATCCAACTGAGAACAGTTCTGATCTGAAGCTTGACAAATACTGAGCACTTAATTCACAAAATAATTGAACCCTGATACTCTAAAAATAAATAAACAAAAAATGCTTTCATTACAAAGCAGGAAATTAATTCCTAACACACTACACTGTGCAGCAGGAAAGTTGCAGTGCCTCCAGTACAGCTGCCAGGACAACCCAACACAGCCCAGCTGCTCCCCTGCAAACAATCTTAGCCCCATTAGCAAGGCACGGGCAGCAGGTGAACCTCCTTCTACTGCCCCTCCAACAGACTCCATCAGGCTCCTGCCCTGACAGTGAGACTTTGGGTGGCCAGGTCAGAAAGCCCAGGACCATCCTGTGACTTGAGTGAAGTTCAGCAAAGCAGTAACCCCCTCTGCTGACCTGACAGGCTTGAGAGGTGGGCCTGTGTGAACCCCAGGAAGTTTGAGGCCAGGTGTGAGAGCTGTACATGGATAGAGGCAACCCCATGCACAATATACGAGCTTGGCAAGGAATAGATTGAGAGCAGTCCTCAAGAGAGGGACTTGGGGGTGAGAAGGCCAACATGGCCTGACAATGTGCACCTGCAACCCAGAAAGCCAACTGGGCTGCCAGAAAAGCAGCGTGACCAGCAGGTGAAGGGAGGTGATTCTGTTCCTCTCCTCTGCTCATGTCAGGCCCCATCTGCAGTGCTGCATCCAGCTCTGGGGCCCCAAGAGATGAAGGACCTCTTGGAATGAGTCCAGAGCAGGCCAAGAAGACCTTCAGAGGGCTGGAGCATCTCTCCTACAAAGACAGGTTGAGAGAGTTGGTGTCGTTCAGCCTGGAGAAGAGAAGCTCCAGGGAGACCTTAGAGCCCCTTCCAGTACCTAAAGAGGGAATAAAAGGGAGCTGGAGAGGTTTACAAGGACATGCAGTGATGACACTGGCTTTAAAGTGACAATGGCTTTAAACTGAAAGAGGGTAGATTTAGATCAGATATTAAGAGGCATTTCTTCCCTCTGAGGGTGGTGAGGCAATGACAGAGGTTGCCCAGTGAAGCTGTGGGTGCTTCATCCTTAGAAATGTCCAAGCCCATGCTGGATGGGGCTTTGAACAACCTGGTCTCGTGGAAGGTGTCCCTGTCCGTGGCAGGTGATTGGGAAACTAGATGGTCTTTAAGATCCCTTCCAACCCAAACCACCCTATGATTCCACACAAACTATGATTCCATGACTAATTACAGCTGCAGAGAACAAACACAAAAACTTAAATTCATACTTTAGACTAATGTATGACATCATAAGCTCATAGAATAAATGGCAGGACAAGAACATAGGTACAAAAAGATACACCTTGTTCAAATTCACCGAGGCAGACAAGAAGCTGGGTAGGTATTGCAAGCTAGTTCATGAAGAATACATATTATACTCTTCACACAATCCTTGGGGATGGATGCATGCTCCAGCAACCAAATTCAGGAAATCTTGTTGAACAGGGTAATGCTGGAGCCTACTGTAAATAACGGGAAGAGAAGGTTGGTTTCTTTGCTTGAACAAAAAGAGGGAGAAATAGCAGAAGAGCCAGAAAGAGACACCACTAAGCATCCGAGTTGGGTTACAGCTGCCCTGCCCCGCCTACCCTGTCCTGCCCTGAGCTTCCCCTGCCCTGCCCCTGCCCTGCCCTCCCTTCCCTCCCCGCGGCCCTGCCCCGCTGCAGGCCCAGGCCGGGGCGGGTGCTGCCGCCGCTCTCGGGCCGGGGGTGTGGCCGGCGCTGCCGCCGCGGGGCCTGCGGGCGGGCGGTCCGTCCGTCCGTCCCGCCATGGGGCAGTGCCTGCCCTGCCTGGGGGACCCCGCCAAGGACGTGGTGGAGACGCCGGACCCGGTGAGTGCGGGCGGCGGGCCGGGGTGTGCCGGGGCTCCATCAGCGCTGCGGGGCAGGAGGGCCGTGCGGGGCAGGAGGGCCGTGCGAGGCCGTGCGGGGCAGGAGGGCTGTGCGGGGCCGTGCGGGCCGTGCGGGGCAGGAGGGCCGTGCGGGGCCGTGCGGGGCAGGAGGGCCGGGCGGGGCCGTGCGGGGCAGGAGGGCCGTGCGGGGCCGGGCGGGCCGTGCGGGGCCGGGCGGGCCGTGCGGGCCCTGCGGCTCGGCCTGCCCCGGCCAGCGCTGCTGGGGGGACCGGGCTGTGCGGCACCAGTGCTTGTGCACAGTCCTGGCCGGTGTGACCCACATTTTGACAAGAAATTTAAAAATTGGGGCTTTTGAGCGCACAGCGGCGCTCGGTTCTACCTGCGCTCCGCCGCACGGCGCTTCTCGCGGGTGGGTGTGTGGGGACACATCTCTGAGCTCTGGGGAGGAAAAGGGCCTGGCAGAGCGAGCTTTGCCATCCCGGGCTCCGGGGAGTGCCCTGCTCGCCCTCCCTGCCCAGGTGGGGCTGGAAGGCTGGACAAACACACCTGAGCACCATTTCTGGAGGGGTTTGGCTGTGCCTGTGTGGGCAGCTGCTTCTCCGGCCTGTTGGTCACTACAAACACCTGGTTCCTGCGCTGGCAGCGCAGGGAAGGACGATGCTCATGGACTCAGAGCTGGCGTTTAGTGGCAGCTCGCATTACAGATTTGAATCATACTGAAAAATGAAAGCTTTAAAGAGGATGCTCAGACTGTGTTAGGACACAATTTCACTGTCTCTAATGTTTTATTTAGGAAATAAAAAGAAGACAGCTAGCAGAAGCTGCTGAAAAGAGGCAGATGGAGGTAACATTTGATAAAATGCCATTTATTCCAATTATTTTTAGATTATGTTTTATGGAGAAAATGTCTGGGGCTTCTGTGGGGAACACTGAGAATCATGTTTGAATTGTGGGAATTGTTATTAAAAACTTTCCTAGTATTATTGTTTTATTTTTATCGTGTTTGGATTGTGGGAATTGTCATTAAATACTTTCTTAGTATTATTAATGTTTTACTTTTATCCCTTTTTGTGTATATTAAGAGTTCCACAGCTACATAGGTGCTCAAAGACCATTGCAAGTTTCTTTAGATGGAGGAAGTTTTACAGTAGTTAAAAAACAAAACCTAAGAATTAGAAGTTCAAGTTCAACATTATTTTTTCCTTGTTCTAAGATTTGAAAACAAGAGATTGAGAAATACTTCAAAGCAGAGCAGTTGAACAGTTGTCACAGTGACAATTTCAAGTGGTGCTGCTCTTGTACTTTTTAAAACAGTGCAGTTTATAAGCACTGGCAAGTTCAGTTTCTCAACGTGGCAACAGTTTAAGCACATTTATCAGACCAAATTCCAGCAAAGATGTAGTAGTAACTTAGCCCTCTATCCTCTTAAGGTTGCTAAGCTTTAACTACTTCAGTAACTTTAAAGTTAGAAGAGGTAGGATGCAAATGTTCCAGCAGACTGTAAAACTCGCCAGGCTGGGGTTTTTCCTTCCATACCTCTCTAAAAGGCTCAAAAATGCATTCTTTACTTACTGTAAATGAAGCAGCCTGGGTTGTGGATGGCTTTGAAGTTTTGTGGGACCTGCTAAACAAAACTGGAAGCATCACTCTCTTGCTCTTTGTTTTCCTGAAAGACAAAGAGATAAAACATCTACCAGGATTTTTCATGTCTGTCTTTGAGAGCATTTTAACCTCTGAGTGTTGGGTAATGGAGGTGTCTGGCGAGCAGCATATTCAGTTTCCCTCCTGTGAGATGAGTTCTGCTCGGTGTTTTCCTGTCCATGCTCTGACCTGCCTGCTGTCCATTCTGAAGCTGTGTGAGCTGTTCTTCCTTTGGGGTGCTCTGGAGGGTCTGGGTCCCTCTGGCTCTCCTGGAGGGCCAGTTTCCTGCAAGGCCACCACAGGGATATGAAGCAGGCAATTAACAGGGTTTTTTGAAGGGTAGACTATCACACAGGTTATTTGTCACAGATCACAGTTTAAAACTTGAGCTTCTTAACAGTCTAGGCCAGCACTACTGACACAGCCTTTTTTTCTGCCCTGTTTGTGAGGGCAAGTGTAGGCCCTGACACTGGAAAAACCAGAGACTGAAAATCTGTGAACCTTTGGGAACAGAGGTTCTGGTTCTCCATCTGAGAATGCAAAGCAGGTACATGCATTAAATATGTTCCCCTGAAGGTAATAACAATATGAAACAAACCCACCCTCACTTACCTGCAGGCCCAAGAGCTCACTGGAGGAGGAAGTATCCTGAAAGGGCTTCCTTGCTGTAAGAGTATCATTACTAAATGTTTCAGTCTCTTCACACAAACCACAGTTCACAAAATGGTGTTGCCAAGACAGAATTTCTCCAGAAAAATTGCAAACTTGGTCTGACCCAAACGTGTTTTTTTCCCAGGCCTCCTCTCGAGGTATTAAGAATGTTTACTCTGTGGAGCAGAAGAAAAAGAAACAGGAAGAAATGGAAAAAAGAATGGCAGCTTCACGTCCTGGAGGAGAAGGTGGACTGAGGGTAAGTTTAAAGAAGAAGCAATGTGATTCAAATGTGCATCTATTGACAGAGAAAATCCTGTTCTGTCACATACAAGACTGAATAACTTGAGGAAAAACCAAGAGGAAGGGACATGAAATAGAAATAGAAACATTTCTCATGCCATTAGCATGGAGTGTTGGCAAAAATATGGATGAACTTCACTATTACTGCTGTTTTAATGTAAACTTTGCCTCAGAAGGCAGAATTATAACTTCTCCAAAGCAATAGATGTATCTGATAAATGAAACTCAGGCTTCCTAAACCTTCATCTTTGACCCTCATTGCTGTTTGTGACTCAGGAGGCAGGAGTCTGTGTCAGATGTCCCTCACCTCCTGGGTGTAAAAGGTGCTAGAATGGAGAATTTATTGTATTTAGACAGCCTTGTGGTGGTCAGTTGGTTGGTTTTGTTTTCTTTTCCCTATCTTCCTGCAAACCTCTGGTGTTTTGATGTTTGTGTCTTCAGTGGCAGGTGGGATAACACGGCACTCCTGAAGAGGTGATTGACTTTACTGCTGATAACTTGCCAGTCTCTGCAGCCAACGACACTCACTCATAATGTGGCTTTTGCTGTTTACATAGGAAGATTCTGCAGGATTTTGCCAGTGTGGGACAACACGTGGAAATATTCACTAAGAATCTTAAGAACTAACTCTGAACACTAAGGTTTTGCCAATTTTGTTTGTTTGTTTGCATGTTTTATTGCGTCCCTGTCAAAGGAGTCAGGTGGGTTTTCTCACCTGGAGTGGCCTCCTTACCTGCAGTCAGTCAGTCTGTGTGTGCTGCCTGGTCAGCTTCTGTCTGTCTGTCTGTCTGTCTGTGTATGACTGGCCTAGGCACAGCTCAGGTTCCCATGTGTTGGTTTTGATGCTTGTTTCAAGCTAAGTCCTCATGTAGAAAGTTGTTCATATATATATATATATAAATATATCTGTATTTAAATATGGGGGTGACAGCATCTCCCTTCTGTTTCCTAAAGGCTTCTGAACTGCTTAGGAATGTAGTGCCTTTTTCAAAAAAAAGAAAAGCAGATTCATGGTGAGTCCTTACAAATGGAATCATTTTGTGACTAGTTAAAAAAAGAGAAACCTTTATCCTGTATACTTAGATAAGAACACTGTTTTATTACTAGTCTAATAATTGTTCTCTTCATTTTCTGATGTGAATTTCTTTGGAGTCTGTAAGTATTTATAAAGAATTCTGGAAGTTAAACATTAAATTAAAAATCCTGTTATTAATTGTTCTCCTTTATTACCACAGGAGGGCAATGCTGCCCTTCTTAGAAGTTTGAAAAACAAACAGGAAAATAGTTACTGTGTAATCTCTTGGAGGGTTTATTTCCTAAAGTTTCTGTGCTGTGTGGGTGGACTTGTCACAGTGCAGGAACATTTTCTAAATACCCAGCATTTAGCAGTGTCTGTAATCCCTTTCCCAAACATGAAGCTGCCATTGATTCTTTAGGGCTGCCTGGGCAACTCTTACAGCTACACTTTCACTTGCTGTGGTAGAGGAGGGAAGTTTGTTGCAGCATGATGAGATACCAGGGATGTAGCTCTGCTTTTCCCAGAGAGCTTTATGCATGGGCTCAATACAGCACTGGCCCCATTTCTGACCTAGTTCAGCCTGCAGAGGCTTTTTTCCCCTCCCTTGAACTATGTACTGTCTTTTATCTCTCTCAGTAGTGCCTAATGCTGTCCTAGGAGTGCAGTCCTGACACAACGAGTTTTCTGGCTTAGCCTTCAGATTTGAGTTGAGAAGGGAGACTTTTCAATATTAATATAATGATGTTTGGGCTGAAAAAACCTGTCCTTGATAGAAGAATGCTTTCAGTTTCCTGACATTTGCTCTCTTCCTTATATTAACTGGTCATAGTAATTTATTTTTTTAAGTCTAGTTAAAATACAGTGAGTTATAATAAAATATACTAAACATGAATTTGGAAGTGAATTTCAGTCTTAACAGTAGGTGTCCTGTGAAGACACTTAAGCAGCACTTAGGCTGAGTTGGTCACTTGGTGTACTTCAAACAATACATTTTTCTCCTCATTCTCTGTCAGTTCATTCTCCCTCAGAACTGCAAGAGGAGCAAATGATCATCATGGCATCCAAGCCCCTGCTGTGTGAAACAGCCAAGCACTGACTGAGCACGGGTCTCTGCTTGCATTAGTGCCACAAACACTTTCATGGAAAGGCATTGAAATAACCTGGTGCAGCAAGAACAGTTCTGCTCTTCTTGCTCTCCATCCTGTAAGTAAAAACCAGAGATGTTTGTGCCTCTTGAGAGTCCTTGTTGTGATGTCAGATTCACTCCTGCAGCTGAGAAACACATCAGAGCATTTGGGAGGGTGTAGTTCTAGATTACAAATGGCCTATAAAGCTATTTTAAAGGAGGTTCCTATGCCATATACATCTAACTCTACAGAAGGCCAGGCTCAACTGAATCTGGAAAATTATTTGGGTAAATAAAAACACTTCTTGTTGGTTTAAGTTATTGGGTAACATGAATTCCAGCTGAGAGTGAAAGCAGGAAATGCTGCAGTTCAGTAGTGTACGTTGAACAGTGAGGCTGAGAGCTGGGTGGATGAGAGCTGCTCTCTCCTTACATATTCCCTCTCTATTCTTGCTCAGTGCTGCACTAATATGAAACACAACAGGAGTA
>JAWWLZ010000172.1:4333504-4347714 GCA_035041345.1 Poliocrania exsul | reverse complement strand
CCCTCTGCAGAGCCCTCCTGCCTTCCAGCAGGTCGACACTCCCTCCCAACTTGGTGCCATCAGCAAATTTGCTGATGATGGACTCAATCCACTCATCTAAATCATCAATAAAGATCTTAAACAGGACTAGCCCCAACACTGACCCCTGGGGGACACCACTGACCAGCTGGACACAGCTAGGTTCACCAGCACAGCATCACCCTGAAGCTGAAGGACACAGCAAGAGATAATCAGTGCACTTTTATACCTGATCCTACATGTCCCATGAGAATGTTCATGTCCAATGAGAATCCCTCATGAACAGTGCAGAGTTTTGGTTTACTCCTGCCACCAGATCCATGTGAGCTGCATTTATGGTCTTTTCTCTACGTGGCACCAGGAGTTATGGTTACAGCACAAAAGTATATTGTAGACAAAGTATATCACAACAAAGAATCAGGTTGGTTTTTTCCTTTCCAATTAGCATTGTATAGTAATTATCTAAAACCACAGTGAAGAATATTAAATTAAATTCATCCCATAAATTGTTGTACTGTTCCTCTGTAAATTATAGATGTGCTTACCTGAACTGTGTTAAATCATATTCACATTAGTGTCATCCAAGAGCTTTTCAGCTCACCAAGGAAGTTTCAATAAGGCATGGGAAGCACAGTGCTATCCTTGGTAAAGAGCACCACCACAAACATTCTCTGTTTCTAGTTCACTAGTTCTAAACTGTAAGCACAAATTGCTGTCTCATCATTCATGCAGAATGTGTTATGGTCTAGTAAATGTTAAATGGATTCTTACAAAATTATTTATCTATTAAACAGAAACACAACAGGAAAGTAACAAAAAGGAAATAGTTTCCCCTACGAAGATCTTCATTCTGAACCCCCTTGTCTGGTGGGTGGATTAGCAGTGTCTGTGCTCTTAGAAATGCAGGTGCTGGTCCAGCACCTTCCACATACAAGGAGTTACAGAAGCAGAAAAAGGAGATGAGATGAGTGGAGTTACATAATTCAGTCTATTTTTGTACTCTCAACATTTTAGGGAACAGAAAGTCTGAAATAACATGATCTATAATACATATTTATCAAGCTTTGTTACTCATCCCTATTTACCTTTAAAGCACTGACAATTTTTTTTGCATAATTAATTACCTCAGAGAACGACCCCCCTGCTGACACTGGAGTGTGTTCTACAGGGTGATTTTCAGTCCTGCAGAGCTCCTGCACAGCCTGTCAGGGCCACTGAATCTGATATTGCATCTGTGCACTCACACACACACATCTTGTCAAAAAATGTGCTGCCAAGTCTAACAAGAACTCCATTGGGGTGAAAGGAAAAAGGAATAACTCCAACACTTTTCCATTAAATTAGCAGCTAAGAATTTGACTTATGAAGGGTTTTTTGTAAAGAAGGTTACAATGAGTCCTTTCAAAGCTCTAGACACTAAATTAATGTGAATGGCCACACAAATGTAGGATATGGATGAAAAAACCCAGAAAATTAAATTAAGGGGGTAAAATACTATTTATTTAATTTCTGGTAATTTATTGTTTAGCTGACCCTCAGTGAAAGTCTGTCATCCATTTAACTAGAAAGGCCAAGTGTTCATAGACTTGCTCTGGTGTTGAGGGCAAACACAGCATTTCCAGGTACAAAGTAAACAGAGATGTGTCCATGGGCTCCTGGCTCCACAAAAGCTTCTACACCTGAGTAAGAAAAGCTCAAGGCAGGAAGGGGGAAAAATAATTAAAAAAAAGGGCAAGAACAAGCAAGCTGTAGCTTCAACTGAGGGAGGGCAAGGTCTGCCCAATGTCAGCAGTGTAAGAGTATAAAATAAAGAGATTTCCTGAGTGTTCTACAGGAAGCACCAAACTCTGGTCACCCACTGACATGTTCAATATCACTGATTGTCCAAGAGCTTTGGAGTTTGGTGGAGGGAATTTTGGAATTTTACTGGCCCTTTAAGGGCTGGGGGTTTGTGTGGTTTTTCTTTTTTTTTCTTTTTCTTTTTAAACAATAAACAAAACTGAGAAGGCTGAAGAGAATTGCACTTCACAATTAAGACTAAAATGTGCCATCTCCCCTGTTATTGCAAAGCTGTTGGTGAGGAATTGGCACACAGCAGAGACACATTTTCAGAACTCACAAGATCCCAGGCATCCCACCACATCTGCTTGGGAGCTGGCTTCATTAAAACTTCTGATCTGCCTGTGATTTTGACTTTTTAGACATCCTTGAAAGGTATTTGCTGTGGATAAGGCTTAAGGAAGGAATTTCACTGCTAAAATGGTAAACTGTTTTGCAGACTGGAGGTGAATGGACCTGGGAAAAGCAGAACAGCTGTTAAAATCTTTGGAATCAGGAAGAGAAAAAAATTCAGGAAAATGATGCTGAATAAAAACCAAAAGACAGAAGCACACCAAGCAAAAGCTTTGAGTACAACTTATGTATTTAGATTGGAAAGGCAGAACAAGATATGTGAGTCTTGAGAACTGTATAATCAAATCTGCTTGCCATTTCTCCTTATTGCCAGTTCTTATATGGTATTTCATCCCTGCCTGGCTTCTTTGGAGTAAAATGTGCTCCTCTGCTTATACACAAGTACATTTTTCTCACCAGAAAGAGGCAATAGCATACACCAGACTGTCTGCAGAGTGGATTTCTATATATAAACATATGTATTGCACACATATGTGTTAGTAAATCCCAACATAAAGTTTCTACACAGGTGCTGTAGCAGGTAAATAACACCATTCATTTCCTCGGATTTAGAAGAAAAAAGTAGGAAATAAACATTTTATTATTACCATAGCAAAATGATGCTAAGTGATATTAATTATCAGAAGTACATGCAAAAAAGAGCAATCACATCCTTATTAACTGGTCTGCTCATCAGACTCCATGACTCTCTTTCCCCAATTACAAAACATATTTGTGCAAGTTTTCAGACCTTGTTATTCATTGTTTTTATAAATAAGAATTAGACTGATACATGTTTTCTGTGATTTTTTGCATGAAACCCAAGTTCTGTCAGACTTTCCTTTTCTTTGCTGTTCCTTTTTCATTTGTTTCATATACAGATAGAAATTAACAAAAAGAGGTACTTTGGCCATTTTTCTTCTGTTTTTGTTTGATTGATTATTTGGGGGTTTTTTTAACAGAACTTGTAGAACTAGAATAAAATTTTTACAGATAAAATATTACTAAATAATTTCTGAAGAGAATAATCTTAATAATCAATTAAGTCCTAGAGAGGTCCCTGGAGAGAGCTAATAGAGTAATACAGTTCTGGGTTTACTAAACCAGCTTAAACCAATGAAACTGCTGATCTTAATTCAACTGGGACACATTGGATTGCAAAGAAATGGCATCTTTGGGCTGGGTAAAGAACATACAACATGGGAGGAAATACCTCAGTGTCATCAAATTGGGTGCCAAACAGGGACACAATTGAAAACCAGCTGCACATCTCAAGTGTGCTCTGTCACAAGTGCCCAAAGGAGCCCAAAGAAAGGTCAACAAATTGACTTTTGTCCATGATAAGAACATGCAAAATGAAGAGCCAAAACTCCCTGTGATCCAGTGAATTATTCCAAAACAAGGTTCAAACCAACCAAAACCAAAAGAGAACTGACTTTTAAAACCAGGGAATACAGACTTGCCTCCACCAAAATTCATAGCAGGCTTCCATTGATATCAGTATTGCAGCAATGAGCCCTAATACTTTAGTTTAATACCTAATCTATATCACTATTAGGGGCGGGTTGTACAATTCAGACTGGAATGTGGCAGCATGATACGAGAAAGGTGTTTTGTGTGCAAACTTGGAATGCAACCTGGCTGGGACTAGACTGCACAATAAAGAATCCAGCAAAATGGAATTTGACACTCAACATTCTGGCAGAACTCGAGGTTCTCAAAACCAGAAGATTGAAAATGCTTTTATACTGTTTTTTGAAATTAAAATCAAAAGGAAGAAAATCTAAGTGTTAAACTGCCAGATTGCTGAGGTCTTTGTTTAATGATCATTACCTTCTTCAGTCATTTGAAGGTAGCAATAAACCTAGTACCTAAATATACTGCAGAATTAAAAAAGTCTCACTGGCTATGAACCAGAAAATTTATTAGTCCTTTATATTAGCATGTTAAATCTCAAACTATCTGTGAGATTTAATAAATCCTTTATTTCTTCTTTCTGACCTATTAGTGAATTAATGAGGAGTTCTCAATCCTTTTTCAGCACAGCACTTAGACACGTTCTCAACTTCACACTCCTGAGAAAACCCAAAGCCTTATCTAGATTTGACTTCATTGTAAGTTATGTTAAGCATAACTTTATGACTGAACAAGCACTCTGGTGTTTTGTGGAACCAGGAACTTGACTTCTACAGATGGGAAGGAGTTCCTCTAACTTCTTTTGTTCTCACAAGTGCTAAACCCTGTTTTATCAGGTCACATTTAAGTGCCTTCAGCAAAATAGGGATAACAGTTATTGGAGAGCAATAAATCATGACTCAAGAATAGAGCATGTGGAGAGGAAAATGAAAAGAACATAGCATGAATCAGATTCTTAACATATTGCTACAGAATAGGAAGATCAGCATATTTTCAATTATTATTACCATAGACATATATAGAGAAGAATAAGAGGATCAAAATGAAGTTTGGAAAGGAAAGCTGTGCTAAATTCAGCCAGGTATTCAGCTAGCAAATATTTATACTGATGATTAACTCTGTGCTATGGGAGTTAGTACTGGACATACAAAGCCTGGGTTTGGAAATTTCTGTTAATCAAATGAAGTACTATGGACATTAAAGTTTTGCTCATCCTACCTGAGCAATGTATCTTAGCCATGACTTGGCAATTCAGGGATCAGGAAGTCTTTGATTTGTTTCCTGAGGTGTCAAACAGTATCAGTCAAAGTGGGAGAAAGGCTGTTTTAATACAGATAAACTGAGAGGAAGTCATGATGTCCATTTGTGACGACTTTTCTTTTGGTTCAATTTATCAAAGAGCAAATTCAATGACCTAAACCAGAAGGATCTATCACATACTAATAATTCCCTGGGTCAGTTAACACTCTGTAGTTTATTTACTCCCCAACAGTGCCATGAAAATGAGCCTGTGCTGGTTAACAATAAAATATTTTCTCCTCTTAATCAGTGATGCAATTTTCAAAGTGGAAGGCAGCAGACAACAGCAATTCATTACAAAGTAAAAATAAAAGCTTTACCCTAATGAAGAGGATCTTCTCTCCCACTCTGTACCTTCCCTGTGAGAGACGCTCCACGCAGAACTTAGTAGGGCATTTACAAGGTGGATCTTCAGAAATGTGTTTAACCTGGAAAGCACACAAGTTATTAGCACAAACTCTTTAAAATGGCACGTGTGGTATAATATTGGTTAAAACATTTGTTATAACGTAACTCCAGCATAAGTCTTAATTGATGATATTTTTCTTAGCTTTTCTTAATATTTCTGTAATCCCAGAAACACCCTATGGTGCCTGCAACGTCAGCAATTACTTAGGAGCAGTGATGAGTTAACAACAGAGATGAGTGTCACACAGTCCCACGTTAAATCTGGGCTGTTTAACTGAAGTCAAATAGTTTGTTATGTTGAGTTCAGGATCAAACTTTTGTAGTGTGTTCTCAGTATTTTGTGGTGAATCAGCTCCAAGTGCTGCTATAGCTAACAGGCAAAAAGAAGATGTCATGAAGATGCATTCTCTCTTCTAAATATATGTAATAAATACAGGAGCATCTTCCTTACCAATAAGAGGCCCTGCATCTTTCAAATTGTGCACTAACACCTTAAAGGAAATCGTATAGAAAATAATGTAACATAATCATAAATCCATGCCCAGATGCTCCCCAGTATTTCCAACTACCCTTTGACAGCTCCCCATTAGGGGCTAGTGCATCGCAGCGTAATTTAAAAGGACCTTGAGCCTATTGCCAGACCCAACCCTGTAGCCTCAGACAGAAGGGCTGTGAAAAGACAGGCAAAGCCACTTCCCTGCTCTTTATTAGCTGCGTCAGCCTGGCTTTGGCCTCCTGGGTCTGCATGTGCTATCAAAGGCACTAAAAAGTGTATCCTGTACTCTCCATTGATGGGAAAGTAGCCAAGGCATCAATGTCAAAAGCACAGATCTGGTGGAGAAAACCTCACTTGACATTCAAACTGCACAACTGCACAGAACAGCAGGAACCAGAGCAGCGTTTCCATACACTGAGTGTGGCAGCACCAACCGATGCAAAGCACCAGAGGAACCTGCAGATGTTTTGTGCACTTCAAAAAAAATCCCAGAGACATTTGCAAATCCAATTTGTAAACCAAGGCCTATAAAAACAGCCTGAGGGCCAGGAAAGAATATTGTCAGAGCAACTGAAAAATGAAAGCCTTAAACTGTGTCATAAAGAAAAAATATCTGGGCAAAGCTGTGGCTCTCTGATAGGAGTTTTGATTATTGTCAATAGATGAACATGGAAGGCTTCTGAAGTAAAAATGTTTTTCAGATATGCTTTAATAATTAAGTTAAAGTATATTAAATAAGCCAGAAAGGACTTAAAAGGTAGGTAACTACTGTTTCTAAGCTTTTGAAACCAGTGCTGTTGAGTGACTTAAAGGCTTTCTAATTATTTCTAAAATTGTTCAGTGCTGTTATCTGAATAATTTCATTTCTTTGTGGAGTTTTTTTAGTAAGTATTCTTAAAACCTTTTCTTTAATGCAGGGTATAGTATTTTTGTGGGAAAAAAATAACACTTAACAGAGGAACTCTACATGTATTTTACACATAAAAAGTGTTTCTCAAGAATCACATAAGTTGTCCTCAGTTTGAATGAATCACAATTTGGATTTTAAGAATAGTTATTCAAGTGATTTGATCAACAAAAGTGAGAGTTGACCATTTCTGGTGAATCAAACTATTTAGAAAGTCAATGTAGAATAGGAATAACCTGCCTGAAGTCAGTGGGTGATGACTCGGATCCAAGTGTATTTTGCTGAGGATGAAAAAGGTGATTTCTGTGTGTCTTGGAATGTGGCACTAAGAGTGGGATTGTGCTTAGGGACCTATTTGGCAATGGCCCTCTGGTTACTGTTTGATTATCAGGGATTTCTACATCTCATGGTATTTATCCCCTCTGGAGACCTCGGAAATTCAAAGCTGAAAATCGATAGCCTTAATTCTGCATCCATCAGGGTTCATCTAAGCAAGGAAAAGCCCAGAGTAGCAGGGCCTAACAGGCTCAAGGTTGTTTTGAACTGTGCAAGCCAAATAGAGCCATCTTTGACCTCTGGGGAACGAGAGCCAACAGGTTTATACTGGTGTAAAATGGGGAATAACAAGAGCTTCACTGCTGCTCCTGCTGTCGAGGCTTCCATTGCCTTACTGTCCCCGAGGACACAGAGGTATTATTGAGTGGAATTTGGAAATAAGTAAGGAAGCAGAGGAAAGAATTCTATTCTATTTTATTTTGTGTCTGGACTACAGGAGCACTGCTGCTATTTTATAGTGTGAGTGTCTGGGGCAGTGTGGGTCAGGAATCTGGCTGGATGGATTCCATCCTGTCTCTATCCCCACTGCTTTCTAAATTAAAGGAGCTGCTTAGAGACAACCTTCATACTCTCTGCTCTATTTCTGCAGGATATCCAGTCACCACGCTCCTCCTGCCCAGAACTGCTCTTTCTCAGTTCTGCTGAAACACGAGCGCTTTTGCAAAGTTAAGGAAGGAACACAAACCCAAGAATTTTAACTGTAATTATGTGCATCAAATACAAACGAGTGGTTCAATAAAATGAACGAACATTATATCCCATCTGCTCTTTGTAACAGAGAAGTGGCACATGGATTTTTCAAGAAGTGCTTTGTAACTCCCAGGTGGCACATCTACCTCACAGTGGAGCAGTTGCCATGGAAACTGCTGCTTTTTACAGGCTGGAGTTGTACTTCAAGTTTAACCTCTTCGTGGTCTCAAAATGTGTCCTTTTCATCTGATTCCAGCTGTTTAAATGAACCCCTGTGGGTTTGCAGCCGAGGAATGAACACTCAGTGTGCTGCAAGGAGTTTAATGAAATTCAAAGCAAGATACTTTTGTTCCAAAAAGGAGGAAAACAATGCTTGTTTTTTGGGGTTTTTGGTGTTGTGTTTTTTTTTTACTATGTGAGAAACACGCAGAACAGCAGCATAAAAATCAGGCTGAAATATCACAGAAGTGTTTGTTCTAAGTACAAGCCATTAAGGACAAGTCAGTAGGAGCCAGATCTCCTTGTCCTGCCTCAGTCCTTCCTCAGACAAAGCACCCAGTGGGAGTTGGTGAGTGAGCAGCAAAGGAGCAGCAAGAAGGGAGCGTGGCCCTAAGCACAAAGCTAAGCTGTAGAGCTCCTACACAGTGTGAATTTTTGGGCTTTTTTCAGGCTTCAGACATAAATAATTGTGGTCAAAAAATTAACTCCATCAGCCTGCAAATGTTTCAAATAAAGTGAGATGCTAAACTCAGGTTCGTGTGTGCTTTGCAGGAAAGTGCACACCAGAACAGACCAGCGAGAACTCACAGCATCATCCAAGAGCTTCCCTGTGCTCTTCTTCGCAGGAGACTTTGTTGGGGACGGTGAAGGAGATGGAAGGGGAGCTGAAAGTGTTTCCTCTTGTTCAATCTCTTTTTCCAGCTTTATTAATCCAGGAGGCTCCACCCCAAACCTGTTGCAAACATGCAAACAACATGTTACTAGTCCATATAAAGTACTACCTATTTTAAAACAGAATGGTGGAAAGAATTTCTGCTTTCTGTATTGCACTACTGTGCATTCATTAATAAACATGTATAAAATATATCAATCACTACTGCCATCCTTTCAAATTAATAGAAGAATTGAATTCAGATGGACTCTCAGTTAATCAGCTTTACAGGGAATACAAGGTATTTTTCAGCTTCTCTGGTAACATGTATGTTGATGAATAACTAATTTCTGAACAACAGGAGGCCTCAAAAATACTATACCATACAGGACACAGTCAAACTCAGCACATTTACTTTTATTTTATTTTTTATTTTCTTTCCGATCAACATCCTTTCAAATTACTTGACAACTTGTCTTTTGTGTTAGTATTTTTCAAAGAAATCCGGATGAAAAGGGTTATCCTGGTCCCAGATATTGCACTGAATTTAGACATAAATAAACTGAGATATGGCCACTATTTTTCAGAATTGGCTATAGCTTTTTCTAACTGATTTTTGACAGCCAATCTTCAGATATCAGACTTGTAGCTTCAGCTAAAACAAAATACAACTTCATGCAACTTCAGATTAGAGCAACTCAAACCCGAGCACTTGGAAAGAAGGCTCTTTTTGAAAGAGCTTTTGGAAGCTTTATGGCAGGTGACTGAGTCAGTATCTCACAGCAAGCAGCAGAGCTTGTGCACATGTCAGAGGTCTGAAAGCCCATCCCATTTTCCTAATCACTGATAATTCCCTTATGTGTTTGGGGTTTTGGTTGTTGGTTGGTTTTTTTGTTTGTTTTGTTTTGTTGAGTCTTTTTGCCAATACTGAACAAAACCCAGAAAAACAGAGACGGTTCCTTTTTCAAAGTGGGACTTGAGCTTGGAAAAGTTATCATGCCAAGGAGACTTCTCATAGCAAACTACTTGAATAAATGAAACCATATTTCCTTCTGCAGTAGAAAAGCCCATAGCCCAGATGCAGAACTGCAATGACTTATCTAAGTAAAGATCTGGACACTAAAATACTGAGCAGTAACAAATACAGAGCAACAAAATGTAAGCTGAATACCATCACCATGTTAGAAATGTGCAGAGAAAAGGCATGAGCACACCTATTGGCTTTTGTGTTTTTCTGATAACATTTCCTTTAGCCACACTGCCTAGTAGTGAGTGTAAAGAAAACCAAGAACCAGGTCTGGGCCTGTCTGGGCCTCTGACTGGTGCAGTCCCCTAATGACCAGCCAGCCAACACTGAGGCAAGCACTTACACACAATCCATTGGCTTCCTGTCTGTCTGCAGATGCTGACAGGCTGTAAATCATTACATTCCTCCTGGGCTCTGAGCCTACTCCTGCAAACAGCCTTACACATCAAATAAAACTCTCTCACTCCAAGCAACGCTGCTCCTCTGCTTCTACTGCCTTTCATGATTTCCACTTTTTGTCTTTGTGACAGATTTTTAAAGCTCCCTGTACTTCCAGTATTCTGAATTCCTCTGGTGAAAAGTAGGAAAATCAAATCAAAGAATAAACACACACATGTTTTTTTCCACAGTGCATCAACCTGAAGCACAGTTACTGGAAAGCTGAAATGGTAAACCCCACATCTTTTCTGTCAGGGTAGAGGTGCAAATTTTGCTCAGGAAGGTATGCAGAGAATTTCCTCTTCTGTTCTTTCTAGCCTGGCCTCTCACAACCACAACTGAAGCAGCACTGGACTGTAACCTGATCTCCACTAGACTTCTTAGAGCATCATTTTCCATTTTTAGTACAGTAAAATTGAATACAATAGCAGAAAGATCTTGAAATTGCTCAACAGTAATTCCAAGAGACCTGTGGGGTTTTTTTAACCCCCCAGAGTTTAACAGTTACCCAAGAACTTCATTTTTTTGTGTGCAGAAAAGATAATTTAGCTGTTTTTCATTGTATAATCTCTGACTTCCAAACACTTTGGGAGAATGTTGGACCTGTGCAACCCACTGCAAGAGTCCTGTGCATTGTCAATGCCATCCTGCAGGACACTTTCCTCTCTCCTAAATCTTCCCCCTTGTTTCCACATGACATCTGCCAGTGCATACAAGGGCCCATTTTAGTTATTGAAATTTTGCAGATGACCTCAGAATTTTGTTTTCATAAACAAGTGAAACCCATGATAATTTCTCAGGCAATTCTATTTTTATTAGTATCTGGGCTTTGAAGTACCATTCTGTGAGCCAAGTGGTCCCAGCAGTTTCCCTCTCTCTATGCAGTCCATCCCTCAGGCCCATCTGTCTCTAGTTTGGCTGAAAGGACACTGGGAGATAACCTGCTAAAAGCACTGCTGAGGCAAAGACAAACCATCACCTGCCTGCCCCTCCACAGGGTGGCTGCTGAACACGTCCAAGTGCAGCAGAACAGAGCTCAGGGCTGTCTCCTGCTCAGACAATCCTCATTCTGGCTCATTTCTGCCTCAAGCATCAGCCTGTTTGCATTAAATACAGAGGCTTAGGTCGCCTTGTGGGAGTTACAGAGCCTGAAGAGTAAGAGGAATCTGGCTGGGCAAAGTGTGCCAAAAGCTGCCCCCTTGTCATAGGAAACCCACTTTGAACACACCTTTCTGTTTCTGATACAGCAAAGGAAGAGAAAAGGAAGGAGTTATTCAGTCTCTTCCTCTTCATTCTTTAAGGACAGGCTGAGGCACCTTTTCAAAGATCTCTGCCAGTGTTTCCCTACACTTTAGTGGAGGCAGTGATCAATTCTCCTTTCCCATGGAGTTCTAGTTTCCCACAGCTCAGGCAAAACTGGCATCCCAGATTTGGTTTTCAATTATATTAACCTGATGTTCCACTTTCAGAGTTTTTGTGCACCTTTGAAATGTACAGGATTTAAACAGGGGTTTGTTTGTTTCTGAAGAGATACTACAGCAGAAACAAGTAGGCAGATCGTATTTGACCCCTAACCTGCAAACAAAATTAAAATGCAGAAACATAAGTACAATATATAGAATATATGATGATATATGGCAATATACATGTAGCATAAATAAAACTAAAATATAAATATTTCAAAGGCAAAGGGATAGATATGAATAATGAACAAAAGCAGGTTTATTTATTTGTTCAGTATTTCTTTTCATGTCTGGAACAGAAAATATCTGAAACATGGCAGTTTAAGACAAATATAAATGGTAAGGCTGTATTTTAATTCCCTTGTAGATCTGTTGAGAAATCAAATCTCACTGCAAAATGAGATTAATTTAACTGAACCCAGTTCAGCAGAATCCACCACTGCCACTGACATGCATTCCCTGAGGAATTCCCTATCAAGTAATCAGCCTGGAGCAGACATTCCTGACAGTTGGGTCTGTCCCCAAGATGGGGATCTGGAAAACACAGTTTGTTTGCTCAGGTAAATTAAGATTCATTAAACTCTATTTCATTATGCACCTAGTTTTAGAGATAACAGAATTCCAGAAAACTGGAAATCAACTATTTTTCTGGTCACTGCTATTCCTATGCAGCTTTCACTGGCAGCAAGGGCTTTTCTGACACCTGACCAAGGAACAAATGTCCAACTAAGCAGCTTCCCAGGTGAGTTCATTCACAAAATATGAATACACATAAGGCAATTATAACATGACCAATACTAGTCCTTAAGGCAGGAATAAACAGGGGGCTCCTCATGCTGATTGTCACCACAAAGGATTCTTCTGAAACTAATGGAACTCTGAAGAGTGAGGCACTGCAGTTTGCCACACATGGATGAACACAACTGCACTTGAAATGCAGGGCTGGGCAGCAGCACTGCTGCTCATGTATTTTTTAGCAAATCTTATGCACTATGTTGGTTAAATTTGCATCTGCAAAAAGGGAAAGTCACATTCTAGTTACAGTCATTTTGATTGTCCATCAAAAGTCACTGTTGCCTTGACATCAAAGATAACATGGCAATGTAAGGAAGGTCCAGCATGGCTGGAATCATCTAGGTCAGATTTAGGCCATGTGAAGATCAATTTAGTACCAGTAAAGTTAACTAAATCACAGTTGTTTATAGAGAGATCTGACTATGAGAAGGAGAAACAGCTCAAAACTTTCTTTAGAAAAAAAAAAAAACAACAAAAAATCCAACTTTTTCCTGTCCTAATACAAAGACAGCCAACAAATACCTTCCCTGAAGTGATGGTACAGAGGTTTCCTATATTTGTTAACAACTGCCCTCAGGATATTCTTGAGTGACATCAAGGCAAACATTTTCCTTTAACATAATGAGCACAAAAGTTACCTTGAGATGTGCTGATTAATCAAGTCTCTCAATAGCCACTGCTGTCAAGCATGCAAATATTTCATCATTCTTTAAATATTTTCACCTACCTTGCTGCAATCCTCCCAAGTTCCAGCAAACAAAGACACACCTCTCTTGGCTGCTTGTGGAGTACTGGAAAAGCAAAATGAAGATGGAAAACACTGATAAATAAAAGCTATTTTAAAGACCTTAGTGATGGAATGGAACCTAATTATCAACATCTGTAAATCTTGACTCTGATAAAACTTAAGTTTTCTTTGGCTTACAGTGGAGTTTTACTGAAATAAAAAGGATGAGATTGAGTGGCTCTCAGGGTGCAGACAGTTTAGGAAGTTCCATTTAGTTATCCAAATTATTTGGGCTAATTGGTAATCTGCAAGCAATTATAAACAATTTAAAAATAATCCAGTGTTCCGGCAGGACACTTAAGTCAGCCGTTAAAAATAACATTAGAATGATACTTTTCTTTCTAGAAACTAAAAAAATTCTTGTCCTTTAAATCACTATTTTCCTTAGCCAATTTAAATGACAAAAATAACAAAATTACATTAGCAAAGGTATATCTTACTATAAACTTGGTCCTGAATTTTTCATAATTTACTCTTAAAGCAGATATGAAATTAGAATGCTTTAGAAATTCAGTTCATCATAGCAAAGCATCCCAAACCAACAAAAAATAGTTTCTTCTTTCTATATAGATACACATATGCAAGTTTTCATGCCTGGATTCCACATAGAATAGGTAGTTTTTAAGCTTAAGAAGGAGCTGTGACACAGCATGAACTTCTCATGGTCAGAGACTGAATGTTGAGGGTTAATGACTCAAACAAGGGCCACCTGTAAGGGCAGCAGGTGCTTTGCATCCCTCAGGGAAGGGAGCAGGAGACTTCCTGGGTGTGTGGTGGGGACCACAAGCAAAGCCCAGGTGCAGAAGGGATCCCACCCACCAGAGGACGCCCAGGACAAACCAACCTTTGTTTAGCAAAGGGCTGGGTTTGAGTCAGATAAGGAGAAGGCTGATAAGAAACAGAGGTGGGATCATGCCATGTATCATGCCAATGTTCTCCCTTACACAACTGGCTCAGGTGTAGAACTTCCCTCCAGGGGAGGCACTGGGACATTCTCACCCAGGCCTGAAGGTGTCCATCCCTTCTGATGGCCCCAGCTGGCTCAGCTCTGCTGATGTGAGGGGCAGCCACCCTGTCTCAGGGGGGT